>VXBZ01009836.1:152295-312601 GCA_013399135.1 Heliornis fulica
GGCCCAGGTGCCTCTCCATGGGCTACAAGTGGGGTCTCTTTGTCCTTCATGGGCTGCAGGGGGACACCTGCTTCACCATGGTATTCTCCACAGGCCGCAGGGAATCTTCTCTCAGTGCCTCCTCCTGCCCCCCTTCACTGACCTTGGTGTCTGCAAAGTTTCTTACATCTTCTCACTCCCTTCTCTGGTGGCAAAATACGGCTGTTTGAATTTTTCTATCTCTAAAACTACCACACACAAGCAGACATGTTCCTCCAAATACGTGTCTATTCCAGATGCTGGAGTGATTGTATCACATAAAGAACAATTCTATCTTGATAAAAGAGAGAAAAAAAAAAACCAACAAACTCACTTTTCCCCCAGAGCTATTAACCCCCTGCTCCCTCAGCAGTCTTCTCAGGGAAATCATCACAACATGTGAGTCACACTGAGGTAGCATGTAGGCTGAATATGGCCCAGATACGTGCAGACCATTAGATTACATTACATTATATGAGGCAGCTTAGAAAGCTAAATTGAGTCAGACAAGTCCCTATAAAATGTGTCATCATTTAAGTCACTCTTGTTCAGTAGTTTATTACTCTCGGCTAAGACGCAAGATCTGAACAGTGCCTGTTGTAGTATGAAGTCTAACAGGGCACCATAAATCATATCCTGCAGTAGTTATCTTTTTAAAAGGTGAATGGATGCCTCTAATCTCTCAGGGGTTGAGAATTAGAAAATTGATGCAACTCTTATCTACCTCTTGAGTGCATATCCATACACATACTTATGTTACCTGGGCAAGCTACAGAGGTGAGGCTATGCAAACCTCATGAAGTTCAGTAAGGATAAGCACAAGGCCCTGCACTGGTGTCAGGACAAATCCTCACTACCAGTACAGGCCAGGAGATGATGTGATAGAGAGCAGCCCTGTGAAAAAGGACATGGGGGTACTGTTGGATGAAAAGCTGGACATGAGCCACCTATGTACACTTATAGCACAGAAGACCAATTGCATCCTGGGTTGCATCAAAAATGTGGCAAGCAGATCAAGAGAGGTGATTCTGCCCTTTTACTCTGCTCTGGTGAGACCTCATCTAGAGTACTGCATCCAGCTCTGGAGCCTTCAACACAAGAAGGATATGGACATCTTGGAGTGGGTCCAGAGGATGATCAGATGACTGAAGCACCTCTCCAATGAAGACAGGCTGAGAGAGTCGGGCTTCTTCAGTCTGGAGGAAAGAAGGCTCAAGGTAGACCTCATAGCTGCCTTCCAGTACCTGGAGGAGATGGACAGGACAGCTGGGGAAGGATTGTAAGGGCATGTAATGATAGGACAAGGACAATGGTGAACAAGGTGGGTTTAGATTAGACATTAGGAAGAAGTTCTTTACTATGAGGGCGGTGAAACGCTGGAAAGGGTTGCCCAGAGAGGTTGTGGAAGCCTCATCCCTGCACACATTCAAGGTCAGGCTTAATGAAGCTCTGAGCAACCTGGTCTAGTTAAAGGTGTCCTTGCTTACTGCAGGGGGCATGGACTACATGATTTTTAAAGGTCCCTTCCAACCTTATGCATTCTATGATACTATTATTATCAGAATAAGGCTCACTTGCTTTAAGAGCAAAAACTCAACAACCAATCACAAATGGTTCCCGAATTATTCTAACATAGAAGAACAAAGCCTCTCTGATTGATTCAGATTTGCAATACAAGAAGGAACATAGAGGTAGGTGTTTCCAGGCAAACAGGCACACAATATGAGTGTACCAATACCTTGGTGTGATGCCAGTAGCCAAGGTAGTTGGACCCATTTAGGTCCCAGAAACCCAAAACAACACCTGAGGCTATTTTGCAGCCGAACCAGTGAGGTCCCTCAGGAAAGGGACTGTGTTAAAGGGTGTAGAGGCCATTATCAGAACATAAAAGCAGCCAGAATCTCATTGCGAAATAAACAGGGAACTCCCCTCACTTTTGGGGTTTTTTTTTTGATTTTTTATTTAGGGAAAAGACACACCTACTTCCTCTGTAACAGGTCTTAAATACCATACTAGCAGCTCAATGATCTTTGTCCTATTAGTCATGACAGGGGCATTTATGATTATGATGAGTGTAGTTGCTAACATTGTAAAGCTCTCAGCAATGCAGTGATAGATGAAAGCATATACAGACTAAGAAAACAACAGATAACAAGTAAATCTCTGTTCCAGGGTATTTTGAATGGAATTACAAATTATCCACCTTCCTGGCAAGCAGGGGTCATATTACAGCAATTTAGGTGGCAGGGAGGATGCAAGAAATGGAGTTTTATTCTTCATTGGAGAAGCGGAGCCTGAGTGAAGTGCTCTACAGACAAAAAGCAGTGCACAGGCTGCTGGCTGAATGGTTTGTACAAACTCACTGGTGGATGCTGGAACCTACACAATGCTTTAGACAGCTTCACTTAACTGTTGCTGGGTATGTTCAATACCTCAGAAGCATAAAGTCACATTTTTCAGTTGCTTTTTAAGTGTGTATTTGGAGACCTCAAATCTAGGAAGACTTAATCCCAAATAATAGTTGGATTGTGGGGTCAAAGTCTGTAATCCTGTAGCCTGGCACTTGCAGAAGGATGCAGGGGCCACAGGCTTCTTCATGGGCTTTAGTCACAGAGTCCCTCTCTGCCATGCCTGCACAGAGTATTTAGACAGAAGGTTACATGGGTTGGATTTCAAAGCAAGGAGTGTCAGAAGAGATCTTCCAGCTGTGAATGGCCTCCAGATGTGGGCTTTCCTTCTCCAGGCCAGGGGGAGGGGATGAGAATGCCTGTGTTTGTCTCATAAAATTAAATGGAAAAACATTGTCTACCGAGGAGGGTGGGCAGACAAGAGAAGGTGGAGTCAGAAACTGGGAAGGACAGAACAGAAAAAAAATCATATGCACAGCCGAAATGGCTTAAAAAATCTTAAAAACTGCAGTCTCTGAGTATAGGTTGGTCATTAAATGACATGGCAAAAATCAACAATTAAACCATGTGAAATGCAAAGGGCCAAATAAAACAAAATCTAGTTTTGTTTGCAGAAATTATATTCTCCCTCGCCCAGAGCTATGACGAAATCTTAGCTTGTGAAACACCCCTAGAGATGCTGTGGCTGGGATTGCTTGCTGTTTGAAACTGCTAAGCCCCAACCAACACATTTCTCTTACCAGCAGCCCACAGTCTGGGAATGGTAGCTAGCTGTCTTTTCCTCAGCAAAGACTGTGGACAGTTTACACCTCCTTCCACCTTATTCATGCAAAAATATTCTCCTCAATTGAAATTCGTCCCCAAGCAATGAATCTGTGCAAGCTGGAAAGACCAGAGTCCCAGGGGTCAAATTTTGCTCTCAGTTATTTCTGCAAATGTTCTACTCATGGTTGCAAATATGCAGAATCCAATTTCATCGCTGATATGGAACTTGGTGTTTCCTGCTTGCACGGGTGTAACTGTTTGGATCAGACAGCCAGAGCATATTTACTGCACACCCAGCAAGGGAAGACTATGTCTCCCTTCTGTCTCCTAAATGTCATCTACTGACCTGGCAAAACTAACAGGGAAAACAATAGTTTTCTCATTTTAAAAACAGGACCACAATTTTTGCTTACTTTCACTCAGAAGTCCCTATTCCTGGTAATGGCATAGCCTAGCGCACCAGTGCAGAGATCATTAGGAATGTCCATGAGAGATGTCAGCTTTCCATTTGGAAGCTTGTGGTCTTTGGCTCATTGGTTCACTTTCCATTTCTGTAATATCTCACCAGCTGTCAGATAATAATTTGGGAAATTACTGTAGAAAAAAATATTGCTAAAAATGTGAGACAACCTGTACTAATCCAGGCTAAAGAACCAGTATTTCTTCTCTAGCAGACACCAAGTCTTAAGGAAAGAAGTGTAAGAAACAGAGGAAATATAAACTACATCCCAGTACACCTGTTCTCCTTCTGCCAGCCTGCTGGTTAGGCCAGTTTTGATGCACAGGTAGCATCTGTGCTGAGGCATTCAACGGTCACCAAAGGAAATATGCTGCATAGATGTTCCCAACCCATTCATGTGTTATCTTCCACCAACAGTCTGTGGCAATGAGTTCCACTATTCCTTGATGCCCACGTGGAAAAGTCCATAGCTTGTTTGTTTTAAACTTGTTGCTTAACCATTTTATCAGGTGCCATTAGTATGTGTGATATAGGACTGCATGAGTGTTAGTTCTCTGTTGACATTCTCTACCATTTGTGATTCCCTTTCAGGCATATCTTTTCCAAGATTAGCAATCTGTGTTTGCCCAGAAACTATCTCCTACTTCTTATGATTGTTGATGTCCTCTCTATTCTTATTAGTGTTTCTCTATGGTCTTCAAAGGAGTAACCAGAAGCACTCACAACTTTCAAACATGCAGCAGACCATGAAGTGCGCAGAGGCCTAATCACGTTCTTTATTTCTTCTGTACTCATTCCTAACATTTCTGTTTGGCTTTTTGACCTCTACAGACCCTTGAGCGGGTGTTTTCAGCAGGCTGGCTGCAACGAATCCAGGATCTCGTTCTCTGCTGGCAGCAGTTGACTTAAAGCTGTTTGGTGTATCTGTACAGCCTGTCTGTTTTCTTCCTCCTGAGATTGCCTTGCATTTGCTGCCACTGAGTTTTATCCGCCAGGAAGTGCCCAGCCACTCTGTGCCAGGAGATTGTCTGCAGTCAGATTTATATTGCCTCTCTGGAATAACCGTGGGCCACAAGTAAACTATGAAATGTTCCTCTCCAGACCATGACAAGTGCACTGAATAGCACTAGTGATAGGACAGAGTCCTGTGAGGTCCTTCTGATGAGCTCTTTGTCGAGACAGACCATTTGAAGTGCTCTGGTTGACGCTTGTTTTCTTACTTGTGATCTCATTTGGCAGAGCCCTCCACAGCCCGGGCTCACCTTTGAGAGGGGTCCAGAGCACAGGGCTGCCTGGCACCAGCCTGTTACAGATGCAGCGTGCTCAGACAGCAGGTATGCGAGGACACTCTGTGATAACTACACTGAACTGCTTTAATGGTCTGGACCTTAAACCTAGACAATCCAGGGGGAGAATAAATGACACAGATGTTTGCTAGTTTGTATGTTACCGAGTTCCAGGGCTGCCACAGGAAAAAGTTAGAGCAAGGGAAAGGTTGGATCTTCTCACATCAGTGGAGGACAGGGTGCAGATCTACACATCTCTCCTCCCTTGACTTGGATCATTCCTGTTATGTCCCTTACCTTTCTTTGTGGAGCTGGTGATGGCAGGCAAGGATGCCTTGGGCAAGTTTTCACTAAGCTTTGAACAAGCCCGCAGACAGAAGGATTGTCCTTAAGCCATCCATCAAGAGTGGGATGGTCAGAAAACAGATCAGCAGGCCAAGTGCGGGCACAACACACCCTCCACTCTCCTTTGCCAAACCACAGGCTCTCTGATCTAGGATGTCACCCTCATATCCTCTTCTGATACACCCCAGCTCCTCCACATCCAGCCCCTCAGGCTGCTCCAGCTGGGATTCTGACCTGCAAAATACGTCCTCTGCTTCTGACATTGCAGCTGTAAATAACCTCATGGTCATGTGCCCCACAGTTTCAGGTGCCATACTGTCTCTAAGGTGAGGGGGCCACCTTGGGAGAAAGCAAATAGGAAAGTATCCCAGGCATGAAAATGCTTCTGTGGTTCTTGAGACAGGAATTTCACTCACACCCATCCCCTCCCCTCTATTCTTCCCCACTCCTTGGTGCAGCTGAAACCCAGCAGCAGCAACAGCAGGCAAGTTCAGTCACTCCACCACCTGGGAGAACACTTGCAGGTGGAAATCAAGCAATCAAATCAAGATGTCAGCTTTGCCAGAGGATTCTCCTCTAGTCCTAGTTTGGGCCTGGTGCCAGTTCTCACCCTGTTGCATTTCAGCATCCCAGATCCTCCCATGACAGTCTGGCAGGTGTTTATTCAGGCAGCAGCATTTCAATTCACGTGTCTTCAGCCTTCATGGAAGGCAGAGAAATTCCAGAGCTGATTTCCTGAGCAATATTGAGCAACCCAACACCACTGACAGAAAACAACAGCTTTCTTGTGTCTGGGTCAAACCCTCTCATTACTTGTTTCTGTCTGCTGACATTTCCCTAGATGGCAAAAGGATTTTTAAATTACAGTGACATGCTGGCCTTTCTTGTATTAAGAACTCAGCTTTACAAATAGCACATGGTACCTAGGAAGGCACCAGCTGAGCGGCAGCCTGCCTGCAGAGACTGCTCTCCTGGGAGGAGAAGCCCCCACAGACCTCCTGTGACTCAACGCCGTTCTCCAGGCATTTGGGAGGGACACAGTGCATACCCAGTGAGCCACACTGATGAGTAGCATCACCTGCTGCTGGGATAGACTTGGCTGCCAGACGGCAGTGGGACAACCAGCAGTTGCTGCTTGTGTGAGTACTGGATGAGATTCATGTCCCCAGTGCACACATGTATCCTTCTCCACCAAAAGGGGACAGCTGAGGCAGCAATAAAACCCCTCTGAGAGATGGAGATACATGTCAGCTACTTTGCAGCTTCCATTTTTCATTGCTGTCTCTACCCTGCTTTCACTCTGTAATCATTTATTTTGGTAGCTGAAACATGCAGAGGTCTCTGCTAACTTCCAGAGCTCCATCATGCCCACTGTTTGGCCCATGGCATGGATGTCATCTGAGCCATGAAGGTGACAACACTGGACTGGAACAAGTGGATGGGAAGCAGCACAAGAAATGTCCATAAACTGCAGTGCAGCCCATAAATGTTCATGGTCTGTTCAGAGATGGTCTGCCTGGACACACTTCTGAGCCACACAGACCCCATCCTTGCCATGGAGGGTTCAAAGGAGTTCAGTACTTCCCATCTCCTCCACTCTGACCACTTTTCTTATGGAGAAGATGGATGGTGTTGCTGGTGATGCTTGATGGGAATAACTGTTCTGAAAGTGGTCCAAGAGGCAGACGGGCCTCTTTCCCCATCACCTACAGAAAACACAACCAGCTTAAGAAGTATAACAAACTACAAGACATGTAACTCAAGTACCACAAAAGAGTTCCTAACATGTGGCTTGCTGCCCCTTTAGCCACAATAGTAGAAATGGGATGCTGGAGTGGACTATCACCCTGCCTGCATATTCCTCAGCCCAACAGACATAGCAGGACTGCGAAAAAGAGCAGTTCTTGCACTCAGAAGTGTTATGTCCTGTTCTTCTGGAAGTGATGATGAGGATGGTGCCCCTTCCTCCTCTGTGTTTCACCTTGACTCAGTAAAATCACCATTCATACCAAACCTGGCTGTCAGAAAGCTGTTGTTACAGGTTATTCAGCCTGTGCCTCGTTTTGCTCACTTTCACGCTCTAGTCCTATTTGAACTAGTATTATGAAGTACACCCATGATCTTGAATGTACAGGAGATGCAATATTTGTTCTCAGTAAGGCACAACCTACATCTTTGTGGTTACCTTTAAGCTTCAGCCCAAGGTGCAAAAATCCCCTCTAATAACCACATCCTCCTAAGCATTTCTTCAGTTCACCTCCAAGAGTCCTTATTCTTCACCTGGGAGCATTCTTTACCACTCTGCCATGTCCTTTGCTTCAATTCATTTATTCTCACTTTTGTCTGGGTGCTCTCACAGGGTTGGCAATGACCAGACACACCTACCGAATTCAAGCAATCATTTTGTACCATTGAGACATTTTGTCTGTTGATTTGATTTCTGTTGTGCACTCGCAAAGCATCACCCTTTATAAGCATGACGTAAAAAAGCTTTAATTCTTTGGGCTCTCCAATCATCCTCAGAGCCAGACAGTGTGGTGAATGCTCCCTTTCTCCTCCCCCTCACCGAGCTCATGTCTCCCCCCACATTCCCAGCATGGAGTTGTACAAGGGACATGATGCCTCTGCCTTTGGCTAATATGAAAGTGCCACAGACCAGCCAGGCCACTCCTTGGTCCCACAGCACTGCTGGGACTACACTAGAGTGATCCCTTGCCATAGGACGTGAGGCAAATCCTCTCAGCAATGACAGCCTTCAGCTTTCATTGTCGTTACCCTCTCTGAGGGTGAAATATGGCTCTGAGATTCGTGGATGTGAGAACGACATCAGCATCTGAAGAGCTCTAAATGACACTGGCTGCCATCTTCTCTGCTAAGTGCTGTATCACGTTGCAAGCTCTTCTCCAGCTGTCTGCTGTCCCTGTTAAGTTGCTTCCAGCTTTATTTCTCTTGCAAGTTCCAAAGGCTCCCGCCCTCTGAATAGCTAACTTTGGGTTTATATTCCCCCAGATAATAGGTTTGCATTTTTCCAGTTTGAATCTTGTGTTATTATTTCCTGCCCATATCCTGCCTCAAACACAAGGGAGCCACGAAAGTGGTGACTGTACATTACAAAAGGAAAAGGAATGGAGTCATGAAAATTCTTGTGTGACATGTGAAGACGTTTCCTCTTTCAGAAGGGAACTATGCCTTTGCAGTGGCAGGAATCATTTCCCTCTCTGTCAGGGAATGAAAGAGCAAGCCTAGAGATCCCTCTCTTCTGCCATGCAACAGTAACAGGAGAAGAGAGAGAGAGAGAGAGAGAGAGAGAGAGAAAGAGAGAGAGAGAGAGAGAGAGAGAGAGAGAGAGAGATAGATAGAGAGAGAGAGAAGAGAGAGAGAGAGAGAGAGAGATAGATAGAGAGAGAGAGAGAGAGAGAGAGGACTTCCCAGCCTTCTGCCAGCCCTCTCCACTTTGCTCTGGGACTTGGACCTCTGAGCTGCTTTGTTATTGGCTGCATCACTGATGGCATTCAGTCCCCTATGCCCTGCCATGACCCTGACAGTGCCTGTCTTTCCATCTCAGCTACACCTCCATTTTCCTACCCATCCCTCCTCACTGGGCTTGGTGCTTTTCCCTCCCCACCAACCCTTCCTCTCACTGGGAGCCTGCAACACTACAATGTTACTTATGTAAATGCATCCTGAGATTAAGAAATGGAAGATACTGCTGAGAGTGAGAAGCAAGTACAGCCATCATGCACCCTCCAAATCTTATCTCTGCCTGCAGAGATACCAACACCTACTCTAAGAAGAAAATTCAGCAAATGTTGAGTAGAGCTAACACATACAAACAGCCCACAGGGGCAGTAGGTAAACAGAAAGATGACCCATTATCAAGCCTCAACCACAGCACAAGATGGCACTTGACCCTCCCTTGGCACCATAGCCAAGGTCCGTTTCAATAGCCAGTGCCAGTTGTGATCCAGGATGCAGGACGGTCATGCAGCGAATTCCCTCTGTCGGCACTGAATGAAAGGAGAACAATAAGGCACCATCAACTCATGCCATTTCTTGGTGCTTGCAGGATTTTTTTTCTCCACAAACACGGTAAAACCTGTCAGCGAAGCAATGAGTAGCGTGCACTGCACAATACAGCAGCCACAGAAGGCAGAGGTAGAGATGAGCCAGAAGTAGGAGAAAGCAATAAAGAAAATCTCCTTGGTTGTTAGAATGAGTGAGAGAGGCCTTCATGTTGAGGTGGAGAATACCACCAGCCACTACGTCTTTGATGTGGAATGGGAGAGGTTCTTGGGGAAAATGACAGCTCAAATGGGTCTGCCAGGGCAGAGGCGCCATTTGCACATTACAAGTGAATGTCTTCAGCTGGGCTGTTTCCAACGGAAATAAGGAAGAGATCAAGGTAGATGTTAAAGTAAGGCAGAATGATATGGGGAGTGCAATTCCTCCACTCCCATAAAAGCAGAGGAAGGCCACCTCATTTCAGATGGTGCTCCTATCACCACACTTTCCTTTGCTCCAGAGTGTGGAAGAAAGTTATGTTTTCCCAGGTTCAGCTCTCTATTCCCAGCACCAGCCAGCTCATGCTGCCTCCTCCAGAGCTGCAGCCTGAGGATCACATTCAGCCCAGCAACAGCACCTGAGAAGTAAAGCACTTCTGGGCTATTTGACCCCTGAGAACTAATCCCATCAGCCAGTTTTGAATGGATTGCCATTTAGCCAGTTTGGCAGACTCTGTAGATACTGCAACATGAATGTCAGTACTCAAAGACAGAGTGACATGTCAGTCCACCCACTGCACTGAGGAATTATAGCCCATCCTCATCTCCAACATAAGAATGCATTATATGGTCCTTTTCACATGGTAGGAGAAACCTAAACTCTAATCACTATGGAAATTATGGGAGAAATGGTTTCCTTATCTCATGCCAATATTATTTTTTTAACCCTGTTAAGGAAAAGGAAAGTTCAGGGGCTTCCCAGATGTGGTAGGTGTGATGCACAGAATGCATTCTGGCACAGACCCCATTCATAACACTCAAGTCCTGGAGGGAACTATTGCAGTTCCTGCCTGTTAAAACTTTGTGGCAAACCATTCCTACACAAATACTATAAACCCTGGGCATTTTCAAATCTGTACCTATCACCCACTTTCAAAAGATTAGTCAGTCTGACAGTCCTTAGTGTTTTCAGAGAAATCAGGCGTAGATGTTTCTATAGGTTTTGCTCTTCATACGTTACCATTTTGTCCTTCAACATTACCAAAGTACTTGGGACAGAGATCATCCCTGTCACCAAAAAAACCCCAACAACTCTATAAAACAAACAAGCAACAATGACAAAAAAGAAAAAAAAAACCCAAACAACCCAAAACTCACAGAGTCTGAACAGGAAGAGTTATGGCCGTTCAGTATTGATTGCAGAACACTTCCCCCTTGTACCACTGAGCTTGTAAAGGCAGCTTCCCTAAGTACAGGAAGTCTAGCAGTCCTTGGGGGTGACAGAATCACCACAAGATACATTAGAGAAATGACCAAAACCATAAAGGTATGACTTCCAGTATCTGCTTCCTCAGAACTGAGTGAAGCTATAAATAAGGGAACCATCGCCCTTTCCTCTCTGGTGGATGAATGCTTCCACTTGAAGCCCTGCAGGGTCATGCGTGACAAATGCAGTTTATCATATGGCACTGAGATGTATCATATGTCTCTGAAAATTACTGTATCACATGGATAACCCCGGGATACACACACAAACACATCAGTTACACCACTACAAAGCAGTGTGAAACTTGTTGGTTTCTATTTTTTTAAACCCACACATTAGCTCAGGATCAGCTCCACCTTCTCCATGTCATGACAAATGCAGAAGCAGCAAACACCATGGAGAATATAATTTCCACTTGTTCTGCAATCACCCAGGAGGATGTTGTGGAGAGTAAATAGCACATATAAAGAAGGGAAAGGATTTAAGTATCCTTAGGTGAAAAGACATGCTCTTTAGACTGGAGGGGGCTTAATATGCAATGTGTGTTTGCAGATAGTTGCCCAGAAAAGTATGTCCAAATAGCATATGTTGAATTCCTGTTGAATTTGTAGTTGAAAGCATCCCAGAGAGCATGGGAACTCGGCTATAGACCTCTCCCAAGCATAGATTCTGGCATCTGGAGAAAGTGCAGAGAGGCCATGGCCTATTTTGCCTGGCACTCCTCTGTCCAGAAATTATCTGTTCTGGATGCTTCCAGATGACCTGACCCTGCCTCCCCACCCCTAACTCCGCACTCTGTCTCCCACTCCTTATTGTCCTTTGATCTAGGCTTACAAAACCTTAATATTTGTCTTATCTAATGTCACTGTGGATACTTGTTCCATCAAGGGCTACTGTTCACACACAGCAGTGATGTCTGCAAATGTGTGGGACATGGCAAAACAACCAGACATACAGCAGCTGCAAGCTGCTTGTTTAGGAAGAGCCTTAGCAAAAACATGGCAGGCATGGGAAAGCTTCACCCTCTCATTGCCCATGGAAATGCCAATCCAGATTCCCACAGTTTAAATTCTCATGGGTTTGACCTGGCCACCTCATATGAGCTGGCTGTAGACATTTGGAAAAGCTTAGGTCAAGAGACACCACAGATTATGGTGTGGGGATCTTAGGGAATTCAACCTTAGTGTGTCAAACTGGCAGCATGCTTTAAACTTGATCCCATGATGAGACTTCTCATGTCATGTCTCTTCTATTGTAACCTGCCTTGTGAAAACTACACACCCTAAAGCAAGAAGTTGCCAGAGGCACACGGAAAGACCGGCCTCTTCTCTAGATGGGTGGACAGAGCTGGTTCTCCGTCATCCACACATAAAGGCCTATTGAGCTATGGCTTCGTCCACAGACAAACAGCTACAGGAAACATGACAAATCTTATTGACTTGAAATGTTCTCCTACCTTTAGCTATTGGTAGAAGTTCTCTCACTTCTACTGTATCTCCCTGTCCAGATGCAAGGTGGAAATATCCCAATCTGCCCAGTGGAAGCTGAGCTCTCCCCTGACCTCGTCATACCCTGACATCAGGGGGATATTCTCACTGGCTTCAACCATCATCTTGCCCACCTGCAGCACTGCTCCCAAAAAGGGGCAGCTTCCCACACCTTAATTTGCCTGGCACTCACTCTTAACCCCCTTCACATCCAGACTAAGCTATAGCAGCAGGGATAAAGCAAATTGCTGGCAAAGCACCAGTGCTCTTCCAGGGTGACAGTCACAGCCTAAGTGGCCTGTCCAGTTACTTTTCTTGACTCTGCTGGCTGGGCACCAACATTTCCAGATGGAGAACTAGGAAGCAACGCTCCTATGGGCAAGCTGATGCTGATGCTGCAGAACCCTGCTGCCTTCCTGCAAAGCCACTGCCTGACACAGCTTCCCAGGCTAGTGAGCAATTTGTACAAAACAAGTTTGGTCTCTCTGGACAAATAATGTTTTGCCAGTCATGGGTCATTTCATACCCAGCTTTTTAAGGGGCTCCTCTGTAGCTGCCCCAGGAGTTCTGGCTTCTGGGCTGGAGATAAACAATTCTGTGTGTTGTGCCCAGCTGGCCTCTGGCAGATGGGCAGTCACTTGTGAACAACTCTGGGGAAGAGGGTGCTCCATCACAGCTGAACTCTGGTCCCTCAGAGTCTGCTTTGGGACCATGCTCTCCAGTATTCTGTGTGGAGCTGAGCATCCCTCACTCCAGTAAACTCTGCTGGGAGAACAGGGATGGGCAAATGGACAGTGAAGCTCAATGCACATCACAGCTCCTTCTGCAGAGTAAGCAAATATATTTTCCTTTTCCTGGATATCATAATCATGTATAGAATCACCAAGAAGCATGTTATAATCCATAGACATTAATCACAATTAGGCTTTATTCTATCCTTGGGGAACAAAAGCCTGTATTTTCCAGTAGCAAAATTCCCATGGGACTGTCCAGGCATGATGTCTTTGACACCTTATATGTCATCTGTTTTATCCATAGCTCTGTTTTTAAGCAGGTTGCTATAGTCTAAAATTAGACCAGACACATATCAATAACACCAGAGCGGAGGAATAATCTGAAAAATAGCAAGATCTTTTAAGCTCTGAAGACCTCAGAAAGCACCAGCTTTGTCTTTCAAATAAAGGCAAGTCAGTGTCCTTCTCATTAAAGCTGGAAAGGCCTTTGACAGGTACATTATTAGTATCTGCTTATCTCTTTCTGTGCCTCTGCAAAGGTAGGCTTGATACCCTCCAGTTGTAGATCTCCAACTACCACAGTATGGACCACATTTTTACCCAGATGCTTTCTGACAAACTTCTTCCCCCTACACCCACATCTCATAGCATAACCCTGCTCGATCTTGCTTCTGGCATCCACAAGACTACACCAGTCAATTCTCTGTAAAGGATCTATTTTTAGAGGTCTTTAAGATGACAAGAAATGCTGACCTCAGAAAACTGTGAATCACAAACTCCTTATTTCATCTTCCTTGCCTGCTCCCTCTCCGTGGAAGCAAACCACCACCATCTGGCCAACTTGCTCCAGAGCCACCAACAGGCCAGAGGTGTGTTTTGAGTAGCTCTATTCCTTGGTATATTACCAAAAGCCTTGTCCATGCCAACCCGTCAGGTTCGATTTGCATTCCTCCCCCCCCACNTACTTCTCTCTGAGCAGCATGGGGAGGGGATGCAGTGACTCACCCAGCCCCGGGATGCCCCCTGCCAACCGTCTGTTTGTTTGATTGTATTGTTGAAGTCCCGTTGCCACATTTGTAACTATACAATATTTTTTTTTTTATGACAACCAGAAGTTTTTTCTAAACAGATGCTGCTGAGTGCCTCTATTACTCAGCTGGATCAGCGTCAGTCGTTTTTCCAGGCTGCGGTCTCTGTGCTGCACACTGAGTCAGACACAGCCCTGCACAGTTCTTTGAATCGCTGGTTTCCTCCCAGCAACTCCTGACTCCCTGCCAACAAAGCAGGGCGTAGCTCATTAATTTCTGTCTTTTTTTTTTTTNTTTTTTTTTTTTTTTTTTCTCCCACTCTTTAAAGGCAGACTGATTCATAGTAACTCCTTTAAAACAGTGGAAAGACACCACCCTCCCGCACCACCCGAGGAAACTTAAACCACCTCCAGGTCACTCCCCTTCACTACAGCTCCGCGCTCCGGGACATCAGCGCTGCAGCCCGACACGCTCCTGCTCCCACAGGTGCCAGGTCCGACCCCAGCCCACACGGTAAGACCTGCTCTGGGAAATCCTCAACAACTCTCCTCTCTCCTTGGCCCTGCAGCTCCAGCCCGCTTTTCTCCTCCGCTCCGCTGCTTCTCTTCAACTGGGCACACCAGCTCGCTACGGGACACACCTTAACCCCCAGCTTTTACCGTGAAATCCAGCTGTGCTTTGGGGCAGAGTGATGCTGCAAGGTGCCCCGGTTGCAACTGCAGACCACTGATGGGCTGCAGCGGTGTTCTCTCGCCCCCAGGCCATGTGCAGCCAGGGCGCTGGCACAGGATGCCCAACCTGAGCCACCCTGCCACAGGAGCTGCCCGCGCTTTTGGTGTGCCGTTGTTTACAGACGTGGGGAAACGCCGGCTTGAAATCAGGGCTGCTGGTTCAGTGCTTCTGGCTCTTGCATTTTTCTTCATGTCTGTCTCCCCTCAATCAGTAGTTTGCCGAGCCTTAATTTAAAACAACGGTCACTAAAAGTCTATTTAAAACACTCCAAGAGAAATCTGAGATGCCCCAAAGTTTTGGGGTACAGTGGAAAGTTCTCTTTTGGGGTCTCCTGAAGCTGAAGCCAAGCCTCAGTTCTTAAGTAAATCCATGCAAGGGGTAGAAATACAATCTACTCCTCCTTTAGTAGCCCAGATCCTGGAGTGGGGAGCACTGAAAGGTGAAGTGAGGGGAAGGGGTGCCCAGAGCTAATGGAAGCTCACAAGTGAATTGCTACGAGCTGCTGCATGGTGGGGTGTGGTAGTGGGGGGAGGCGCTGATGAGAAGTGTAGGATTACAGAGACTGGCAATTTTCCCTATTCACCTGCCTTTTTCCATGCAACCACCCCCTCCCTCCCTTCCTCTCTTCATCAGTTCTCGCACTTCATCTGTCTGCCGTGGTTTGTGTCCTGTGGTCAAATGTGAACTATTTTTGAGGTCTGAGAGAGGGAGTGTAGCAAAGCCAATTGGTTGGCAACAGGCTTTGGTTCCTGTTGCAGGAACTCTGCTCGCTCCTGCACCGTTTCATGGGTCTGAAAGAGACTGAAGCAGTATTTAGCCCTGTCTCGAAATGGCTGGGCTCAGGCTGATGCTGTGGACTATTACTATACGAATGACCAAGATCTGACCTTAACCTTAGGTAAAAGGATGCTTTTGGTGAATTTTGTGGTCTCCTCTTGCCCTATTGCTAATGGTTGGATCATGCAGGGGTGCCTCCTGACAGAGAAATTGATGTGTTTGAGTGGAAGGGAAGCTGAGGCAGCAAGTGTTACCAGGGCAGTCAGCAATCAGACTGGCTAGAAAGTGGTTTTGCAAGTTGGCATTTGCCATGATTAACAATGAAATAGGTGTGCAAAAAAAAAAAAAGTTAAAAAAATGCTGTGGCCACAGAGCAACTGTCACTTGAAAGCTTTGAATTCCTCAAAGGCACGTCTGAGACTCAGAACTGCCCACTTGACATTTCTGAACAGAGTGGGATTCTTTTCTGAGCAAACACAGAACAGGGAGCTGGTCATGAACAGAAATATGGACCCCATTAACTATTGTTCCTGTGATAATGGGGTTTAAGCCAGGTGAATGCCTCCACCCAGTCCACCTTGCCCAGCTGCCAAGTCTGGAGACTGTGTGCACAGTGTGTGTCCTGAAGGTAGCTTATTTCTATTTGCTCCCTTGGGATCAGCATAGGAAAAGGATCAAAAATTGAGGTTTCTATTGCTAACAGTACCGTGCCTGGAAGCACACCCTGACAAGCAGCTCCTGCATGCAAAACACCGCACACCCACCTAAGAAGTTCCTCCCTGTAGGCTCCCATGGAAGCTGCCTCCCCTCAGCTATGAGTAACCATACAAACAGGTGTCACACAGTCTGAGCCATTCATCCAGGCTCCCCTCGTGTGAGCTGGGCATCTCCACCGGGCGTGTGACATCTGATGGAGTAGAGCCACACCCAAGGACACAGTAACGGAGGAAGGCCAGGGCATCTCCTAGAGAAATGCCCAGCTTTGGAGAGGGCTCCTCAGAGCTTGCAGGGTTGCTAGTGCTTTCCAGCCCTCTGCTGAGGACCGGGATCTCTGGGCTTGGAAAACCGGCCCTGCTGGCCTAGCTGGTGGCCTCTGAATTTTTCAGCGTGCAAGCAAAGCAAGTGCACGCTGCAGTTGGTTTGGTGGCCTGGGGTGGAGCAGAGGTTGTATTTTGAAACAGTTCTGGAGATCTGCTGATAATAGCCAGCAGTGTGGTTTTGGTTGGGCGGTTTTTGTAATTTATTTTTTTTTTTAAAGACCCACCTTGGGGGCCTTGTTTTTAATGAGATGGGGGAGATTTGCAGCAAGCACAAATCCCTCTATTCATCTCCCTCCCAGCTGCACTGCTGGCACATGGCACTCAGCCTGGGCCTGCTTAAGTTTCCTCAGAGCAAAAGGGAGGGGTGGGGGGTACAGAGTGCTTCCTTGGCCCTGCCTGCTCCCTCACAGCCCTCATCAACCTGCAACACCCTTTACATGGCATGTTTCCACTTGGTCACCCCCAGTTCCCTTTGGCTGCTGGATGGGTGTTCTCACCCATCATTGCTACCTCGGTGGCAAAGGGGAAGGCACCTGATGCCAAGCTGGGGTTTGCCCTCAGGTGGTCAAAAAGAAGCACTAGCAGACCTCTTGGATCTCAGTGGCCTCTTGTGCCTGTACCCTTCAATGGGGAGGTGGCAACACTGTCACCCAGCACCACACAGGGCTGCAGGCTGTGACATTGTTTTTTCCTTCTCCTGAACAAAAAAAAAAAGGTAATGAAAAAGGGCTAAAAAATGTAAGTAACTTCTCTCTGCCTTGAAGAAAGAGTAAAGCAGAGACCCAGAGGCCCTCCAAAAGGGAGGGCAAGTAGGGAGATGTCCTATCTCCCCATCTGAAGATGCATAACTAATACTTCATAGGCCTTTTCTGCTGAGGCAAAGCAGTGCACATAGAAAAGGAGGGTCTTCTCCATGGCCCTGCTCTTCTGACAGCCCCTGCCAGGACTGCTAAATAACCAGTAGCCACAGTGCTCTAACACTGGCCCTGAATAAACGTGTTGAAGCACGAGCCCAAATGTGACTATACTGATCTTCTGCCAGAGTCAGTCCACACCCAGTTGTCCAACAGTATGACAAAGGGTCCAGACAGTTCCCCGTTGTCAACTGGAAATTTAGAGTGCATCCTTTCTTAAACTGCTTTTTGCTGTTGCACTGTGGGGAGGGCTGCAAGGCAGCACATCTGGGGGCTGCAATCTGGAGCATGATTTTTTCAAACTCTGCTGGGAGAGTTTTGGAAAGTACCTCTTGAGTTAGAACAGCTGGAAAATGAACAAAGGAAACCCTGGCCAAACTTGCAGTTCCACGCACCCTCCTCCTCCTGAACTGTTTGCAGCAGGAGCAGAGAGTACATGGAAGCTTCTCTCTGAGTAAGACCAAATGTAGCCCATGCCTTATCATGGTCAGGAGGGACAGGTTAGGACAACTCAGATCCAGAATCCACATTCCCCAAGGGAGTGACCAGTTTGTGGAGCCCCTAATTAAGATCTATCCCCTTTCCCTTATGAAAACTGGACAGTGCTGCAGTCATGGGGAGACATCCACAATGAGAGCTCAAGGACAGGTCCTGGGCTAGGTCATCCTCAGCCATGCAGAGAAATGCAATGAGCTATGAGTGGAGTGGCTGGCGGCCAGTGAGCAGTGACTCATGCCAAAGGCTTAGCTCTTGCAATGTGGAGCCACCTGGCAATATGTTTGGATTAGAGGAAATCCAAGGTGAGGGCCTTAGCTGTCCTTTTGCCCTCACAGGGTAAAGTCTGCTCAGGGAGGGGAGTTGTGAAACCAGCTGCCACAACTGGGTCCAGCATCCACATTCTTCTCATTCCTGAGACATCTCCCCTACCTGTCCCAGCAAGCCTCTGGAAAGGGCAGTAAGAGCCATGGGAGCAAGAGGGGAGAGCTGCAAAATGCCGAGTTGGAGCAGGCTGTTGCTGAAGACCAGCACCAGGAACATTGACCACTGCTGAAGGTGGCACAGTCAGTGGTCGTGCCAGCTCAGGCAGCTAAGCCAAACTGCCTGCTAGCTGGCCTCAGTGACTGTAGCCAGGCCAGTGTCGTGTGCTGTGACAAGGGGAGTTCCTGATTAAATGAAATGAAAGCCATTTCTGCATGTAACACAGGCTAGAGCGACCCTTATACCATTCTGCCAGCCATTACTAATTACAGATGTGAAAAGCTATCTTAAAGCCAGATTTTACCTCACAACTACCTTTATGCCACCCTGCCCAAAGCACCGACCCTCTCCAGGCTGCATAGCATCCTCTTTCTGCTTTATACTCAGGCTTTATACGCCTCCCCGGCCCATCACTCATGCACTGTAGGTTGAAGAAGGAGCAGTCATGCAGTTTTGCAATTTATTCCTGCACAGTCTTTTCCTAGCTGCCTTGCAGGAACAAGGACACCCTGGAGGCAGACTCTTTAGATGCCTAAGTCATGCTGACTTCAGTGTCTCACAGGCTGTACTGGCATGTTAGAGGTTTTGCAGTCTTGATAGAGAAGGACACTATCTGATAAGGAGCCACTTCTTTTTCAAGTTACGCTCCCTTGAAAAAATAAAGGGAGCATCTTTACAAAACTGTCTGTGTAAATCAGAGAATTAGTTTTAATCATTTTTAATTTAAAAATGCAGCCAAAAGCACAGCAGATATGGGCTCTGTGGACCTTCCACCTCTATCTAAAGGCCGTTGCAAGGAGGAAAAGCAGGAAGTCCCACAAAAAATGATCTGCACACTTTTGCTCTGTGTGGTGAACTTTCTTGTCAGAGCTGTCAGACATTTTCTCCCATGTGGGCCTTGTCAGAGTCAAAAGTCACCCAGATGCACAGACATAAGGGGGCCACGCATGAGCACGCACGCGGACAGACATGCAGCTCAGTTCTGCTCACAGGGAAACCACAGATGCATACTCCCATTCATAGAGGGAGCCACGCAGAGCTCCAGATGCACACCCCTACACACAGTACGTCATTGCCCAGGCCGTCAGTCCTCCCACAAACGTTTCTCACATATCTCATCATCTTGTCTGAACCCCTGCAAGTCCCAGCAACTCCTGTGTCTTAATTAACCCACCCAAGGACCATTGGATAAGACAGGTGAAGGTGCTTCCCGTCTCACCTCCAAAGGTGCAGAGAGCACTTGTGAGCTTCCATTAGCTCTGGGCACCCCTTCCCCACCCCTCCCTCTTACTCGCTGCACATCAGTCCCAGCCCTTCCCTGACGTGTGAGGAGTGACAGGGTTTTCCTCCAGCAGTGGCTGCTGGCTGCCTGCCAGGCCCCAGGCAGCTGTCTCTTCCCCTTCCTACTACCAAGCAGCTTTGGAGTTTCTGTTGATGTTGTCACATGGCTGAGCGCTCCAGGGTGGTTTCTTTTGGAGAAAATGCCAGTTTCTCACTGTCTGCCCTAGGAGCTCTGATATTTCCCCACTCTCATATGAATCACAAACATGAGAACTGGAAAACCCTTGTGTGTCATATTTTGTGACTCCCCCTTGCATCTCTTGACACGTGCAGGTCTGTTACTAAGAGTGGATTCTTGAGGACTTTATCTGGTCCCAGAAGAAATGATTCACATACTGGGGTTTTACTACTCTGCTGGGAAAGCAATTCCCCCTGATCCCTGGGACACCATACTGCCAGGAAATGCTTCCCAAGAACCAGAGAAAGTCTTTCATATACTTGGGCTTATTTTCAATTGAAGCCCCTTGGGCTGCTCTGCCCTCTCTTTTTGATCCATGTTCATCTGGTACCTTCACAGCCTCTCTGTAACTCCATGTGGTCACCACAGGCACCACCCATACACGCACAAAATATTCTCACTGTTAAAAGCCAGAGGCTCCAAAGGTCTCCATGTGCCCACGCACACCTCCCGCCCAACCCTTTTCCCACACATGTGAAATCTCCTTCCAGAGACACCAGCCTACTCATCCACATGTCTATAAAAAGCATCTGACTTGTAAATTGTGTCAGGCCAGTCTGTCAAAACCAGGTTGTCAACAGCAGTGCTGGTGTGCAGTGGTTTATAAAAGTCTGGAGTCAGCAAAGACTGTTGATTCAGCTGGGTTTGAAGCAAGAAGCAGAGCAAAGGGTGAAAGCAAAAAGATCCTATCCTGTTGTTATTTAAAGTTGTCATGAGCTTTGTAGTAATAATGTGATGGGTCCAAAGTCACCTGAATATCACAGAGATACTCAGATCTTTGCATCCTGCCACATGACCCTGAGCATGACAAAGACTCATGCTCATATCACACACAGTGACAAGGCGTGTGGTTGTAGCAGGACTAAGATGCAATCAGGGGCTCAGATCAGTCAAAAAGCAAGTCTACAAATTCTGCAGAAGGCTCTATCCCACCTTCCCTCATTGGTGACATCTTGGCATCATGGCTGTTTGTAGCTTGGCTTTGCAGTGAGGAATGCACCAGTGATGGAGGTGGCAGGTTTTGGCTGTTTGAAACAGCATCAGAAAGTTTTTATTTTCTATCCTGACTTCTGATTTCCCCCTTCCTTTCCAAGTCACCTTGGCCCTGATTCAAACCACTGGTATTCCTGCTGTAACTCTGTGTCACCTCAGACACTGGCCAGGTTGACATGTTTTATCTAAATAGTGAACCCCCCCTACTACCACCGTCAGATTCGGTGTACCAGGAGAGACAGATCTCTGGTCTGACTTACTACAGTATTTCTTATTTTCTGTGGTGACAGCTGGGAAGGCAGAATTTTTTTCCTCACAGTTGCTTTAAATCTATGGTTATTTTGGTATTCTGGCCAAGAGCATTGGCTTTCCCCTCAAAATGTCATAATTTCTGTGTTGAGAACTTGAATAAATCAAATCCAAGGGACTTCAGCTGCAAAGGTTTGTTTCAGAGGAGTCAGAGGTCCCCACGGGGCTCACAGGCAATGCAGTTTAAATGACCTCTGCTCCCCAGACACTAGAGGCTGCTGCAGGCCATTGACTGAGTTCTCCCCTCAGCAGGCATTTTCCATGGTTCACCTCACCAACTCACCCTAGCAGAGACAGTCCCAAGCAGGAACCTCAGGTCAGACAGGAGAATGGGAATGAAGTCAGAAGAGTTATATCCCTTAGAAACACTTCAGAGCTGAAATATTTCAGATTGAGTTGAGAGTGCTCTGAGTTTTTTACCCCAAACAACCCAGTCATTCCTGCAGAAACATCCTGTACACTTTCCCTCTACTCCTTTTGCTGCAGTGCGCTTTCTGCCAGGAGCAAAGGACCACCACCTGTCCTGGCTTACCCACTTGAGTACCCACTCCCTATATTTGAGGAACTATGCCGTTGACTTTTGTCATATCTCCAAGTGGCACTTTGCATTTCATCCTGATGCTCTGTTAAGCAGCAAACCAAGGGCAAGGACTCACTTCTCCTGATTGTCCTGTAGATAAAAGGATCCAAAACACTTATCGTAGGGGTGATATGTGTGGATACACTTTGCCTGCACGAGAAGACTTTGCCTTAGTTTTTATTGGGTAGTGCTAGCCTGCTTGAACTTGAAGAAGGGTGCAGCAGAGCTATGTGATGTTCTCCAGTATGTGGAACTATGCTCCTGCATAGTCAGAGTAAGTCTCTTCACAGATCAGAGTCCATCATGCTCATCTGTAGGCTTTTTTTTTGTGCTGCTGGTGGTTATTCATCATTACTGTTGGTGTGGCTTCTTGTTTCTCCTGATCCATAATTTCAGTTAAAGGAACCTCAGTCTGATGTCATCAGTGCAAAATCTTCTCTTGACTAAGGCAAGCTGCTCAGCAGGTGCATGACCTTCACTCCCTCTTCCTCACCAGCCTGTCCTACCACAGTTGTCATTCTTCTGTCGTGTCTCAGCTCTGTTTTTCTTGGTTTAGCTGGGGTCTCTCCTCTGGAAGACACACCAGGTGACAATGCAGGATTCACAAATTGGTTGCTTGACTGGTTCTCAAGAAGCAGTCCTAAAACTGACAGTGTGTCCTGAACACTTACAGGGTTAAATAATTGTGGGTTTGAGAGCTTTGAGGTGAGTCAGTGGAAAATACTGGCAGCTCTAGGAATGCCAAGACTGACTCATAGCTCAAGAAGAGCCCCAGGAACTCCAAATCCAGCTGCAGTTTTGGTAGAGGAATGGAAGAAAAGGCATTTGCATGCAATTGTGTCCTATTGCTCCAGCAATGTGGCCCCACCCTGTAGCGGAGAAAGATGTCTCACACTTGACAAATGGAAAGAGTGTCCTGTCAGTCATCAATGCTCTGCCAACTTCTCTGTCTACAGGAGAAAAAATGTCTGTGCTGTATTGTCAAGAGTCAGAGATGACTCTCATTTCAGTGCCGTTCGTTCACCCACTGCTCCTTTAGGATTGCTCTTTAGTGTTTTATTTAAAAGGCTGGGAGAGATGAAGGAAGGGGAAAGTGAATGAATAGAGAGGGAGGCTTGTGCTTTAACTCACACAGAATCAAAACTAAGCTGAGAGCACATACCCCCGAGGGAGTTCACATTTGATAGCCTCTGTGTTCAGGGACAGGTGCTGACAGTTCTCAGGAATTAGGTGCAGTGAAAGGACCTGAACTAATGGTGCTCTCAAGCAGTGAGAGAACAGGACAAACAGAAAAGGCAAAGGGAATAGAGGATTTAGGTTTTTTCTTAGTGTAATGGTCAAAGTTCTGGGTGGATCTTTCTGTTTATTTTACATTGAAAAGTAGCATCCCTCATTTTCATTTCTGAACACAAACAGAAGATGCATTTAAGACTGTTCTGGTCCTTTTAGGGTCTCATGAAAATAGGTCTTTCAAGTACAGGGCTTTTTTGAAGGTCCTTAGAAATAATCGGCAGACTAACTGCTGAATTAATTTTAAAAAGGCCATGGAAAAATACACCCTTCTGAGCAGGGAGGAAGCTTAGCCACTGTTCAGTAAAGGCAAATTTCATAGCAGGAAAATGTAGCTTGGTGTTTGCATACCAGAACACTCTGTTAGCAAGAGCACTTGTTAGAGTTTTTGTGTGAACCAAGGTAATCAGAAAAAAAGGATGACAAGTAGTTAAAGGGATGAGATTTGACTCAGAGGTTCTGTTCAAGGCACCTGCTGCAGACATACGACTTAGTCATGGCAACAGCAGTAATTTCTCAGCTCAAGCTACAGAGGCAATATCCATATTAGTTGCTACCCAGCATTTCAAAACCCTCGTTCCTTTTGCAGTCAGTGGAAAGAAGGGGTTTGCGCTTAGGTCAGGTGTGTTATGTGGTAGCTTACATACAGGATTGAGAACCTGGATTTTAGCAATCCTGAACTCATAAACAACTGTTATTACAGTCAGAGGGGAACTCCTAAGAAGGCTGTACTTTCTCCAAGATCATCACTAAGGGAGGTACCACAAGAGAGGACACAGCAAGCCACAGCTAAACAACTCCACAGAGTTCTTCCAGGTAAAAGTAACCTAACAGTGGATGGGTTCTTGCTGTGGAGATAGGACCAGTCACCAAACCTAATCTGCTCTTCTAAGGAGTGGCTTCGTTTGAGTGGGAGGATTAACAGACCTGGTTCCTTGAGATCCTGAACTCAAAAGAATTCCTCCTGGTCATCAGCTAATGCCGAACTGTCCAAAGAGTCACTGATAGAGAAGTCTGCCTGTCAGCTGTGTTTTGGGAAACTGTCTCCAAAGCAGTGTAAGGAGTAGCTGCAGCATTTTACAGGAATACACTCCCATGCGTGGCCACAATGAGAGGAAAGACAGGAGTGAATAAGGTGGAGTCACTGAGTAAAAAAACCCCACACTTACAGAACTTTACAAAGCCTTTTGTTACAGTTTGTGTGAAAGACATCAAGTATAATTGTGTTGTTCCATGACAGAGTTACCACACCCTGTACAAACAGTGACAGCATCAAGCCTTACCCCAGTCACCTGGACCAAAATAACTTGACAGCTGGCATTAATCAAATACTTGATACTACCCTTGAGTACCAAGAGAGAGAGCAACATAGCCTGTGAAACTCTCTGGGAAGCCGTTTTCCACTGACCACAGAGGGGACCCAGTAAACCCTTCTGCCTGATTTCTTTTGCTGTACAGACAGATTTCTAATAAATGATTGGAAGGAGGAGAAATATACTCACTAATTTTGTATGAGTTGCCTGTGCTTGATCTCACAGCATGGATTTTTACCTTGTATTTCACATTTTCAGGAGAGAAGTCTGCAGTCTTGATTAACAGTGTCATTAAAGCTATCTAAAGCACATTCCCCTCCCAGAAGCCTTGCCTTTCCAATTAGATGTTAATCAATGACAGGGAATCTTACAAAAGTAAAAGCTTGCAGAGTATAGAGAGATCCCCACCACTTCTAAAGGAAAAAAAAATGCATTACAAAAGAATCTTATTGAAGTGACAGTGTGATGTGCATGCTTCAAGTTGTAGAAGCGAAACAGGCAGTTTTCACTGCAAACCTAGGCATCCTCCTTTGCCCCAGAGGAAGGCCACCACCTTGATGATGTTCCTGTTGTGGTTATTCTCCTCTTCACATAATGCAGCAAACATTGAGTAGGGGTAGTCCTCCAGTCCACTCTCCACTACTGCTCAACACCTGATGCACTCAGGAACACACAGTCCTGAACACTGTCTGCTCGTGTCCCACACCAACTGGAGGAGGCGATGCCCTGAGCAGGAAAGGAAGTACGGGAAGATCTTTCCTGACCTCTGTGAATCCTGTAGGCAAAAACTCCCCAACCTGGAGTGTAGGCCTGGAGTATGTCATTTTTACTTTACATAACCAGATGCCAATTTAAGCAACCTGTGTATATACTCAGGCTATTTTTAAAATGCCCTCAAGCAAACTACCCCTCCTCTACATCTCCTTCAAAACTGGTTCCTTTACCTCAAGGCGTTCTTTAACCTCTTGAGCAACAACTCCCTTACAGATTTTGACAGAGGTTTTAGCTATGATTTTTGTGACTACATGCTTCCAGAATGGACTGAAGATCAACCCGTTTTTCTCTCATGTAAATAAAGCTTATGGCAATGCTTTGTTTGATTCAGCTCATCCCTTCACCTCCTCCCTCTGTTCTTGTTCTCCAGAGCTCTCTATACCTGTGATACCACCTAGAAGGGACCCAGGATGTTGGTGCTACTGGCTGGTATCTTTGTGGTTCACATCGCCACTGTCATCATGCTCTTTGTCTCCACCATTGCCAACGTAAGTAGAGGCCAGCCTGGGTGAGGTACGAGGTTTTTCCCGGCAGCAGTAGCCAGACCTCCGCAGGGCTGGCGGGGGCCAGGCGGGCGGGTGCTCAGGCCGATAGGTGAGGGACTCGAGCTCGTGGCCGTGGGCAGCTGTGTGAAGGCGGGATGGCTGAGCTCAGGGAACAGAAAGGCGGCCGGGGTAGCACAGGAGCCAGCGAGCCAGCTGCACCCCGCTCCCTAACCCCCGAGCCGAGGCTTCATCCCCGGGAGGGCGGTGAGGCGCAGGGCACACGAGCAGGTGACCTCTCGGAGGCGGCTCGGCGGGGGGCAGCGGGACCCCCGGGAAAGTCGGGACGAGGGTGACCCCTGGCGGATCGGTGGGGGCGACGCGGCCGGGGCGCTCCCCGCGCCCGCTCGGGTGGATTTCGGGGTCCCACGCTGGCGGCTTGCGCGCCTCATCGCTCCCTCCCCCGGGGACTGTGAGCGGGGCAGGGAGAGGATGCTCTGAGCGATCCTCCCCGACCCCGATGTGTCGCCTGGACCAGATGTCCCTGGCTCTGGAAACCCCCATCGTGTCCCACCCGTGCAGGCTGATGCTCTGCGGCCGGCGCGCGTTGCCTTTCTCAGCTTGTGTTGTGGCACTTGGGCTGCTGCTGCTGCCCTGGCGGTTGAGTCTGATGGTGGCCAGAGGAGCAAGGCAGCCCCCCCTGACACACCTGTTTCATCCTGGTTTAGGTTTGGATGGTGGGTTCTTCCAACTTGGGAACGGCCTCAGCAGGACTCTGGCTACTGTGCAACAAGACCTGTGAGCAGCTGCCGGTCAGCAGCCATGATGAGGGTAAGTTACATTAGCATCTTCATTTTGGGGATGTATTGCAGGACATTGGTGCACAGTAATACCGAGGCTGAGTCCTGACCTTCTCTAATCCATTCCTTGTGTGTCCACAGCTTCCCTCAAAGCTGTACAAGCCTTTATGATCCTCTCGATCATTTTCTCCGTCATCGCGCTTGTCATGTTCATTGTCCAGCTGTTCACCCTGGAGAAAGGCAGACGTTTCTACATCACTGGAGCCATCATGCTGGTTTGCTGTAAGTATGAACACTTTGTGATGGCTCTGTGTGCATCCCACTGCCTCTGCAAGTGCAAGTAGCTGCACGTGTCTGCTACACACAGCCATCAGGGGAGGTTGTCAGCCAGTTAAATAGTTCCAATGGTCCATATTTTTGATAAAGCAAAGCACTAAGGAATTGAAAAGTTTTCAGTGTTTTTTACTGCTATAATGAAATACTTTCAGATTTTCATTAGCAAAGACCAGTGGGTTTTGTAAAATACCTTTGAAAGACAACAAAAACAGCTAAAGTTATTTGGGGGTCAGGAGAATAAATAGACAACTCCTGCCCATGAGATTCAACATGTAGCACCAGACTGATTGCAGATCTTATTGCTGATTTCCTCCTAACAAAGGTTTATTCCCTAAGCCACCTACTAAACAAGCCCCAAGTGTCTAAACACGATCACATCTGCAAGAGAAATCGTCCATAAATACACCTAATGGGCAGCAGCCCCTTTCTCATATGGCACAAGACATGCATGACAATCCCAGGGGACAACATTATTGCAGCAATGCTGGTTTCTGTGCATTTTCAAACTCTTTTTTCTTTTTTTTTTTCTTTCCTTCCCACAGGGATGTGCATTTTGATTGGAGTCTCTATTTACACAGCCCGGTTCACTGGCAAGATGCCTGAGGCCACAAGTTCTCACCATGGCTACTGCTTCATACTGGCCTGGATCTGCTTTTGCTTCAGTTTCATCATCAGCATCCTCTATCTTGTCCTTAGGAAAAAATAAGGCTGATGGGAGTCCAGGGGTGAGGGTTGGCTACTGGGAATGGGGAAGAATTGCTCTGCTGAGAGAACTGTTGGGCCAATAGACAGAAACAGCTACCATTATCACCACTGCCACCACCACAGAAAAATCACTAACAAAGCTAGAATCCTCGGAAACTCCTTCACTAAAGAGAGGGAGAAAGAAGCTCCAACTGATCTAGCACTCCTGGGGCCATAGCACCAGAAACCTGCAAGTGACTCAGACAGCTCTCCTACCTTTCTGCAAAGACATGTCATACCTTCACGAAGCTTCATGCTCAGCAGTGATGATTGAAGGGCACATCAAAAACAAGGGCTACATCCTTTTCCTTTTCTAGAGCCCTTCTCACTTACCTTTCGGTGTGCCTTGTGGGTTGAACAGCGAGGTTTATGACCCTTCTTTTTGTCCATTTATACAAATGGGACGGGCCTTTTATTACATTTATATAAATATATTTATGTGCACATATGTGAAAGTAAAAGACACTAAATTGAGAAGCAACCAAATAAAAATCAGTTAAAATTTATGTTAAAATATCTACAGAAGTAAGGCAGCAATTTTTAAATTCTTTTGCTTTTCTGTTTACTATTTGACATTCTTATGGTTGAATCAGACACAGGTAGGAAGGGCATATATACAGGTGTGGATGGTGGGGAGAGAGAAAAAGTGTGGGGGTGAGGATACACAGGGGTTCCTAATTACAGAGGATGCAGTTGCTCAATGATGCACATGGAGGGAGGGATTCATTTAGGCGTGTGTCTACACTAAAAACTTCTGTTCAGCTCCAGAACATAACAGCATCACAGACATCACAGATTTTTAGTGAGACAAGACCTTATCTGTAGGCAGGTTTTTTTTCCAGGTTGTCATTGATGACATGGTTTTGAGAGCCCCACCCTGTGATACAGCTCATCACAAAGGAAGATAATACTGGTTAGCAGAGGAAAGTACTCCCTAATGAGAGATTTGGAGAGATGAGATAGGGCTTGTGAGTCTGCTCCTTGCTCCACAACTTTAGGCCAGTCACCTAACCTGGTGCTTTTTCATCTGCCAAAATCTTCCATAAAACTGTACCTACCTCCCAGGGTTGCTGAGAGATTTTGAGTCCGCTCTGTAATACAAGGTCCCCATGTGAAAGGATGGCATGGGAAAGTAAGGCATTGATACTGCTGCAACCCACAAATTTCTGTCAGTTCAAAGAATCTCAGTCACAAGTGGCATTTGTAAGAGACAAGAGGTCAAAGCTTACTGTGACTCCATCCACAAGTAGAAGGCGGAGTATCAAATACATACAGGTGCAGATTGTACAGGGATGCTATTTACCTCTCTCTCTCTCACCCCCCACCCCCGCGCCCTTTTTCTCTCCTTTTCTGTTACATTTTCTTGTAATACAGACTTTATAAATTTGGTGGATATATTCTAGTACTGTATGTTGCTGTTTCATTAACAAAGGTTATTTCATATATAGTCACTGTAAATATTTTTAAATGCATATTTTTAACTTTGAGGGTAGAAAAATAAAATCTGATTCCCTTTATTACACAGAGTTTTGCTCCTTTGTCATTAGTTTCACATATTTGTTAACATAAGCACTGAATTAAAGCTCACTCCTTTAAGATGATGCAGAACTATGGTGTCAGCTTGTCAGTATGTGCGATTTCCCGTTCAGGGGGAGGAGGGTGGGGTGGAGTGGAGAGGAGGAAGTGGAACAACTCTCAGAGCTCCTGTTTCAGGCTCTCTGCAAACTCAAGCAGATAGTGTGCACAAAGGTAGCAGTCCCAGAGCAAGGCTTTGCTTCATACGCAGGAGATCTGGAAATGTACTTTCTCACTCCAGGAGAATCTCATCTCTGTTGAAGCTGCTGCCTAAGATGCTGCAGGATTTGTTAAGTCTTAGACCAACCCTCAGAACAAGTGAGTTTCAGAGCAAAATCACGGAGATGTTTGTCTGGGTCACATGAATTGGTATAGCTGTTGCCTCTGGTCAAAATTTGTTGAGTTGCTGAGGACAGGTCACAGGCAGTGGTATCAATTTTTGAGCAGCGTTTTCCAAGAATCACAGAATTGTAGGGGTTGGAAAGGACCTACAGAGATTATGGAGTCCAACCCCCCTGCCAAGCAGATTCCTTAGAGTAGGTTGCACAGGTAGGTGTCCAGATGGGTCTTGAATATCTCCAGAGAACTGTTGCCTCACCACAAACTGTTGTCATTGACAGCTCAGCAAGGATATGAAGGTTACTGGACACTCTGGGCAGCTTGGTTTACCTGAAAAAAACCCCACTTGGGCTTTTAAAAGATCAGTGCCCAAACCTACTGCTGGAAAAAAAAAAAAACAAACCCCAAAACAACCAAAAACCAAACTGGGTCCTCTGGCATCAGGAAAACTTATTTATCTAATCCCTGAAGCATAACCCATCCCAAATGAGACAGTCTCTGCTCCACATGCTCCACACCTGGTAGTTCCTATCATGCATCTGAGTCCTGTTATATTAGGGGCTGGCTGAGAGGGAATTGTACTGGTCACTGGCTGAGCAGAACACACTAGAGAGAAAAGCAGATGCCAACAAAGGTGAATCGATTGCAAAACAGAAGGAAGCAGAAAAGGATAGAAGAAAATAGCACAGTTGTGTTGAATGTTTGCTCAGAAATTGTCTTCAAGACAGCCTAAAGGGACACTGACCTAGTGACATGCAGACTGTGAGACACAAAGTCATGGAACTCCTGCAAGAGCTATTACAGGGGTTTCAGGACCAAGCCTCACAAGGACCACAACCAAAACCAGTGCTGTTACTTCACAGCAGAGTTTTGCACTAGGAAGAGGTGACTTTGGAAGAGGAAACAAAACAATCCCCATGCCTGAGACTCCACTCCAGAGCAAAGAAGAATTCCCCTCCCTGGTCCTTTTTCTGCAGGTCACAGTGCAAGCAGGAATTTTCCATAGACAAACACCTAACACCTGACTAATTCAGGACATTTGACTAAAGTGAAATTAGCTGCAAGAAGCACTAAAAATGAGGGACAGCTAATGGTGCAAGAGCAAGAAAGACTCTTGCTCTGACCAGAAGATCAAGCTGTGCAGGCTGGGTAGAAGCAGGCCAATAACTGTGCATATTAATGGATGAGAATTTATCTGTGAGTATTCATGGAAGTGTTGCAAAAGCTGCTGCAGAGAGCTCAGGGGAGAGCCCAGCTCTGTGAACTGTCCAAGCAAAGTAACTGACTCCTGGGCTGACCAAGGGGTGATGACAGCACTGCAAACACCAAGGCAGCACCACCATTACAGAATGCAGTTGCCTGCCAGACCACTCAGAGTGGGAGAATGATTCCCTGGCAACAAAGATGACAGCATAAACAAACCACTGCCTCCATCACAACTACAAAACCCCCAAGTGTTCAAGGAATGGGGAGATCACAGGGAGCATAAAAGGTGATGCTATCAGTGGTGGAAAAGATTATGGGTGACTTCCAGCACTGTAGTAACTCTCCACTGCTGGTATCCAGGGTGCAGTTAGCTCAAGAATCACTTAACAGAGTAAGGCAAAATTAGCATGAAATATTATCCCACTCAAAACAGATCCAGCCCAGGGGCAGTCCAGAAATGTATGCTGCAGTTGTACTAGTTGTCGTCTGAAGGCTCCCTAATCTTGTGATTATTTACATTTGCAGCTTTGCCTGCTTGGATAATAAAGGCAGTCAGGGTACCAGTTGATTGCTGGAGGAACTGGGGAGGAATTTTAATCCCAGGCCCTCTGTTCCCACATTGCACAGTTGGCGAGGTGCATCACTGCAGGCAGCTCAGCAATCCTGACATTGTCAGAGCTGTGGTATTGGATTAGATAAAACAGTGATCTGATGCATGATGACAAATCTTATGTTGCACAATTCACCCAAAGTATTTGAGTATCTGGTATAAATATACACCTTGTCATCTTTTACAGTGCTTCGGAAACTTGATTGCCTTTCTGCTCAACCTAGTGTGTGGAAGGCTGTAGCTGGCAGCCTTCCTTCACTCCACCCCCTCTCAGGCTTTTCGTGTGGAACAGGCTAGCCAAGAACCAGTGGTGGTCAATCCACTGGATGAGGGCCTCCAGCCAGAATGTTCCCAGATGGAAGAACAGGAGGCAAATGCTTCTCAGTGGAGATTATGAGAACCCAAGATTGCACAGAATCACAGAATTGTAGGGGTTGGAAGGGACCTCCAGAGATCATCGAGTCCAAGGTACTTCATCCAGTCTCCTAGGCTAAGCCCAGTGTCAAGATTTGGGCAACAGAGATGGATCTCTCTGCAGTGAGGTCTAGGAAAGCAGCAATGCTGTGGAGCTCTGCCCTGTCAGTATGATCACTCTCAAACAAATGACCTGAAGATCATAACGTCAGATGTGCTAAAGGAAGGGGTGCTCCTGCCTCATTCCTCTTTCCAGAGAATCTGTGGGTGAACAGAAGTCTGACTTTTGGGCTTCACAGATGGGTATGACCCTTTCCCCAGAATTTTGTGGGACATCATAGATGATTTCTTCCTCTGGAAGCAACTTCCAGAATAAAAGGTTCATTTCACTCACATGCTCACTGTAGAGATTTTTGGGCCTTGCTTTGGTGACAACATAGAGCTGAGAGGGCTGAGCTGTAATTCAATGAGTAAAAGCCCTTCCCATGGCTTTGTGAGGGTAGGGAATGCATAGCTGACAGGCAGGGAATATCAACTGAATCAGACAGTATCTTGTCATCAGTTCCCAAGGAGCTACACATACATAAACACTTCAGGGAAGTTTAGCCAAGCAAAATAAAAAGGTGATGCTGTAGGTATGGCCTGTGAGAGGAGGGATTAGCGATGGAGGAGCTGGTAAAGAGGCTTCCATGTGATCTTCAGTGCAGATGTGGCAGGTCCCGACCATGGCCCTGGGCAATGTAGGACTCCCTGGAAACTTCTGACGGCCCGTGAGTCCTTCCCACATCTTTAAAAGTTGAGGTTGCTCGCTATTTTGGGGCATGGTTAACAGCTCCTGAGATGGGGTCCACAGCTTTCACCATTTTTGTTCACAGATGTAGAGAGGTAAAAGATAGCTTGGCACATCTTGAATATATATTTTCAGGAGGTTCTGTTACTAAATGGCATTCTGAAGCAGGAGTTGTTTCATGTGCATCACAAAGGATGTACAACTATGCAGCACAGCAAGCAGCTTTGTGGCAAAGAAACCAGAACCCCTGTACTTTACATCCCAGTTCTGGAAAGGGCTTGCAGGCTTGCAGAGGTGAGAGGCAGGAGTGGAGTACTCAGGGCCACTGCAGCAGCAAGGAGCATGGGCACTGCCTAGACAAGAAGGGGGATTGGCAGTGAGTCATCAGATTCCATGCAGGAATGGGGCATCACAAAGAAATGATGGATCAGATGTATGGACAGGAGGGAGAAAGCGAAGAATGGGAAGAACAAACACCTCAGAAGACCTGAGAATTATGACTACCCTGGTGGCTTGGGGGAGGACAAGCAGTTCAGTGGAGAGGTGTATAGAGTAAGGAAAACGTGAGGCCTGCTACAATCATCAAGCAGACAGTCCCTGATACTTCCTCAAGGCAGTACCAGAGGCTCACATGCCCAATCCTGCCAAAACCTGTGGCAAACCATTGTAAATTGTACAGCACCGAGGACCAAGGTGTGCCCTTCCAACCCTTCAATGGCTGAAGACCCTGGTCCCCTCCATTGTCACTAGAGGTCAGTGCAAGCTCAGCAAATACCTCTGCTGAATATATTTTATGATCCTATGATGTGAGGCATGGACATCCCCAGACAGAGACAGTGCTACTTTATCAATGTGTAATTCAGAAATGGGAGCATGCCCCGGCCACGTTTGACAGTCCAACCTTATTTGTCAGGCCTCGGGCAAGGCTCCTCACTAACCTGAGCATTGGAATCATAGAATCCTGGAATGGTTTGGCTTGGAAGAGGCATCGAGGATCATCTAGTTCCAACCTCCCTGCCATGGGCAGGGACACCCTCCACTAGACCAGGTTGCCTAAAGCCCCGTCCAATCTGTCCTTATACTCCCAGGCTGGGGGCAGCCACCACTTCTTTGGGAAATCTCTTACATTGCCTCACAACCCTCATTGTAAAGAATTTCTTCCTTAAATCTAATTTAAATCTTCCCTTTTACTTTAAAGCCATTACCCCTTGTCCTATCACTCCATGCCCTTGTATAAACTCCCTCTCCAGATTTCCTGTAGGCCCCTTTAGGTACTGCAAGGCTGAAGTAAGATCTCCCTGGAGCCTTCTCCAGCTCAAATGACTCATCCTGTTGTCACAGGAGAGGTGCTCCAGCCCTCTGATAATCATGTCACTCTTCTGGACTCTTTCCAACAGGTCCACATCCTTCTTATATTGGCAACTACAGAGCTCTCACAGTACTTCAGGTGGGGTCTCAAAAGAGCAGAGTGGAGGGGGAGAATCACCTCCTTTGACCTGCTGGTCACACTGTTTTTGATTCAAGCCCAGGATACAGTTTCTGGGCTGCAAGTTCACATTGCTGCACCATGTTGAGCTTCATCCACACCACCAAGTCCTTCTCCTCAGGGATACTCTCAATCCATTCTCCACCCAGCCTGTAGTATTTGGGATTACCCTAACCCATGTGCACAGCCTTGAACTTGGTCTTCTTCAACTTCATGAGATTAGCACAGGCTGACTTTTCAGGCATGTCAAGGTCCCTCAGAATGGCATCTTTCCCTCCAGTGTGTGGATGACTGCACACAGGTTGGTGTCATTGGCAAATGTGCTGAAGGTTCACACAATCCCACTGTTTGTGTCGCTGACAAAGATATTAAACAGTGTCAGTCCTAATACTGAATCCTGAGGAGCAGCAATTTGAGTGTGACCATCCAGCCAATGACTTATTTACGGAGTGGTCCATCCATCAAATCCATGTTTCTCCAATTTAGAGACAAGGATATTGTGCAAGACAGTGTTACAAATCTAAGGAGATTATGTCAGTTACTCTTCCCTCACCCACCAACACATACACCAACATTGTAATCCCATTGTAGAAGGCCACTTAGTTGCCCTTGCTGAAGTCATGTTGGCTGTCACTAGTCACCTTATTTCACATGTGCCTTAGCATAATTTCTAGGAGGATCTGCTCTATGGTCTTGCCAGGCACAGAGGTTAGATCTATAGTTCTCTGAGTCTTCCTTTTTATATTTCTTTTAAATGGACTTATGTTTCCACTTTTTCAGTCAGTAGGAACTTCACTAGACTGTCACAACTTCTCAAATATGATGCAGAGTGGCTTAGTCACTTCATTTGCCAGATACTTCAGGACCTGATGATGGATCTCGTTGGGTCCCATGGACTTGTGCACCGTCAAGTTCCTTAGATGGTCTTGAACCTGATCTTCTTCTAAAGTGGGTGGTTCTTCATTCTCCTAGTCCCTTCATTTGCTTTCTTCAACTTGGGCAGTGTGGCAGTCTGAGTTTAAAAGCTGTTGAGTACTACAGCCTTTTCTATATCCTGGGTAGTCAAATCTCCTGTTTCATTACAGAAGGAGCTGATGTTTTCCCTAGTCTTCCTGTTATCACTGATATAGACATTTTTGTTGTTGCCCTTGACATTCCTGTTCAGATTTAATTGTCAGGGCTTTAGCTTTCCTAACCTGATCCCTGGCTGCTCAGATAGTTTCTATCTATTCCTCCCAGGCTACCTGCCCTTGCTTCCACCCTCTGTAGGCTTCCTTTTTGTGTTTGAGTTTGTCCAGGAGCTCCTTGTTCGTTCATGCAGGTCTCATGGTGGTTTTACTTGACTTCTTCATTGTTTGGATGCATCACTTGAGCTTGGAGGAAATGATCTTTGAATACTTCCCAGCTGTCTTGGAACCCACTTCTCTCGAGGTCTTTGTCCCATGGTATTCCACCAAGTAGATCCATGAAGAGGTCACAGTCTGCTCTCCTGAAGTCCAGGGTAGTGAGCTTCCTGTGTGCTCTTCCTTACTGCCTTAAGGATCTTGAATTCCACCACTCCATGGTCACTGCAACCAAGGCTGCCACAGCTCCTCATTGGTGAGAACAAGGTCCAACATGGCACCTCTCCTAGTTGACTCCTCTATCACTTAGAGGAGAAAGTTATCAGTTCATTCCAGGAACCTCTTGGATTGCTTATGCCCTATTCTGTAGTCCCTTCAACAGATAACAGGGTGCTTGAGGTCCCCTGTGAGGACCAGGGCTTGTGAATATGAGTTTGCTCCTATCTGTCCTCATCTACTTGGTCTTTCTGGTTGGGTGGCCTGTAGCAGACCCCTACTATATTACCACTTGTCCCGGACCTCCCTGACTCATCTCCCCTGCCTCTTATTCCTAAAGAGCCTCTATCCTTCCATTCCAACACTCCAGGCATAGGAGCCATCCCACATCATCTCCATGATGCCAATAAGGTCACAGCCCTGCAGGCATGCACATGTGTCTAACTCCTCTTGTTTATACCCCAAGCTACAGGCATTTGCATAAAGGCATTTAGGTTGGTCCTCCAATGAGTGTGGAGAATAAGAAAGAAGAAAGAGGCTTGTCAGGAACATCTTGTCCTATATAAGAGTTAACTTGTGGCATTGTTTATCACCAGTGAGAAACTCCATATGGAAATAAGTGAAAGCTTTCTAGCCATCAGGCCTGAACAATGAGAAGTGGATGGGGTGCTGGTGTGTTCTGAAGGTGTAAAGAATGGAGTCCTTCAGGACCTCCACAGTTTCTGCTTCAGCAGAGACCCTTTACAGCTAGCTCCCTTCAGTCCCAGGTGGATCTTAACAGAGTCCTCTCACAGTTTCCATAGATCAAGCCCCAGATTCCCAAAGACTGACAGCAACTGGACAGTAGCTAAATCTGTATTAAGGTAACCAGCTTTCTGAGGTGTATTTTTAACACTGATGAGCTGCCAGTGGATCTGTGGGACATGTCAAGGTCCATTAGTTTAAGTATCTCATTTCAAACACCTAAGCCAGAAAAACTCAACACAGACACCTGGAGAAACTCCCCCAGAGAAACCAGAGAAGTCATTGTGCTTTTTTTTTGCCACATGCCTACCAGAAGATTTGCAATGACCTTGCTACAATAAAGGCCGAGTTTGTATTTGCAGTGAAGTAAATCGGCTGTATAAATGTATGCCCATAGAGAGGCACAACTGCTCTCTTGCTGGGGAAAGGGAATCATGGGGTAAGTATGGTAGAGCCCATACAACAGGAGACAGATGAAGCTGAGAAGGTGAATTTTCCACTCAAATTTAGAGAACTCTGCAAATTACAAAGCACTTGTTTGATCAGGCCATCAAAGCTCTGACAGAGGGGAGAGAGGTCAAAGAAAAAGGAATTCTGGAAGTTTCTGTGGAACATTGGACAAGTGCTGCCTTCTGCCCCCTCAGCCTAATATCTCAGGTGTTGGAAAGGAGAGGTCCCTTTCCCTCCAGCCATTTGGGCCCTTGGCACACAACTCTCTCAGTTGCCACCTCTGTAGGATTCCTCTGTAGGAATGGGAAATCAGAGGGGACCTTCCAGGCTCTTTCTGCAATGCGCTGTCCTAAAGGCAAGGGAGAGGTTATGGGCATAGCAGGAAGTTCAACAGAGATCTGGGGGGTGGGGGGCAGGTTGTTTCCATGCAATATCCACAATGTGACTAGCAAACAAGGGCATTTGGGACATAATTAATGAACCCTCAAGCAGATACTGGTGATGAAGAATCAAGCACAGTCACATCCAGATCCAGTGTGCTTTGGAGCAGAACCAATGCAGCACAAGGAACAAGACTCAGCTGATCCACAGTGACCTGTTAATCATATAATCATAGAATGGCTAGAGTTGGAAGGGACTCCCAGAGGTCATCTAGTTCAACCCCCCTGCAAGAAGCAGGGACACCCTCAACTAGATCAGGTTGCTCAGGGCCTCATCCAACCTGGCCTTGAACATCTCCAGGGATGGGGCATCCACCACCTCCCTGAGCAACCTGTTCCAATGCTCCACCACTCTTACAGTAAAGAACTTTTTTCTAATATCCAATCTAAATCTCCCCCCTCTATTTTGAAACCATTACCCCTTGTCTTGTCACAACAGGCCCTACTGAACAGCCTCTCCCCATCTTTCTTGTAGGCCCCCTTGAGGTACTGGAAGACCGCTATAAGGTCTCCCCAGAGCCTCCTCTTCTCCAGGATGAACAGCCCCAAAATGGGAGTTAGCTACTGCACTCTTGTCCTTATGAACATTCACGTTCAGGTGACTATGACTTTGACACAATCTAAGTACCTCTGCTGAACTTCTCCCATGCTGGGTCTCTTTGTCCCATTTTATTTTTTTCACTCAGGGAAAAAACTAGATTTTTCCACTATCTGCTTCCAAGGCAAAGCTTAATGAAAAGCAGATACTTTTTACCATGACTTTTTCCTTTCATCCTTCCCTACATGACTTCTACCCTCCTTACTGCAGATGGAAGCAAAACTTGGCAGAGCAGCTAGCTGGGAATCATGCAGGAGCCCTTTATTGCCCAGGAGAAAATCAATGCCACTTAGGCCAACACATATGCTGTAGATAAAAGCACTGCTTGCTCAGAGATGCCATGTTCAGGTAAGTTAGCCCATTCCCAACTTTCTGATCATTCTGGCTGTGTTGCACAGGTCTCCAACTATCAGCAAAGCTTTTATGCCATAGTAGAGTCAGACCTAGTTGCAATTTAGGTGAAAAACACTACACAGCTATGTATATATCATGCCAGGTGGAGCTAAGAGAAGAAATCCACATCCCTATAGTGTAACCATACCTGTTTCCTCAGGATCATTTTTTTAAATGGGATTCAAGCAAAATGAAGTTCTTCTTTGAGAAGATACGATGAATGAGAAGCTACAGACCCTGAGCTCTTGCTTCTCATCTCTTTTACTGTCTGGAATTGCTCTGTTTATAAGACCATCCCTCATATGAACATGGATTCATCTCAACTTTCATAGTTTCACATGCCCTGTTGTACAGAGGATGAGAGCATGTCTGCAAAGTCATCTCCAGCAGGTCTGGGAAGATGGATTTCTAGTATGAGGGAGAGAAATCATACTACCTCAGCCTTCTGGATCTAACAAAACACTATGCCTGATTGTTCCTGATGTGCAAAACAAGGCTACTATCTACGTTCCCACCTTCAAGACTGCCAGATTAACAGGCACAGTGTAGGCACCACTTGTCAGTATTTAACCAAGAGCAACCTTCTTCTGATCTGATCCCCAGCCCTTACAGGGGTGGGCTGGCTGGACTGGGCTGGTATGCCACATTTTTTCCTTGGGGACTGATGCCTTCTTGCATCTCAGTGTTGCCACCTTCCCACAGGTGCTCACAGGGCAAATGTCTCACCTTTAATCATCAAAGGCATCGGCAATTATCTTGCAGAACGTTTGCCATTGTATCACTTGTTCTACTAGTTCCCACCACTTTTGAAAACTTCCAACAGCTCTTGCCTTTTCAAAGGTGCATTGCAGACAGCCATTTACACTTTAAATAGATATTAAAATGAGGCCACCTGCACGCCTTCCAGTTCCCAAACTGCAGAGCAGAGTGATCGATAATGGAAGTGTACCAACACATCAACAGTTTCCACTAGCAACTGCTGCAGAATGGCATGATACCAACTTCAAATATGGCCAGGAAATGGCTTTTGATGTCAAATGTAAGTTTCAACCCAACAATCTCTAAAAATAAGTATTTTATTCTCTCCTGCCCTTGATTTAATACAAAACAGATTGGGGAGAAGGACAAAAGTCTAGAAACAGAAATAATAATATAGGTACAGTTTTAATTATCTGATCCAGTATTCTTGCCCTTTCTACTGGACCTGCTGCCTCATTCAGCACATAGAAGTGCTCCTGGATGAGGCTATCTTCCTTATTCACCCTGTGGACCTATTTATCTGCACACCAGCAGTGCACTACACAGCATACAGAACTCTGCTTCCCTCCTGGGCTTTTCAATTTGCCTTGTTATTATTACCACTGAGCAGTTCCCAAACTCAAAAGGACTTTTGTTTTCCAGTCACCCCTACAAAACCAAACCATTATCACAGATATTTTAGAGACAGGAGAGTTGATTCATAGGCACATCACAGTTAAAAATCTGCAGTGCTGACTGTTAATTCTGGCCACCATAGTGGCAGGCTGCCTCTACATACAAAAGGAAACAGCCTGTGGCTGCTACTGGAAAGGCAGGTCTATGTCATTTGCTCAGTATAACATTCAGAGTCGATGGTAAAGGCAGAGAGAGAAGAGTGGGTTCTACGCTCCACTGCAATGTTCTCAATACAGCAAGGTGTATTCACCTTATTGCCACACAGAGGTCGAAGAAGGGTTACACACTTCTCCTTAAGCCACCAGTCACTTGGGTCAGGATACTTGAAACACCAGGAAACTTCCCACCAATCTGAACTTTCTGGATTGGAAACACAAAACCACAAAGATAAATCTCAAAAGGATCAATTAATCTTAGGTACCATTATCAATCTCCGCACACTCAAAGCACAGCTCCCATGCATCAGCTGTAGTGATATTTGCAAAGCAGACCCCAAGAGCTCACATCAGCCCCTTTCCTCCCCTGCAATAACTCATGTCTGTGTAGATCTGGTTTTAAACAATTGAGCACAAGTTCTGTCTTGGCTGAGAATCAAGTGTGGCACATTTGCAACCCAACTTCACACCTTCTTGTGCGTTAAGCGGATAAAGAGGGTAGGCTGTATTTGAGGCTTAATGATCTGCTTTCCCTCTCCTCCCAGTATGGGCACAGTAAATCACTGGCAGATCTTCATGATGGTCTTTTAGAGGGAAGACAGATCAAATAAATATAGTGTGTTTTAAAATGCCAAGTCCTCGGGAATGTTACGGTCTGCAACATCAATGCAGAGCATGGATTCAACTGAATGACTTTAAATGCTTTCAAATAAGCCTTCCTTGCCATCCTAGCCTTCCCAAGTCCCCTTGCCTCGGACTGTCTCCTTCTCCAGGCAAACAGTTTTCCAGACTTGGCTTGCTCACTCCACTCTTAGTCACTGCAGTTCCCTGCCCCCTCCAAAGAAAGGATTTTCTAGCAGAGACAGCCAGACCAAAAGTTTTGGAAAAAATCTTAAGAAGAAAAGATAGATTTTTTTCTGTTTGAGGGTCAGGTACTCCTCACCACAGAGGCTGCTGGAGCCCTGGCTTACAGGGCAGAATTTTACATGATGACAGGATATATGTGTTCATGGCATGAACCCCAGATGCATCTTCTGTCCACAGAGCACAGTGCAGAATACAGTGATCAGTCCACGGGACCAGACCTCAAACACTGGAGAGAGATCTTAAAATATCTTTGTGTGTAGCCATGTAAGATACTTTTCTCATTTGATGCCAGCATAAAGTGGCACACACAAACTTGATAATTGGCCACAGCAATCTGCCTCCCCCCCCCCATCACACAGAAAGCTGTGGCAGAGGCAGGCAGTGCCTCTGAACTATCCAGACAGCATTTAACAGACTTAAAATAAAAGTACCTCTGTGTCCAGCGTGGGACCTCCATCTCATTCTCTTAAAACTTTCCAGTATCTGTAGTAACTAAGGCAGAGTCCTTACCACTACTGAGCTCTGACCTCTCCCAAAAGCCACTGTGCCTGCTCAGTGAAACATCATGTGCTCTTGTTTTTAAAGATGGGGGAGTGATTTCGTATGTCAAACAATTCATTCAGGTTCACACTGAATTAGTTGTAAAATTTCCTGGGTACCTGATTTTGTTCCTCAAATTAAGTCTTTTTATCATCAAAAGATTGTTTTCCAATGTGTGCAGTATACTTATAGGAAGAATTTCCCTCCTGTGGAGTTCAATGTTTCTGTCAACTTAAGCTGGATCTGACAACTTAAGACGTTAGTATGCCTTGCACTAACCATCTGCACAGGAGTGTCAGCTAGAGTTTACATGTAATGTACTAGAGTTTACATGTAACATACTGCACAAAACAGAATAGATCCACATATGCATGCAAACAAAATGTCAGTGCTATTTCTCAAAGAATATGGGAGCAAGGGTCAGGGGCCAGCTAAATAATTTTTGGCTTTTAAGTGTCAGACAATGGAAGTGATCCAGTCTTGCATCTCATAAGTACTGGCAGATTGGCCGGGATTTGGATGCTAACAAAGAGATTCAGTACATGGGCCTGGTTTCAATTAATGAGCATGTGTCCATATGGCTCTGTGTGTGTATGTGTTTATACTGAGTATTCTTTCCTGTTAATGGGTGTTGCATATGTACAAGCATGCGTGTGCCTGTGAAAACAGGTTCAGAGATGGTTCAAAAATGCCCAGCAGCAAAGGCAAAATTTAGTGTTGACACCCAGGAAAAAAGGTCTTGTGTATCATCTGTGACAAAACCCTGGAAACACTGTATTGTAAACAGAAAACCTCTCTTCCCTGGAAGGAAATCAGATCCACACAACAGCAGTGACAGCACCGAACCTGAGCTACTGACCATGCAGGATGTGCCACTGTGTTGGGGCAGGGTAGTAACAGTCACTGCTGGAAGGGAAGGACCAGAAACCACCAAACCTGCCCCTGGCAGACACTCCAACCTGGCTGCCCCGCTCTGCCTGTAGTGTGAGGAGGCAGACACTACCAGTGCTTAGGGCTCAGGTGGCTGGTGCCAGTCTCCTCCCTGCCACTGTGCCGGGCAGTCAATCTCCATGTCTCACTCTGTCTGTACCTGTGGCCAGCCCACCGGTGTGCACATCAGTCCACACACCTGCCTGAGATTTGTCAGCAAACAACATGGCTGTGTGTCTTGTCCACAGCATGCACTTCTCCTTTAGGTATTTTTTTTTAAACCAATGTAGTTGTCAGCTCAGTTGTCATCTGATGGGTAGAAGGAGGAATAGGCAAATGAGTTAAAATACTTTGCATGTGATATGGAATTCAGATCCAGAAATTTTGAAACAATTTTTGCATCCTTGAACTTAATTTAATTCTTTGTCTCCCTGCCTTAGTTCCTTAAGTGATAATTGGTTCTGCGGATGATAAACTTATTAAAAATTAAGAAGTACTTGTGAGGTTGGTGATGACCATACAGGGTTCTGAAAATGTGCTTACCTACAGTTTTAGGGTTATCTTGCCTTTCCAGTTCTACATTTCTTTCCTCCAAGATACAATAACTTTGCATTGTTTTAAGTAATGCTTTAATTTAAGCTGGCAAACTTTCATCTCTGTTGAGATCAGTGGCTAAATGTGTGCTTTAAGTACCCCTTCAGGCTCTTCTCTCATTTTATTCCCAACAGCCACATACACAGGACTCTGGACCTGACAGTTCTGGCATATGTGTGCCATAATGAGCAAGACAGTGGCCTGGTATCACCAGAGCAAGACTGAAACATATTTGGGAAGGAGAGGGTTAGGTCAGGATACGCCATGGGATCAGGCTGAGCTCAGGCATGGCTCAGCTGCTTGGAAACAAGTCTGACCCCAGAAATCCTAACAGCTCTGGGACGATGTGTAAGACATTCACGCTTGCCCTGACAGACCCCTGGTAGCAATGCCATCATTGCCTAGCCCAGTTTTAATCCTAACTCTCTCCACAGTAGAGTTAACCAGATCTGCACCAGTACTATGTGTAAGCCATTTACTGCTGCCAACACCAGCCCTTCTTCATCCCGGGGAGCATACTGGATGCAACAGCAATACGAGTACTTCAGCATTTAATGCTCAAACCCACAGCTTTAACTGCCACTCATCCCTCACCTGCTGCACACTGAACCTTTCTGGACCTTTTACAAATGGAGACACTCTCCATATTCTGTATGGAACAGGTTTTGTTGGTGCCTTCTTCCAATCTGTGACAATTAACATTGAAAGCCATTAAGAAATCCACAATCAAATCATTAAGCCAGATTTTCCTTATAGAATCACTTCCAGTATCTGAGTGCTTCAGAAATACTCTCTGCAATCCTTTTGCCTAACTCCTGTGCCCACTCCATTTCTTCACAGGATCAGATACACCCTGAATTACTATTTTCCCCTCACAATAATTCTATGAGGTAGGAAGGTCTAATTCAGAGTGTTCAAACACAGCTTTAAGAGCTTTCATAAATCATGGTCTAGAGTATCCTGCAGTGCAATGACAGACCTAAGTATGACCATAAGCCCTTCAGGGAATCAGCACCTGAAAATGGTTCTACACTGTCACAACACAACCCCCAGCAGCACAAACCTTGACAGGACCTGAGAGCCCATTCTGAAGACTTCCATCTGGGAGCAATGAGAAGTAAGGGATATCAAGAATCTCATATCCTCTTGGACTCCCAGGGCACATGTAGTCCAAATGACTCAAGCATGAGGAGCCTGGAGCCTCTCAACCCACCAAGTCTCCAAAAGCCAGCTTCTCTATCCTCTCATGCCTCTGTGCAACATCTGAGGGACTCTGTGCATATTGTGACTCTTCAGGCCCTCAAAATATAAGCAAGTCACCCAGTCCTCTCCTCTGTGAGAGCATGGTGCCTCAAAACAGCTTGACAGTGGGCCAACTGCCCACTCCTCTCTATGCACTCCTCTTCCTCAGCACTGTGAAAGTCATTCTAGAGTGTCACATTAACAAAGAAGTCACTGATAGGACAGCTTAACTCCACCAAGCCTAGATAGATAAAGGTGGCCAACTACCATCTCCCCAGGAAACCTGAAAGTGACAAGGATAATGTTTTTAAGAGGGGCACTTATCTAAGAGGCAAGGCACTTAGGAGTCTCCCAGGAGGGGAACTGTGAGATGTGAGAGCATTGTAAGATGTCATGAGGCTGAATGGCAGGAAACCTACTGAGAGAGAGAGGGACAGAGAAACAGTAGATGTCTAGGTACTGACTATTCAAAAGAAAATCCTTGCCTGCCATCTTTTCTTCAACAAGAGCATGCTGACAGCTCAAGGAGACCTCCATGAGCAAAAACCACATCACAGGCCACTGAGTTCCCAACTCTGCTTAGGAGTCCTTAAGGCAGTGCACAGCCAGTGACATGAGACATGCGGTCCAGGAGGACAGTAGCAGGGTCCTAGGAGTGTGGACAGGTGAAGTGAGAAATGCAAGGAGGTGTATCTGTCTGGCAGAGCAGCAAAGCCAGGAGTGGAACTGGGGACCAGAGCTGAGGAGTAGCAAGAGGAATGAAGTGTTTTATGGCCAAGGTTAAATTCCAACACTCATTTATTTTAAAGTATTTTTTTTTCAATATGATGAAGGGATTGAATTACAAGCCTAAATTAATATGCTAAGGCAAGAGACAAAAAATGAATATAAACTAGGAGGGGAATAGCAAGAGACATTGAAGCAGTTCTGGCCAGTATGACAGATTGTAAGCTCAGCAGCCTCCTACCCACCCATATCCATTCATAGGCATGTTGATCTTTGTCCTTCAGCCTCTGGTTTCACTCTTCCCAGGAAAATTTTATTACTCTCTATCCTCATCACCATTTTTACTCCAAATCTGTTTGGAACCTAGTGTCTGAGGTCTTGGAGTGATAGAATTCCCAGCCAGGAAAGAGGCCTAAATTTTGTCAGATGAACCAAAGGAGAGGGTAGAAAACCAGCTCAGAGTTCATCACTGGCTGTGCCCCTGTATCTACAGCAGCCTGAAAATGGCATCCTTGTGTCCCAACCTGCAAGTGAATGGGGAATCCTTGAGACATCTACATATCTAGAGCTGGTTTGAAGCTATATATGTGAAGGTTCCAGTCTGACACCATGCTGGCACTATCAAGGGTTAAAAAAAAAAAGAAGTAAGCAATTCTTCCACCCTTGTGATTCATTCTCAGTGTCTTAGGTATCACAGAGATGAAGCCAACCATACCTTTTCAAGCATTTTCTCCCTCAATTAAATGCAGACCTAGGTACCCACAGAAAAGACTACAATCCTTTAAGAAACAGCTAACAACACTAAATACCAGTTTTGACCCCTGGTGTTGGCCTGTGATGGATTTAACTCTTTGGAGACCACAAAGGATTTCAGGGATAAAACATAAAAATCACTTAACTCAGTTGAAATAATTATCTTTATGGTAAGTAATGCAAGCTGATAATTTTAATAAGGGTGACAAATTCACTTCTTCCAGCATAATTCATCCTAGAGAACCTGAGTGCAGTTTCTGGATGGCAACCAGCAGCTACTATTAAATTTTTTGCAAGTGTCTTGACAAGCAATTAAAGTTATCACAGCACTTATTTCGACATCTAGGAGTATGGAACAATGTGAGTATCTGGTAGCATCAGTAACCTGTAAAGGTGGGTGTACTGATTTTAAATATACATAGTAGGATGGAAAATACAGAAGACAAAACTGTGATGCATCTTCATTTGAAAGAGCACTCTTTCTTCAAGCTTTTGAAGTGAAACACCATCACTAACAAAGCACTCCACTCATTTTGCCTCCAACTTCAGTGGGACCAGGTTATCAAGAAGGTCATCACAGAAACTAAACTACAAAGAGAGGGGCAAAAACCCAGAGGAGTAAAGAGACTGTGCCACAAAAAGAGACAGAAAGATTGTCTTTGCTTGGTTTCAAGAGGCAATAAATAAGTGAAGACTGCAATAGATAAAAATATCAAAGGAAGTAGAAGGCAAAATTACTTCCATGTGCAGGAAATGGAAGGGCATTCAATTCCAACAGAGGCAGGTACACTGAAATGTTTTCCACATGGCATCTAAATGACTTGTGGGACTTACTGTTGGAAGATACTAAGAATTTAGCAAAAGGCAGAGCTGGATTCATGCATCTTGAAATGGATGGGAATTTTTAGGAGCTTTGTGTTTATCACAGGACATAAAAACAACTTTTAAATGGCAGGGATTTAGGCAGAAAGTATCACTCTGGGAAGGTTATCCCTAAACAATGTCCTGTGAGAAGCTCCCTTTTCTTCAGAGGTGCTACAGACAAGTCAGAGGTAACCTACCTCATCCTGATCTCATCTACAGGATAATTCTAGAGAGGTGTTTTCACAGCTGAATGGAGGAATTGTATGCTATTTAATCTGAGCCCATTGGAAATACTTAGCAACATCTCTGGCTGCACTGTCAGGAGCACAATTATTACATCAATAAAAGGAATTAAGAGCTTTGTGAGAAAAACATTAGGGAAACAACTGCCCTAAAAGCTACATAGACCAAATTCTCATGTTGTTGATAAGATGGAAGAGAGCCCTCCCTCCTGCTCTGCCCCAAATCTGTGCCACAGCAGGAGGAAAGCAGATTACAAAGAGCAGTTCCTCCCTGGCCGCTAAGTGAAAGCACCATTTTACCCCAGTTCCCGATAATGTGAGTGGAAAAGTTCCTTATGATTTGCAATCAACTACAGAATCCCATATGTAAATACAGTTACTATTGATGTCAGTGTCACAGAATAGTAGCCACGGTGTAATGGTTTAAGGTTGTTGTGTCATTTATTGAACACAGAGAGGTTCTGCCTGCCTGGTGGTAGCTGGGTTGGCAGCACTATGGTGGTTCCAGCAGCTCTCAGACCCATAGCAGCTGGAAGAAGCTAAGGGGGACAGAGACCACTTTTGAGGTAGGTACCTCAGTTCTCATCAGCAGGTGTGTAAGAAAATGTGATTATGCCTTGCTATAGAGAAAAGATGAGGGAAATGGAGCTGTTTTCTTGAGTTGCATCACAAAAATTTGGATCATGGAAAAGGAACATACATTCTGGGTATGAGGCTACAACCTCTGAATATAAAGCTATTTGTAGGATATAAATCACAGTACTTCTGCAGGCTACAACAGAAAAACTTGGTGGCATGCTAGTCTCTTAATTACAGATAACAGAGGAACCCCAAGATTGTTTCTATTTTAGGAAGAGTTTCATAGATTCACAGAATTGAACGGGTTGGAAGGGACCTCCAGTGATCATCAAGTCCAACCCCCCTTGACAAAGCAGGTTTCCTACTGCAGGTTGCACAGATAGGCATCCAGATGGGTCTTGAGTATCTCCAGAGAAGGAGACTCCACAACCCCCCTGAGCAGCCTGTTCCAGTGCTTTGTCATCCTCACTGTGAAGAATTTCTTTGACATATTGGTGTGGAACTTCTTGTGCTCCAACTTGTGACCATTGCCCCTTGTTATGTCTCCACAGGCCACTGAAAAGAGGTTGGTCATCTCCCTTTGTCTCCCACACTTCAGATACTTATAATCATTGATCAGGTCCCTTCTCAGTCTTCTTTTCTCAAGGCTGAACAGCCCCAGCTCACTCAGCCTTTCCTCATAGAGGACATGCTCTGGGCCCTTCATCATCTTTGTGGCCTCTGCTGGACTCTTTCAGATTTTTTTTCCTACAATGTTCAAAAGCAGCAATACAATCCTGTGGTTTCTCTGGAGCAAAACAACATCCCTTTCCTCCTGTGTCTCTTACCATTCCAGAAATCTAAAAGATGACCAGAATGGGGTAATACAGACAATTGCTGTGTAAGAGAACATAACAGAGAATGGACAGCAGGTTAAGCTAGTTACCTGGACTTGGACTGACCTCCTCTGCACCTCATAAGCCAACACAGATCATCTCAGGGGCTGCAAATTGCTTAACCCAGTGCACTCTGCTCCTGATAGGAGTATTCAGCGCTACACCAGTCTTGTTCCTTCCCTCTCCTTGTCTTCCTCACTCACACGTGCATGCATACACTGAGGAGGACAAGTTTCCACCTCTGAGTGAGAGGTGACATCTCTTCTCTTCAGGGGGGTCGTTCAGTGAGTTGGCAGTTTAATCCAAGCTTTCAAAGCTCTCATGCTGTCCGGTGGCTTGACTTGGCTTCCTACTGCTCCAGAGCGCTTTGAGGTTCTTTGTTCTGTAAGGATCTGACTTTTATTCTCTCTGAGTTTGGAAAAGAAAGCATCTTTTTTTAGCGTGTAACAGGGGCTGGCTTAGGAGGCTAAAGAAAAGTAAGATTGTTGGTTCAGACCAAGGCACATCATTGTGATAATGCTAATGAGTCTGTGATAAGAGGAGAACTAAGACTCTTTTGCTAGACACAAATTATTGGACCACAGAAGGGCCATCAAGTTCATCACCTCTGCATTATGACACAGATAGGATCATCACATCATATCACCCAGATCTCTCTACCCAAAGGTAAATCAGGCCCAGATGTGCTTGGCTTGCACTATCATACCATCTTCAAATTGATTAACTATTCAGTATTCTCAGCAGCCTGGAAGGGCAGGTAATGGCTATTACTGCTATTCAATGCAAGTGAGAATTGTGGCTGAGATATTGCTTAGACTACAATCAGATCAGTGATCTGAGAACAGCCTGGCTCCCAGGCCTTCTCTTGACCCCCACAGCTTCCATGCAGCTCAGCAACAAGATGAAGACTCAACCCATGTCATGAGAAAATTTATATAAACGCTCTGTCCACTCCACCCAACCCCTCCAGCTGCTTCTTCAGACACCTCATGCTGCCAGAGCGATATTTCATAAGTGACCACGAAAATTATTTTACCTACTTATGTGCAAATCAGCATAATTTTTGTAATCAGCTTGGGGTAGTGCCTACCCAGAAAACAAGCAATCCAAATCTGCTACAGCTCTTAGCATGATGGCAGGAACAGCAGCACCAGGTTGGCCCGGGTTTTGCAGCAGGTCTCCCCTCCGGCTGCTTCTTGGCTGGCCTTGGACACATCACATCATTCATAATCCATCCTGCAACCACCAAGCAGTGAGCTTGCTGCCAGCCAGCGCCCCAAAGGGACACATGACTGCCTTGCCCCCAAAGGTTAAAAGGCATGACTTTATCTGTGCCTCCTGGGAACAGGTTTTAAGTTCCCCTGGGTGTGCTTGCACATATACACACACACAAAAGCTTACTGCATGTTGAATACCAAAAAGAGCCCATGTGCCCTCTCAAGCAGTATTTACTCTTTTCCTGCTATATGTCAGTCTCTGTCCTTCTTTCCAAGCTAACCCTTGCGTCTTCCTCCCAAGGGGCAACTGCCTCCTTCCTCAGCTGGCAATCAAGGAAATATCTCATTGTTCTCTGCTGAATTTCCACTGCTAGCAGCCTTTCACTGTCCGGACCAGCCCACAAATCACAGCCCCACTCATTCAGAAGGTGATAGTTTCTTCCAGAGGTTCTGTATTGGTCTGTACTGGGATGCCCCAGGAACACACAGATGAGGGATTCTGCATGATCACAGAATCATAGAACGTTAGGGGTTGGGAGGGACCTCAAAAGATCATCTAGTCCAACCCCCCTATCATAGACATCTTGAGGGAAGGGCTCATATCACCATTGACTGCATCTGCTATTTCTTAAAGGAGAGCAGCTCCTGTTCTCTGGATGGATCAGCAGCGATAACCTCCATCATGTCCTGTAGACTGTGTGAGGGTCAAAGTCTGAAAGCAGTATGGAGGAAGGTTTGGTTTTCTGAACCAAGCAGAGGGGCTGCTCCATAGAGGGATATTCCAGGAGTGCAAGATGTGAGTCTCACCTGAGAGAACCACCTGAACACAATGTCTCACAGAGGCATAACACCAGAAGAGAAGTCCTTGTGGTTTAATTAAGCATGGCCAAACTCATGTCTTTAAGAGTCTCAAGTAACCTGCCAGTCATTGGTGCTGCTTCAGCTTAAGTGCTTAAGAAGAGAAGGCTGAAGGAAGGGTGACATCTAGAACATGCAGCAGCACTCCATGCTGACACTTCATGTCTTCTCCCTTTCCCCTTCTTCCACCACTTTCCCTGTTCTCCTCCACAGTCAGCCACCCTTGGAGAGTAATTAAAAATTTGCTTCTGGGATGGAGGTTTAAAAGAAAATGTTATGGTAAAGTCAAAGTTTTAGTACATGCTAATTCAAAATTCATTCCAACTCCAACTCACTTGCTGAATTTTCTTTAACTGCACAGCAACAACTTCCATTGCCTGCATAGTAAATATGGTACTTGTCAGGCCAAGCTAGTTTTCCAAGCAAACATAACTGGGCAGCAGAACAATACCACATTTAACAGACAGAACTGGTGAACTTGGCCGGTGTGTGTGTGGTGGGGACTGTAACCGAAAAGTTACACCAACATTTGCAATGTTCTCCCTTAAAACGCCACACACACAGAATGTCCGTGTACTTTTGGCTAGAACTCAAAACCAGGGAATTTGACATCGTGGGTGACCAGCAGAGGGCCCTGGGGGTGGGAGATGATCTGCTGAAGGCAACGCTTTAATTCATACCAAAATGCCTGCGTATGCAAAATGCCAGGCAAGTCTCATTCATTGCATTTCCTCCCGTGCAATTAAAAAAAATAAATTTCTCAAATGCTTTTTTTTTTTTTTTTTTTTAAAAAACNGAACGCCCCAGTAGTGTGATTGCTGTCTCCATGCCCTCACATGCAGGAGCAACTATCTCTCATTTTCCCAGGCTGAATATCAGAAAACAACAAACACTTCAGAAAATGCAGAGAGAGGAGGGGATGAGGGGAGGAAGCAAAGAAAGGGAAAAGAGAATGTTTCCTTGGGAAACTATCATTTGTGCAACATGCATCTGTCAGCAATTCCCTGGGGTGCTGCACATAGACACAGCCATTCAGCAGCTGGCTAGAGGGAGAATTTGATTCTAGACCCTCTGAATCTGTGTGAAGACATAATGAAAGATATTTCTCCAGCACAGCAGCTTTTAGAGCCCATGATGGATGCCAGCAGTAATAACCAAGATGCATAGCATGCATGGTTCCACTGGAGAGAGGGGAATCAGGCTGATTTCACCAAGACCAACAGAGATAGCTGCTTTCCAGTCCCAGGTGACACCTGCACTTTATTGCAGCGAGTAATGCTGTTTGGTATGGTTTGGAGTAGCTTTTATTTGACTTCTGCTTCTTTCTAAGGATACAGATTTTACTCCTGACAAGCCCAAGGGATGTGTAACTAAATCAACTAATCTGGAGAAATGGAAAGACATGCATTCAGGACTACACGCTGCTTGGGAACCATGAGAGGATGAATGAGATGCTCCTAAGGGATTATGTCTCTTACCTCTCAGTGATTTTTCTGGTGTTTCTGACACTCACTTAGAGAGGTGGCATTTAATCTTTAAACTGCTGACAGAAGTGAGGTCTCAAGGTGAAACTCAGACGTATGCTGAGCAGCAAATTTCCATAGTGGTGCACATCCTACCATCTGCTATGACTGAGGACGTTGAAGACAGAAAAGAACACTGTGGGAATGGTCAGTAACCAGGAGTCTCCACAGTATCTGACTAGTGCACAGTTAATGCTCTGCTTTCTTCCAACATTTTCAGGCAGAGCCGTGTCCCTGTATTAGCTGGCAAGTGCCAAAATGTAGAGAAGACAGAGAAGGGATGTAGTTTGCATTATTGGTTGTTAATCAGGGCCAGCTTGCAGGGCATAAATTGAAACAACAGAGAAAACAGTCATTCCTATCATCTGGGCTGAGCTGCTTCCTCACCAGTCCGTGGTAGAAGTAACCCCCAGCCAGAACCAAGAGGAACTAGAATAGATGTGGGCTTATGCCATATTGGGTATTTCAAACTATAGCTGGGATGATAGAGATGAGACTAGATCATATCTACAAAAATATCCAGAAACCTTAAAATGCAGGTAAATGTAACTGTTAAAAAAATAAAAAATAAAAATCTAAAAGAGGTAGACATCTCCTCATCAGCCTTCTTTAATTAACTTACCTGGAAGCATCTATAGATCATGTAAGAAGCCAACCTTAGGCACGTGTATCTTTCAAAATCTCATATGGTATCTAAATTACAGGTGTTGACCCTTAGGTATCCATCAGTCTGGGGAAGGTGAGTTTATTTCCATTCCATAACTGCCATTCATGTATATTGTCCCCATGCTGCCTCAGTTACTATAAACTGTAGTAAACTCAGTTGGAAAGCACCCAGCAATGTGCAAGCTCAAGGAACATATATTGCTAAAAGCCTACAACCTGTGGGGCTACATGAAGCAGCCAGCACTAAATCTTCCAGTTTGATCTGCTTCAAAGACAATGTCTACCTATACTTCCAAGAAAGGATCCAGGAGCCCACAAGGCAATAAACTCAGGAGGCATCTTGCACAGACATATGGCAGATTTCTATTTGCAGAATGATTCTACCATAAAATGTTCCCCAGTTTGTCTTGCTGATGAAGATACTTCTTAAAACTGGACATGATGAAAAATGCACAGAAAAAGTTCTATCCAGGATGCCCAAGGGAGGCACAATCAGTGCGTGTGAACACAGCATGTGTCACTGCATGAGCAAACAGTAGCATTATGCTCATGAGCAATATCCTTCTGAGAAGCCAAGCAATGCCTCCTGAAGTAGCCGAGCTTCAGTTACACTTGCTCAAGGGGTATGGAGGGTATTGATGATGGCATTTACTAGTGAGGACATTTTAAAAAATGTCCAAGTGACATAAATATTTAATTCCCATTTTCAAATTTGAACTAGACCTGTGGGGTAACATTCATTATACTAATTTTAGCTATCTAACAATTAGGTACCTGGGAAAAACTAATTATTTAGTTTCCTTTATACCAAAGGGGGAGAAACAGAAACACCCAGAGGGTGATTCAGTGGGTCTGATCACAAAAGGAACAAGAATTGGGCTGTATAACTCAGTTGTCTGCGAGGTGGAGGTATGTTCAAGTTACAGCATGACCTCACTGGAGGATGCTGCTGATTGATATTTCTCTCCCTGACTATGAAAGGACCCCCAACAACAAGCTGTACTTAAATGCTTAACTTTTCTATAAGTAAAGTCAAATGAGATGAACCTACTCTCTCTTTCTATTGGTGTGTTAAAATATTTTGCTATAAAATAAACAGAAGCATATATTCTATGAAAGGAGATACTAAGAAAAATCCCCCCTTTAGTGATTTTAAAAATGAAATAAAAAAAATAGGTATTTCAACTGTTCTGGCATGAAAAGATGTTAACAGCATGGCACTTTTAAAGAATTCTGAGATGACAAGACTGATTTTGCAGAAGTCCTTCTTCAGTTCCATTTTGAAAATTCCCTGCAGAGGAAAAATCAGAAATACTGCTCTTCAATTCACCAGGAAAAATGTCAAGATGCCATCAACTTTAGCAAAGACAGAGCTTCCAAGCCCCAGAAAATTAAAAACCTACAGCCAACACTACCACAGCACAGAGGCAGCTACTTAGGAGGAATGATTCTGCAAGTCCACTATTGAACCAGGCGGTTCATTTACATATGAGACATGGCAGAAACCTTGCAACCAGCAAGAAGACCTAATACTAGCTAATATACACCAAGATGGTGAGAGTAATGGACTTCAGACTGCAGAGATTTAGTTGGTGTTGAAGCCTACCCCATGCTATCACCCCTTCTTCTATGGTAAGTTTGGCTCTCTCCCCAGAGTGATGTAGCCAGATATGAAAGAGTGACAAAATGCCAGCAATAAAGACTTACTTACAACTTCTTATATTGTAATGCAAAAGGAGAGTGGTTATAGATTCCGTGTATATATATATNGCATGGGGATTGGACTAGATGATCATTTGAGGTCCCTTCCAACTCCTAACATTCTGTGATTCTGTGATAGGTTCTCTTAGTCTTGGATTTCCTTGTGGATGACATCAGTTTTTAATGAGAAATGGATACTCACAAGACACTTTTGCGCTTCCACAACATGATCATGTGGGTCCACTGTGACACATATCTCCATTCACATCCCATATCCCTTCCTGTCCCTGTGCAGATACCAAGGCAAATAAATGGGCCAGAAACATCACAAGCTCCTTTTCAAGGAGCATCTTTGCAGATGATGCCTCTTCCTAGTGTTGCCCAGCACCTCTGCCCACCACAGAGCAGCTGCATGTCCTTCAGAAGATGTGCAAAGGATGGATGGAAACACCTTCCCAGCTTCTGTGGTTCAGCACCAGCCTTCTGCATGTACCTCTTTACTTATCTCTCTTCAGCTTCCTTCCTAGAAAATAATTCCATACATTACTGTAAAAATAGGTCTAATGTTGCATAAAAGGGTCAGAGGGAGAGTGCACACAGCCTAACACACCTGCTGCTGGGACCTCTTAACACAGAACCAGTGACTTGTAAAGCTGCTACGGAGTAGCCACAGTGACCAAGACAGGTGTCTCACAGGACAGACCTTATGTGCTGGTCTCAGTGCAGTGCATTGTTCGCCAGAACGATTTCTCTAGCCCCTGCCAGCGGAGGTGAGGGAAGGCAGGAAGTCTTGAAAGGCTGCCATGTCCCCCCTCTGTCCCTGTCCCCTCCTCCCTGAAATCCAACCTGGAGCATCCTGGGGGAAGCCCCATCTGCTTCTCATTCCAGACCATGTCATGTCATAATTATTCCTAATTACGGCTCATTTAGCTTGATATGTACCAGATTGGGAAAGATGCCCTAGTGAGAGAGAGCATCTTGGGCTGCTGCAGTGGCGAGGGGAGAGAAGTGTGAAGCAGAAACGGCCAAAAGGACACCAGACGCGCTGCCAGGCAAGGGGCCAGACGGGGGCAGCCTCCCCTCTCCAGGCACAGCCCCAGGGGGCAGCTCAGCGGCCCCAGCCCGGGGCTGAGGGGGACTGGCCGCGGAGCCCCGCGGCCCGGCCCGACCGCGCTCCGCCCGAGGCGGGCTGCCACCCGCCGCGCCCGCAAGATGGCGCCCGCCGCAGGCCGGTGGCGCCGCGTCCCGGACGATCTCCAGCTCCAGTCCCGAGGCGGCTGGGAGGGCAGCCCTCTTCGCACAGTGCTTGTCCCAGCGTGAGGCGCCGGCGGTGGGGGTGTGTGCTGGCCCCCTCCTCACACTGTCCCGGGGGTCCTCCGAGCAGCCCGGAGAGAGGCTGCTGCAGGGGCTGCTGGAAGGGGTGCTGCCCCTGCCCCTCGGTCACTTGCTGTCCCACTCGTCTCCCGGACAGGAGGTCTGGGAGGGTCCTTCTCCTCCATGCCCACCCCAGGGGCCTGCCGAGTCCCAGGGGACCAGTGGGTCTGGCAGGGCTGGTGGGTCTGCTGGCACAGCTTTGTCCAGATACCTACAACAGGTCGCCACAAAATTAGCACTGCAAAAATAATGCTCTGGGATGGGTGCTGGTAACCACTTGGCTTCACCATGGGCCCTGGCTACCTTCTCTCTTCCTCGTTGCACATCTGCCATAGGTCCATAGGGACTGGAAACAGGCAAACTGCAGGAAGGTGCAAAAGTGTCAAGGATGTTGATCAATGGAGGTTGGTTTGAAAGGGGCACTGAGGAATCCTTCTTCAGTGCATGTCAAAGGCAACCATGTAAAAACAGCATCACTGTGACCTGGACAAAAAGATATTTTCACAAAACATTTTGGGGCAGGGTGTAAATTAGTCACCACAGAGATAAAACATGAAGTGACATCTTCATAGGCACTGCTCACTTTCTGGAAAACAAAATGAAACAACACCTTTTTTGCTTGGGTCTGTGCTCCTGAGACTGAATTGGCTGTTGGGCGAGCCAGTGCTCCACCGTAGTTGTGTGAAAGCTGCATCTCTGAGCTGATGCAGGCATTGCGTCTGCAAAGCCTCTAGCACTCTCATCTGCCTCCTTTTCCTCCTTAGGATCCACCTTCTGAAAAGCCCACCAGTGAGACAGACCTTCTCCCATCTCACCACTCTTCTGTTGCAGGGAGATGGGGTTAATTCCAGAGAGACAGAGGAGGTAAAGCCACCTGCAATGCAATCAAAGGGCTGCTGTGAAAAGAAGCTGGGCAGCCAAGGAAGGATGATTTACTGACGCAAGCTAAGCCAATATAAACACTTAAACTGATACAGGTGTCTATGCTCTAAGAGATTGCCTGACTTAATTCAATTGTTTTGTAAACCTATTTAGCTAAATCTGTATAAAACTGGTGTTTAAACAAGCCCAAACAGTGTTTAAAAAGGTGTTAATAAAACATATCACCATAAAACAAATACATATTACCAAGGCTTCCTTTTTGCTGACAGGATATATCCTTCCCCCCATATTTCTTTTTCCCTCTATTCTTTTCTTTAGAGGTTGTACATTCTGTGCTGTGACTGATCCTTTCTGTACTGTACAAGAGTAGGGCTATCTCCATCCAAAAGTGAGCAAGTCCACCTCTAGCATTATTCACTGTTGTGTAAAATAGAGCTGGGGAACCGTTCATTTATTTTTATATAGCCTCAAATAAGATCCAACCCAAACTAGTATTTTTAAGCAGATTTTAAGCAAAGTAGTTTATGCTGAATCCAGCTTGACCCCTTTCATTCTTTCCAAATGGACCTCTCTTACACTTTGGAGTTATTTAATCACTTGGAAAGATGTGCCTATTTGTTTTCAGCAAGGTCATTTTTTATAAACAGTATTTGTAATTTTCAGTATTTTTGAGTCCTATTCCAAAATCACAGAAATCAAATATTTAGCTGTGTCCAAAAATTAACTGTCTCAAAATTCCAAGATCTTTCCACAGATGTGGCCCAAATGCCCAGTTAGTTTGATGTCCTCCACCTAAGCCCTTTTATTTTTTAATGCATGATAAATGGGAAAAAAAAAAAGATGAAGTAATTGAAACCCAAGCAGAAGTCAACAACAATAGGGCTAGGATAGGTCAAGTCTTCCTTAGATCTGTCTCTTTTTTTTGTGGTCTTTGAATCATCCATTGGAGAAATTTTGGCAAGTGTTTCCTTAAATCAGCTGTCTGCACATCTGCAGGTTGCACTGGATCTGACATTCCCTCGGGGAGGCAGGTGACGTGTGGCTGGAGCAGCCACACTTGAAAAACAGTTGTTGAAAGGGTTGTGGTGGACTTCATGTCTTAGATGGGCAGCTCTAAAGCAGTTAGTACCTGTGCCTCCCTGGGACAGGGTACAGAAGCAAAGGGGGCTGGGAATGGTCTGGTCTGCAGGGGTGACAGGAAGCAGCGCGGCATTGGGGTGGGGTAGTTATGGATGGACCTCTAATAGAGGCTCTGGTTTGGTGGGCAGAGACATGTCTACTGCTCCTACTGCAATAAAACTGGAGACACAGGCAGCTTCCCTGTCCCCTAGAAAGAAGACTGGCTTATCCCATGCCACACAGCTCTTACAGCTGATTTATACTCCTGAAGCCATGCAGCTCTGGAGAACCACCTCATAGCATGTCAGTAGAGCAGAGGATCACAGGGAGCCCAGCCAAGCCCCCGCAGCCTCATATTGCTGTTGTCTGAAGAACACAGACCCTTGCCTGGGGAAAACAATGCGCACTCAAAATCTTCTAGGAGAAGTTGTCACCAACACACCCCCAGTTGTCCCCAGTTCCTGCTCTTTATTAGTCCCAGAGCCCTGTTCTACAGCACAACGTGGCTGCAGACTGGCTTGGGTGTTAGTGCAGAGGTTGGTTCCTACGAACCAGAAAGGCTGCTCTGCTCCAAAGGACACATTCAGAATAAGCCTTGCATACATTTGGCAGGGACTGTAGCCCACAGCCACCCAGCCTGGTGACATTGCTGGAGGCCTCAGGGGTAGACAGTCCAAGGCAGGATTTCTGATTGTTTACTTTGACATCCATTTGGATACACTCCAAGTGTAGACAAGGGATTTAGATGTCCAGATTATTTGCCCTCTTGGCACCAATGCGCAAACACAACTACTAGGAAGATTAGAGAGATCCCATCTGTTTAAACTGCTTCCCTTTTCCTGCCAGCACCAATCACTCTCTGATAACCCTGATGATGGGGATTTAAACCCCAGTACCACTAGCTGTGACTGGCACGAACATGATGATTATATTTCCAATGGGACCACCCTCCCAGCTCTGCACAGTCCGTCTCTGCTCCTCTCATCACAGCATAGTCTCATCTCTGCTGGTGGGGCCCCATGCCTTGGCCCCCAGCAGCAGTCCCCAACAACACTTGTGCAAGGCACTAGACAAAACTCTAGCAGGAAGATGGCTTTTGCCATTTTACTTAGCTGTTTAACCAAACTGAGGTGGTCCAGATCATAAGAAGAAACAGCAGACAACAGAAGGAATTACATGAAATGTAGATCTTAGTTGTCCTCGCACGATTGCAAGTTGTTATGCTGGTTTTATTCATACTTTGAAATGTCACCTCTTTGGGCTGTGGCCAAAAATATTAAGTTCTAGTCCACACTGGAAAAATAGAGGCTTTGACCAAGAGTATCTTTACGAAGCTTTAACTAAGCCATTTGTTATCAGCAATTGCTTCAAAATAGGAGACACTCTATTCAGCCCTGCATCATTGGAAGGAAGCACAATAAGTAATTACGAGTTTACAGTGCAATTACATAATGGTTTAGTCTCAAGCACTTTCTGTGGCAGTAGACAATTTCTGTCATTAGGCTGCCAACTCAGAGTGGGGTTTTGCACTTTTTCCTCCCTGTGTCATTTGGACCTGGGGAGCAGAGCCTTCCATGATTTCAAGTACTCGGTGTTGTCGTTCTGCTCCCCAGGAAGAGGGCACCTCCCACAGCCAAATGTACACCTTTGACTTGTGAACAACATTTTCCATGGACTCTGTGGGAATTTTGCCAATGCTGAATCCATAAAAACATTTTTCTAGCCCAAGTTACAGGTCTCCTAACCAAATAATGACTTAGCTCAGTCTGACTCCATATGAGAGCACAGATAAGAACACAGCAGAGACTAATCTCCCTGGGAGGCAGCCACGCGTATATGCTGTGATATTGAAGTCTTAAACCTTCCAGCAGTGTGCACATTAGGCTCTGGTAATGTTCCCCTCTGACCCCTCTCCTGGAGCAACCGGTTGCTGTAGGTGGTGAGGAGTTAGTCGTGATGGTTGATGACTGGTTAAGGCCTGTGTTCCCATCCTACCAAAGAGGAACAATTTGAGTTATAGGAGTCTCCACTTTTTAATTTTCTCCCTTTCTGCAGCAGGTCCCACATCCGTTAGGACTGGTCATTCTGGTTCCTCTGTTCTTTTGTCATCCCATCTCAGTATCTCAGCTATGAAATCCAGGTCCTGTTCTTATTTTTGGCAAGTAAATGCAGTAACCGTGCACTTTCTACTGCTTTTTGATGTCCTTGGTTATGCTTTTGAGGGGTCAGAGGCTGCCTTCAGAGCTGTCCAATCGCCCACTGTATTCAAATAAATTGCCTTTTTTTTTTTTTTTTAATCTAGAAAACACTGTTTGCCCTATAGGACTGACATTCCCATATGCTCAGAAGCAATAAAACCCAAACGCACTACATCCTTTGTAGTCAACTTAGCAGATAAGAGCAAAGATACCTAAAGTTGTGCTTGTGGAGGCTACTTACAGAGTGGAGGGAGGCAGTGATGGAGGTGTGCTCTTAAAAATGTTTATCTGATGTGCAGCCCATGAATGCTGAAGGGATGTACTACGATGACCACTGACATAACACCCTCCTCTGATAGGACAATGGAAAATGGCCTTAAACTGTGCCAGGGTAGGTTCAGATTAGATGTTAGAAAGAAATTCTTCACCAAAAGAGCTGTTGAGGTGTGGAACAGGCTGCCCAGGGAGGTGGTTGAGTCACCATCCCTGGATGTATTTAAAAGACAGATAGATGAGGTGCTTAGGGATATAGTTTATGAGAGGACAGGTACAGTTGTACTCGATGATCTTAAAGGTCTTTTCCAGCCTTGTGTGATTCTGTGATTCCGAGCTTTTCGCAAAGTTTTCATAAGCCAAGTGTCACGTGTGGGCTGTGAGCAAGGAGATGCAGTGGGACTTGCATTGCTTAGAGGGAACTTCAGGGCTTGGTAGAGGAAACAGGGAGCTGCACAACATAGTGAAGACGATCTCTAAAGCTCAGCGAGTGCTTAACTGCTCTTAGACCTCTTCTTTCATCTGTTGTGCTGTTCAACAATCGAGACCCTAATAAGCAAGGGCGCCCAGCTCTATGCAACGAAGCAAGCAAGCTGGGGTTGGAGGTTTCACAGCAGAGGCTGTAAGGCATTGAAACTGCAGAAATGGAAATCATTGCTGTGAAAGCACATTTCATCACTTTCTTCCCATGAGTGGAAATCCTTACACCTTCTGCCTCCTCACTCCCAATACCCCAAATGACATTCAGCTGCATTGTGTAACAGGGAAAAACTTGATCTGCAAGACAGGACCACAGTGGCAGGGCTTCTCCCTCACCCTTGGGGAGAACTTCTGGGTACAGGCAAAGGAATTTTGTGTCACAAGAAGCAAATTGTTGTTTCTGAGTTAGATTGCCATGGCAAACGTAGGCCATCAAATGACAGAGACAATGAATAATAGGGAAGGATGGCAGAAATGGAGTCAGTTGGGATGGAAGAGCAATTTTTCAGGTTTTTGTTTGGGTTTGGAAGAATAAGGGCATTGCGCTTCCAGCATATGATGCACAGTAAATGCCGAAAGGCCAAGCAGAGGAAAAAGGGGAAAAGGCCCTGAAAACCTTCAATACGTTATTGAAATATGAGAAGGAAAAGGTTTTGTCTCCATGGCAACGGGTCCTATGGTGCTTCTGCTGGAGCAATCTACCAGAGAAAGAGGAGTTTCACTGTTATGGATACCAGAAAAGTGAAAGGTAATTACAGAGACCCCTTTTCCTCAACTGGATGCATTTGTAAATATTCTACTTGAAGTATGTAAGTGCTCTGATGTTACATAGCCCCCAGAAATGAGTGTCTCCATAGATGACAGAGTGAAATCCTGGGCAAGTGTAGGTGTCTGTTCCAGGTCTGTGGAGGATTGTGCCTGTGAGGATTTAGGCACACTCTGTTTTTTGGCCCTTCCGCCATGCTGCTTCAGTGTATGAATACAACCCAAGGTGCCAACATAAAGAGTTAAAGTCCTTCTTGGCTGCACATTTTGAATTACAAAGTTGCAGCTCTCTTCCAAGGTAAGAGGACTTTGTTCCCCTCTGTCACCTCCCATTGTCCACATAGTTATATGTCAAGGCTGAGGTGCTCTGTGGAAGTTGTTTTGCCACAGCATCACAGCATGAAACAGTTGAAGAGAAAAAAGGAATGTGAAACAGGATAGGGAACTTAAGAGATACAGAAGATACTGATAAAAGAACTGGAACAGGACTCCAAGTGTAGCTTTCATTGTCTTGCAAAAAGCATCATTACATTATTGCTTACTAAAAATTATCGTCTTTAATACTAACTGAAACTGTCTATGGTATGGTGATGCTCAGAAGCTCAGACTTCTATATATGTTGTAAAAAACCCCAACCAACCCTTTACTTCAAAGAACTTAAAATCCAAGTGGGCAGGGAAAAGATTTAGATATCTGTGTTTTGCAGGTGGGAGGCAGAGATAAGGTAAGAGGCTAAAATGCTTTGTTTAAAGTTGCACTGGGTAGTTGTGGTACAAGTGGTTGCACCTACAGCTCCTGACCTCCATCCAAATGTCTAAAATACAAATAGCTCTGGAGAAGTATCTCCAGGTGTTCAGTTGAAGAATTCAGCAGCTGCAGCTGAGATGCTGAGATCAAGCATAATTGGAATAAATATGGGCAGCACAACAGCTCCATGGCCATGGAAATATTGCAGATACACACAGCCCACCATGGTTTCAGCAAAGATATTTTCTCCCTAAACTATAAACAGCATCAACTAAACAAACAAAAAACCCAACTAAAAAAACCCAGCATCTTCCAGCCATAATAGCATATTACACAGAGAAAGCATGAGAGCATTTACCATCTGAAAGATATCTATCTATACACTTATCAGGTACAGTATAGTCACTTAGGGCAGCAACTATCACCTTCTCTGGTACTTTAAGGACCAGACCTGAAAGTACATGCTGGGAAAAATTTCTATTAGGTAGATCTGTTTCCTGCTCTTTTTGCCTCTGTCTGACTTTTGTGAAAGGAAACATGGGGAGGAGGCAAGTGGAGTCTGAAGTGTGCCAATAGCTAGGGAAAACAAGTACATGTGCTCTCAGGTACCAGTGCCAGGATCATCAGCAGGCAAACAGGTTACAAAACTGTGCTCCAAATAAGCAATCTTAGCACCTCTGGATCCTGAAGGTAAAGATGTACATAGGCATTAGGGCCCACACAGCAGTACCCTTTCCTTTCTCTGGGGAAGGAGCTGCCAGTAAATGCCAATCACAGCATGAAGCAGGCAAACCATTGTCATAAAGCAAACCCGGCAGAGAATGATGGATAGCATCATCCTATAGCTCTCTGCAGTTTTGCATCTCAAGGCTTTCCCTCTTAGCTACAGGCTGGCCTCCAGCCCTTCTTTCATCCCACCTAGTCAGGTGCCATTCACACCTTTGCCACCACCACCACCATGGCAGTGACAAGCCATAAGGGCAAAACTCATGTGTCATCTTGTCCATCCTGTTTTCATGTTCTGCCTGTCACCTATTGTGGATTTCTCTTGTAAACTCACACATAGAAAGTTCCATCTGAATATAAGGAAGAACTTTTTCACCGTGAGGGTGACAGATCACTGGAACGGGCTGCTGAGAGAGGTTGTGGAGTCTCCTTCTCTGGAGACATTCAAGACCAATCTAGACGTGTTCCTGTGTGATTTAATCTAGGTGATCCTGTTCAGGCAGAGGGGTGGGACTAGATGATCTTTCGAGGTCCCTTCCAACCCCTGACATTCTGTGATTCTCTGATTCTGTGATTACACAAGATGTACACATCTACATCTACATGTGCACAAGGCTCTGGTCTCCATTAGCCTCATATCACTGCAGTCACCAAGTTAGAGTAGCTTAGGGACCATCTTAATATTTGGTGACCTTATGTAGCCCATAGCTGCTCTGAATACAAAACTGGTTCTCTGGGTCCTTCTCATGCTAAAGATGCCCCCTACACTGGAGACTGTATCAGGAGTGGGAGTCAGTGCACAGCCTCACACACAGCCTGCCCCAGAGCAAACAAGGTTTTCATCAGCTCCTCTCTGTTAGAGGAGGTGCACCCAACCTGTAACTGTTTCTCCCAGTACAGACTAATAAGCAGGCAGAGAGCTCAGTGCCTTCTCCCTCCTGCGAGGACACCCCACCCGCTGCTGTGCACCTAGATAAAGTGCCAACAAATTATGGAGGCGAGGCAGAAAATCATTCCTACAGCTCCATTTGCAAGATAATTTATAACATCTGCTTCTGAATTCAAACAAGAGCAAAACCACAGCCTTTCTAACCTGCTGCTCCTGCTGCACGGTTGTCAACATCTTCTGGCTGCTCAGGGAACCTCTGTGAAAGGGAAATGCATTAAGGGACCTCAGGCCAGCTATTAGCAGACATTTGTCTGGATTGCAATAGAGATCATAGCTTGTTTGGTTGCCCACAGCCTCTGCTCAGGGGTCAAGGACTGAAATAGGTTGTCAGAGATGGTATTTCTACTCTCACCCAGCAGTGCTGGAAGGATCAGCAGTCAGGTGTAAGAGGAAAAAATAGGGCACCATGGTTACTCCAGTCTTGCATTAGCAGTTAGAGAATTGGCACTAATGCACCAGGGAAAAGTGACCCAAATGTGGTTTGCCTTTGTCACACTCTCAGGTTGAGAAGTTCACTTTGTGTACTTGCTGTGCATTGCCAGTATGCACCAGGCCCCAGGTATCTAAGTCACAAAATCTTTGTCCAACTTTGATGGTGTGGGCTGAGGTTTGGCTCTCCCCTTGCCTATACCTGGTGGACTGAAGCAAAGATTAACATCTCTCCTTTGCAGCATACACCTTGGTCTCTTGCTCTTTCTCCTGTACTGCCACTCATTCCTAAACCACATCATGGCTTTCAAACCCCTGTGAAACCTGAGTTTTTCATCTACAGCTGGACCTTGGTTCCTACTGGCAAAAGACAAGGAACTAGTTGTTAATGTCCTTCTAAGCAGGACAATAACCCCAAGGGTACCTGCCTGGTCACAGCTAGTGCCAGCTCAAAAGACAGACAAATTGACAGTCAATCCAACCTGCCACAGTAAATGCACTTCTAGAGTCTGACACCTCTGCTCTGACTTTGATATCTCAAAGACTAGGGTAAATTGTCCTTTGGAGGTCCACGTGTCTATGCCTGGGCCACTGGAATTACAGAAGATGTGTCCCCCCACTCCTCAGTAAATTAACCTCTCTAAGGATTAACCTCTCTAATGCTCTTCCCACCAGGACTACAGAAGATCTGCCATGTGGGCTGAAGCATGCTGTGGTAAATCTCTGTTTACACCATGATGCAGGCTGTGCCAGAGCCACTCGGGCAGAGCTGCCCAGTGCTGGCTCTCCTGTGTCTAGTGCCTTCTGCCAGGGAGGAGGAAGGACGACAGCAAGCACTGCTAGGCTGCAGGGCACTCCCCTTGTGATGCTTCTGCTGCCACTGGCCTTCCAAGAGCCCATCTGCTCCTCTTCCTCCTCCCTTTCAGTTTATGCAAAGCAGCTCATTAGTCCCATTAGCAGCTGAGCACCATCTCTGATTGTTCATCAGTGATTCCTTTGTCACCCTCCATCACTCCTGCTGAGCCTCATTAGTGCTGCTAGGAAGCAGAGGAGCTGCTTGGATATTTATAGGAAGGGTGGGGAGTTCTTTACACTTTATAGCTGTCTAATATCCCTTCTCCACTCACCACCTCTCCCCTCACCCCAGATCTCCTCAGAGAGCAGTCTCTTAATGCGGGGGTTATCCAGGAGGTATACTGAGACAGGACAGGACTAGACTGGATGGGTTTGAGCCAGGGGAGTGAGAAAGGCAAGCTGGAGGTGCATGGAGGATCAGTCCTTGGTCAGCAATGTACAGGCCTGGGTAGGCCTGTACACTGTAGCCTGGGTAGGGCTGAGACTACACACATCAGCAGGGATGTTGGTAGTAAATGAATGCAAAGAGATCACCATGTGCACACACTCATCTCGGGGAGTTATGTGCCCCAGCTACAAGCATGGCAGCTTGCGCATGCGGTATCTGTGTCACGGACTGGGTGTGAATGCATCTCCATGCAGGACACCCACCTTCCCGCCTGAAGCCAACAGAGTGCTGTATGCTCCCGACACCCCCACAGGGAGCGACTGCCTTGCTGACTTATAAGAATATTTTTTCATGCAGCACTTAATTATGGAGACAACTAAACAGAGACTAATCATTCATTCTAATACAGGGGAGAATAATCATTCTGACAGCAGGAGATGCTCCACTTCTCTGGGAGGAGAAGAGGTAATGTGGAGAGGAGGAGGAAGCTGAAGAAAAACCACAGGACAAGAAGAGGAGGAGCAAGGAGGAACAAAATCCTAAATCAGTTACCTAGTACAGACACCTTTATGACTTCATAAATGGAATACTCTTAGTGTCAGCAATCTTTGCCTTACAGTATCAGGAGGATACTTCTCAAAGCCACAGACCCTGATTTTGCCAGCAGTCAAACTGGGTGACATTTTAATACCACTTTTCATCTCAAGATCACATATTCCTTCCAAAGGGTCCCAAGGAGTTTTTATAACCTTTCTAGATGCATAATTCATGTCTCATGGCACTGAAATGGAACCTGTTCCTGAGGACGATGAACCAGCTCCACCAGTGTGCAGGAGTTTTGGACAGAAAGCTTTTCTATCCCTGTGAAACCACTGTGTATGCATGTGCATGTGCGCGAGGAGGGGGCTTTCAAGTCAGCAGAATGCAATTGCAGGGTATGGAAGCTGGCCAGGAGTTGTAGCCAAGCTATGTAGGTTAGTACTTGGGAGTTGGAAGAAACAGCACTGGTGATTCAGAGCTTTGCAATCCTCCCTTTGCCTCCCTGGTGAATCATGCCTCTAGGGTGGTTGGAACTCTGAGTGGCTGGGAATGGCTCTTGAAAGAGGTTGCAAGCAAAGGCCCTGACATGGGCAGTTGTTCCACAAAAATTGCCAAAAGATCGAGTATTGATCCAAGCATCTTGTACAAAATCCTGCTTTGAGAAATGGCATCACACGCTTCTAAATCCCTCTTTTGGATTTCAACCAAGTCCCACTATGTTCCTTTCCCCTTCAGGATGGTGTCTTGCTGGGAACAGAGACTGCTTTGTTCCCACTGTGTCTCTGCCACGCTCTCCCTGGATGTCTGCTCCTTACCCACAGCTGGTGAGAAGACCCTGGGTGAAATGGATCACATACCTGGAGACCACATACATAACAGGCTGTTTTGCCCAGAGCTGTCCAGCACCATGGCCTGTGAAACACTACCATGTACTGCTTCCAGTGACAAGTCTTCCTTGATACCAACTGAGGATGGTGATGGCTGACAGACATGAGGCAATGTTGGCTTTCACTTTCTCAGAAGTGCTGTAGACTGCACAGAGAATCAGCATCCTCAGCACTCTGTCAGGAAGTGACCCTTCCCTTCCTCAACCAGTGCATTGCTGCAGCAGCAATCCAAAGCTATTGACAAACACCCAACCTCCTCCAGCCCAACACAGAGGCCTTTCTCTAGCTCCCTAGGTAGTGGGAGCAGAGCTTTCCCTGCCTGTTGAAGCTGCAGGCCATCATGCGTGTGGTATTCTGTTTGTATATCTCCTTCACCTTCCTCACTGCTGCATCTCTCCGCTTTCAAATAATACAGTTGACTGCTCTGGTTATGAAGAAGCATGGTGCCTAGGCACCAGGAGTAATACATGGCACTGCTATTTTCACACCCTAGAGCTGTGCAAACATTAACTAACACTAACTCTAATTATCTGTGACTGGAAAGTAGCTGTGCTGATTTTGGCTGGGATAGAGTTAATCTTCAAAGTACCAAATGTGGGGCAGTGTTTTGGATTTGTTCTGGAAGCAGTGTTGATAACACAGGCATGTTTTCCCTACTCCTGAGCAGTGCTAATACAGAGTCAATCCCTTTTCTTCTTCTCACCAGCAGGTAGGCTGGGGTTGCACGAGGAGTTGGGAGGGGACAGCTGACCCCAGCCAACCATAGGGATATTCCAGGCCATATGATGTCATGCTCAGCATATAAAGCTGGGGGAAGAAGAAGGAAGGAGGAGGCATTTGGACTGATGGCTTTTGTCTTCCCAAGTAAGTTATGAGTGACAGAGCCCTGCTTTCCTGGAGATGGCTGAACATGGCCTGCACATGGGGAGTAGAGAATGAATTCCATGTCTCGCTTTGCTTGTGTGTGCAGGTTTTGCTTTACCTGTTGAGACAGTTGCCTTTGTCTCAACACGTGAGTTTTCTCAGTTTTACTTTTCCAGTTCTCCCTCCCATCCCAGAAAGGAGGAGTGAGCGAGTGGCTGTGTGATGCTTAGCTTCCAGCTGGGATTAAACCACAACAGTCCTTTTTGGCACTCAACATGGGGCTCAAAGGGTTCAATATAATGACAGATTTGATTGGAATGTGCCAGATTGAATTTATAGCTGTTTAGCTATTAATTGGCAGGCTCCTGTGCTTGCCATGGGGCTTGCTTTCCTTGTTGTATATTAGAGTCTAGTGCTTGTTAGTGGTTGCTTTTTGCTTTTGCTGCTTGCTGTACTCTGTATTGCTTATCATCTTACTCTGCTGTGCTGGGAACATTTTGATAACAGCAATGGCCATGTGCCTGAGCTGGCAGATGGCCAGGGCATTGCTGCTGTTTTTGTGCTGCTGGACTGGACAGGCTGGAACTCCTGTGTGAACTCGAGTTGGAGGGACTCTCACCTGTGGATGGGCCCACATGGGAGCAGGACACCCTGAAGCATCTGTGGCCATGATTACGGTCTTATTCAAGACCATTACTGGGCAAGTATATCTTGAAGTATCTATGGCTGTGGTTCTGTCTGCCACAGCAGGTATAGCTCCAAAGGAACTGTGGTCCAGTGACAAATCCATGCTAGGGAAGATGTACCTAGAAGCATCTGTGACTGTGCATGAGGTAATGCTGAGGCATCTCAAAGTGTGTGGCCATGAATAAACCCATGACAGAGTAGGTACACTCCAAGAGGGACTGCAGCTGTTGGTAAGGAGACCATGAAGAGAATGTGGCTCACAGAGAAGGCTCCACTTGGAGCAGGTACACCCCTAAGGGACTGCAGTTCAAACCAGAGTAGGGACAAGAGAAGGAGTTCATGGCTATGTTAAACGTTATAACCTGGCACAAATGGACCAAGGGTGGAGATTGTAATAGAAATACCTTTAAATTGTTGTAACCTGGGATTTGAGTTGCATGTTATAGGAATTCCTATAGCAGGAACCACCTGAAACAACAGAGGACAAGCTCTGTAAGTAGCTGTGCAAGTGCAGCAGTGACCTGACCTGAGCTGGCTTTGGTGCCCAGTAACTCCACACAACACACCACCTCTCCTGCCTGATTGCTCCCAGATAGAGCCCAGAGTCATGGGCTCAGTGAACTCAGTGGACATTCTGTGGACATTTTAAAGACATTTCACGGGGGTTGCCCATAGGCTAAGGGAAGGATATCTTTTTACTATATCAAAGGATGAGAAGAGGGCGTGGGCTGGGTAATGAGGTTGTAATGATTTGTGTGGTACCTGAGCATGATGTAAAATATACAGAATAAAAGGTGGAGAATGTGGTGGTTTAGGTTGGGATGGAGTTAATCTTAGTGGCTAGTATGGGGCTGTGGTTTGGATTTGTACTGGAAACAGTGTTGATGATAGAGGGTTTGTTTTCCTTACTGCTGAGCAGTGCTCACACAGAGCCAAGGCCTTCTTGGCTTCTCACCCTACCTCACCAGCAAGTCGGCTGCATGAAGAGTTGGGAGGGGACACAGCTGGGACAGCTGACCTTAGCTGATCAAAGGGATATTCCATACCGTGTGACATTATATAGCTGGGTGAAGAAGAAGAAGAAAAAGGGGGGGCATTTGGAGCATTGGTGTTTATCTTGCTAAGTAGCAGTGAACATGTGATGGAGCCATCCCTGCTTTCCTGGAGATGGCTGAACACCTACCTGCCCATTGGGAGTGAGGAATGAATTCCATGTCTTGCTTTACTTGCATGTGTGGCTTTTGCTTTACCTATTAAACTGTCTTTATCTCAACACATGAGTTTTCTCAATTTTATTTTTCTGATTCTCTTCCCCATTCCATGGAGTTGGAATGAGCAAGTGACTGTGTGGTGCATAGCTGCTAGCTGGGATTAAACCATGACAGTAGGTAAACTTGATATTAGCCTCATTTTTTACCTGATGACACTAAGATTCAGAATGCCCAATTTGCATGAACTCTTTTGAGTTCAGCAAAAGGACCAGGATAAAAATGGGCAAATATGTTTCTAAGCTATTTCACCATCCTGAGGGATATCCTGGTCTACACAACATGAATTTTCCCCAACCATACCTCAGGAGCTGAGGACAGGATGCCTCAGACATGCTGGGCCACAGCCTCCACTCTGCCAAAATGCTTGTGTTATGCTCAGCCAGCTGAGAACCCTTCCCCTAGCTAGTGGTGCTCTCCTGCTGCCATCTCCTCCAGAGCATCCAACTAGTACACATGATGCCACCTTATGCATGCAATAGTAGGGCACCTTTTGTCCCAATTTCCCATCTGAAAGACATTGAGTGACATGGCAGAAGTCTGTACTGACTCAGCTAGAAGCCATAATATATGCAGAAAATGATGTTCTGAAATCCTGCCATGGCCCAGATAGTAATGGCTGGAGAACATATGCAGTTTCTAAATGCGCTGGCTGACAGACTGTTCAAGATTGGTTTGGGAGAGGTTTTCTACTAGACAACTGCTAACTCTGGCAGTTAGTCTGCCTCAAAATTCTCTCAAGATACTGCTATAAGTGGCTCACCTTCACTCCTCTCTGGGTCAGAACATTCTTCTACCTGCTATGCTGCAGTAGCTTCCTAGCCAGAGGTGACTGCAGTTCCTTCAAGGATGCAGACACTACATCTTCCTCCATTTCCTTGCTTGGAAAGGAATTTTGCCTTTGAGCTAAGCTGTCCCAACATTTGCAGAGCAAGAAGTCAAGGTCTCTGGGCAGTTTTGATCCCTGGTCTCCAGGAGGGCAGAGTGTAGTCAGAGAATGCATGAAGAACAACTGAAATGGCCGGGGAATGGAGAAGCCACCTCAGCAGGAGACATCAAAATGGCTGGGGTTTTTGCTTTGGAGAGGAGGATGTTAGGAAGCTTTGCAGATTCACCAAGGCAGTGGATAAGGTGAAAGCAGAACTACTGCTCACCAAATGCCATGGTGCTGGTGGGGCACACAGGGTGGCTAAGAGCAGCCAGGCCACACAGTCTTCTGAAATAGCATCCCCCACTGGCTCCGTAGTACACCGAGCACTGGACTGTGGGGACCATTGCTGTGATTCGGTGGGTCATGACATATATGTGTCATGCACAGCACATGTGCTTTCATGCAAGCCCAGCCTGTACAGAGACACACCACACAACTGAAAACCTGTGGCTGTCCTGTCCCAGCAGGCACCAGTGACACTTCAAAGCAGGCAGCGGGCAGGCAGCATCCAGGCACCCTCTAAGTTCTGACTCCTTTATACAGCTTGACACAGTGTTATCTACAGCTGCAGCCTTGCAGTGAGGGGCTTGTGCAGGTCAGTAGGGCTGTGGCTGAGCAAAAAGAGTAAAGAAGCTGTTTTGCATTCAGTGGAGAGCATGTGTCCTCACTCTCTGCAAGAAAGTGTGGTGGGGGGAAAGCATAGGGACTTCAGGCGTTTCTGTTATCCAAGTTCCCTGAGGAGCTTAGAGACAGAGTGGGTGATAAATTGCAGTCATTCCCAGTCTCCCTGGGAAGATGAGCATTTGGTCCAGCCAGTAGCCAGGAGCCATCTGCCAAACTGTATTTCTTCTTACTGTACTAACCCAACCCTCATTTCCTTACTAGCTGTATTTAATAAGCAGTGCTCAGTCTGACAGCTGTCTTGCAGTTCACACATGAATTAGAGCCAGAGTTTACAGAGAAATGAAGACAACAAAGAACATATATAATCTGTAGAGTTTCTCTCCCCTCATTCACAGCCTGCGGTTTTAATATTCCGAACACACCTTTGCCTCAGGGCTACAAACATGCATCAGGGCTTGTTCATTCAGCAGAGTATGTACAGTCTTTGGTAACAGAAGACATCATATGTGGGAACAGGTGGTAGAGAAAGAAAGAAGCAGAGGAGGAGAGAAAATTATCCCTCCTTCAGTTACATTCTGTATGGAGAGGAAAGCAATGTCAAATTGAGGAGCTTTAAGAATTAATTTAACCACAGGCTCTAGAGCACACACCTACCTTCCCAGGGCTGCATGTGAATATTCATATTCCGCATGCAGAACATCATCTTTTAGGGTTTATCACACTTTGACTCCTTTGCTAGGAACAAGCATGCTCTGCACAAATCTCAAATAATGCAGCTAAGTTAATAAGAGACTGTGTCAGGAGAGGTTATTTTATTCTCAACGACTAATTTCATTCACATTCATTCTTTCATGCCCACATGTTCGCAGGCACCAACAGGTATGCACTCCAGCTAGGACTCCTTGTAAAGACATGGACAAGGAACATGAGCTGATGGGTCACCTCATCTCTAGAGTTCTTTTTAGGCAGGCAACCATGGTCTTGTTTTGAACCTGCTTTTTGTTCTCTTTAAGGGTTCACGGTGGCTGGGATCTTTTTTTCTCTCCTCCCTATACCACCTCTCAGAAGTATTAAGAAACATTGCTGATTCGCTCATTCTTTTTAGTCTCCTTACCTGGATGTCTTTAATGGCTCCAAGCTTGTCCTTTATCTTACCTCTTAATGGCTTCAGTCTGTCTTTTGATTTATTCCTGGTCTAGATGTTTTAGGTAGCTGCAAGATGAACTGTAATCTTGATAATCTTCTAGTTTAGCTGTCATCAACATCTGTCATTCCTGTCCTCCTGTCTTGTCCTTTGATACTGTTCAAGCCCATCCATTCCACTCTCAATGCTTCTGTTAGATTTCTACAATATCTCTGGTTAAGGCATAGTCCCAGCCCACACACCTTCCATCACTATGCCTGGAAGATCCTATCATAGAGGACAGACATTTTTAATGCATGGCATATTTAGCTGAAGAAAAGCTATTTCACTCATTGGTGATTCTTGTGTCTGTAAGGAAAAAATTCATTGCTTCGTGGGTGACTGAGCACTGGACCAGGCTGCCCAGACAGGTTGTGGAGTCTCCTCTAGAGACATTCAGGACCAATCTGGACACGTTCCTGTGTAATTTAATCCAGGTGATCCTGCTTGGGCAGGGGGGGTTGACTAGATGATCTTTTGAGATCCCTTCCAACTCCTGACATTCTGTGATTCTGTGATTCTGTGAAACTCAGAAGGTCATTCAGACCTTGCTCAAGCAGGGTCAGTGATCTGACTTAACCTACCCCACTGTCTTACACACACTGTTACCTTTTAACTCTTGACACTAGCTGTCAAGCACTGAAAGAAAAAGAAACCACAAAAGCCACATTATATGTAATTTTGAAGTACAGTCGCAAACACTAACTTCTTTTCTCTCCTACAATACACACAATCTCTTCTGTATCCCCGTCTGATAGCAGAATTCTTTAGAAATCTGTAGCACACACCTGCCACTGGTTCCAGTCCAGACAGTTTTGAGTTGTTGGGAAGTGCTGGTACTGAGCTCAGTGAACCCTGCTTACAAGCAAAATAGATGAAAACCAGCAGCACCCAGGAACCTAAAGTGGTTTTGAAGATTTTAATAGAGCAGAGGATGAGTTAGCTCCCTTGTGCTCACTAGAATAACAGGAAGTAGCTGAAATGGCTCAAATAAAATGCAGCTACGGAAGCAGCGAGCCTTTATGCTTCACCAGACAGTCTCTGTTCACCATCATGGAGAAAAAAATCTCATGATTTTCTCTAGGTGAGGAGAAGGGATGACATTAGCAAAGAGAAGATGTGCATGGAAAAACTGAGGTAATTACTTTTAAGGCTAAGGTCTCCTGGAAAGCATGTCAATGCAGAACTATGGCGATCCTGACCACCCTAACCTTTGTGAGTGTATGAGAAGCTTTGAACAAGTGTCCTGCTCTGTAGAGGAATAAATCACTCCAGTCATGGCACTGAGGTTGCTGCGTGGTCATCACACGCAGCCACGTGCGATAAGCTCAGTTTAAGGGCTGCTTCCAACAAACTGTTACAAACTTAAAAGCCATAGTATGCCACCATTGTAATGTGGCATTGGAAGAGGTTGACAGAGTATAAGTGCTGCCATTGCTGTAGATGCCTGCATTAAAAAGGAATTTATTAAAATTCTCAGGTGATACTAGGACACAGTATCCCTTCTCCCCCATAGACGGGATAAAAGGATCCAGACATCTAGCAGGAAAATTAATAAGGTCAGCAACTCTCTTGAGCATGTGAACAGGACACATCACAGGTATCTGAAGCTCCACTACCACTGCAATCTGTATTCTGTCCTGAGCTATGACTGTCTCTAGTGATGTGGAGAAAGAAGAGAAACAAAATTCAGAAGAGAGGAGAGAGCAAAGCCTTTCTCAGTCCTGACAATTGCAGAAACATCGGACACTGAAAGCCTGACACGGGATAAATATAATGGAAACAAACCGATTGAGTTTCCTTCCAAACCCATTTGATAAGCCAATGCAATGGATAGCTAAGTAATCATATTTCAAAGTAATTTCCTTTTTCAGAAATCCATCTATTTAGTTAAATATAAGCTTATCAAACTTCTAACATAATATGCTTATGAGTGGGGTTCAAATGTTTCTGTGGTGAAGGTAGTGTTAGAAAGAGATAAATTGAGCACTGGAGCTGGTCTGGATGCCTTGCCAGAGGGGCAAGACGGCTAGACATGTTTTCAACACTTTAAAATCAGCATATTGCATGCAGATGCAGCTGCTTTCAGCCATCCCCATCTTGGTTAGCAAACACATGTCATCCAGTTGCAGAGAGATGTTACTCTTGTGGCATCCACAGCTCAGGCATCTACACAAATTCATTCCAAAAGCATGTTGCAAATGTTGTCTCCAGGTCTGAAACCAGTAGGATGGCAGCAGCACTACAGAGGCTGGCAGGGTGCTGTGTGTTGTGGGACAAAGACATCTTTGACCCTGTAAAGGGAATAAACTCTTCCTGGAACTGACAGTGTGGGCTTCTAATGTTTACACAGAACAGATCAGCTTTTTTCTTACACTTCACTTGGAGGGTACAACATGTAACCTGAATGTAGCTGATAAAATCTGAGATTCCAGGAAGAATTATATTTTTCAAAAGTGCATGTAGCCTGCTATGCTAACTCTGGTCTCACTCAACCTGAAGCTGCAATTTAAATATGTTGAAATGGGGTGAGAATTGGGGGAGAGGAAGAGAACACCGCATCTGTTTTCAGCTGATTTCTCTCACCTTTGGACAGTACACAGCGCTGCAGGACTGTCATCTGGATTGTTAGACTTTGTTCCTTAGGCCTTTGACCATTATCATTCTGGTAAAAATACAAAAAACCCCAACCCATAGCAATAGCCAAATGCTAGATAAGCAGCATGCAACAACCTCACATGAAATTTGGAACTGGAATTAACCTCTGTAGCACTGGAAAAAGCATGGCAGTCTCTGTTCACACCTTTTCCTGAACTGCTCTACATCCATGCATTGCTCAGGGCAGATCTGTCTTGGTTACATACACAAAAACAAGTCACAGAAGTACAGCTCAGTTCCAGGTGCACTGAAAATCTCAAAATGTTTGTGGGCACAGATATACAGAGAGAAGAATGCTGAGGAAGAGAATTTGAGCAATACATTCGCAGATTCTAATGGCTGGTTTTGGGGGGTTGAGTGGGAAGGATGAGAAAATACTGCCATTTGGGGATTTGCTGTCATCTCAAGGTGTGTAGTGTATGCTAAAGCTGGGATAGATCAAGGCCTTGATCTATCCCAGCTCTCATGTACTTAATGATCAGTTCTGGAGAAAAATTAATGGCACAACAAGGAGAAACTCTACTGCCTGTGGATTTTGTGAGCTCCAGTCCACTCTGAAAAATTAAAATAAAAAACCCACCAACAACAAACCTAAAAGAGATTGGACAAACTGAATAGAAAGAGATTTTTAACTCACATGAAGTATAACCTTCAGATTTGCACAGCAATCTTTGGTAGTATAGCTGGGAAAGGAGAGGAAAATCCTGTCTGGAGAGAATTTCAATATTTGTAATTGTGTTGGCAGTGTGTACATGTCTGAGGTTGGAACAAACCCCTAATTTTCCCAGGAGGATATGTCTTCTGAGCTTTGGGCAGGCTGACCAGTGGGTTGCCAGTAGACTAAGGAGGTATGTCTCTGTGCAAGTGAAAGACAATTTGACACTCAGCTGAGGAGACAGAGATATTTCCCAGAGTGCCTAGGAACCAGACCATGAGCCCAACCTGGCAGACAGCCTAGATTAGAATGCCCATTGAGATCAAAACTGCTCCTTGATACTCCAGATTGGAAGATCCTGAAAGAAGAAAAACCAGCCTGAGTTCATCCAGCTGTCCCCATATGAGAGGTCCTCACCAACTGTTATTAATATCCTTCCAGGCCCTATCTCTAAGCACACAGCAGCATTTTTTGCTACTGAGTGGAGAAGCCTCATAATCCAGCCCATTGAAATTCATTAAGGACCTGCTAGGCTCAAGGAGTGCAATCCACATCCAGGGAGAGCCAAATGTCCTCTCTGACACAGCAAGCTGGTTCAGTCCCATTTCAAATGGCTCAAGCAATAGAATGTCTGCTTGTCCATGTACATGACCCATTTTTCTAATGGTGGCCAAGGGATTCAGACAGTGCTATGAAACGCCATAAAATTTAAAGGCCTCCCTACCCTCAGCATCTCCATGGCCATGAGCACTCTACAAAATCCTAGATAGATTCAATTAAATAGTACAAGGAACAAGTTAATTGGTGGTCTCATCCAGACTGGTACATCTCATTGCTTAATTAACTTGTAAGTCACCCCAAGCCACAGACCTGTCCCTTTTAATATTTGATAAAATGGGGACAAGTTGCCTTGAGGAACTAGCATGGAGCACATGCAAGTACTAACATGGCCCCTCTCCCTTTTGATGTAGTCCTTGCCTCCTACTTGCCCTGAGTAGTGGGCAAGATCAGGAGGTAAACACCTCTTCATGGCACTGAACACTACTCAGGCAAGAAGGAGCAAGACAACACTGAGTGAAGATGGAAGCACTGCCCATCACAGCAAAAGGGACCCCCTCTCCTGCCTGACAGCAACACATCTCCCACCATGTCAGTTGGCTGGAGTGTGGCACTTCAGGCAAGCCACTGAACGTCCTCGCCTCTCCCTTCTTGTATCAGACATAGTGTGGCCTGCATGACTTGGGCAGTGACTGTCCCTCTGTAGTTAGCACTGATGAGGCTGCATCTCGAGTACTGTGCGCAGTTTTGGGCCCTCACTAAAAGGCAGACATTGAGGAGTGTGTCCAGAGGAAGGAAACAAAACTGTTGAAGGGTTTGGAGAGCGAAGTCAAGAAGGAGCAGCTGAGGGAACCACAGTTGTTCAGCCTGGAGAAAAGGAGGCAGAAGGGAGACCTTACTGCTCTCTAAAACTACCTGGAAGGAGGTTGTAGTGAGGTAAGAGTCAGTTTCTTTCCCCAAATAACAAGTGACAGGACAAGAGGAAACAGCCTCAGGTTGCACGCCAGGGGAAGTTTAGATTGGATATTAGGAAAAATGTCTTTGCTGAAAGAGTTGTCCAGCACTGGAACAGGCTGCCCAGAGAAGTGGTTGAGTCACCATCCCTGGAGGGATTTAAAAGATGTGTAAAAGTGGCGCTTAAGGACATGGTTTAGCAGGAGACTCACCAGTGCCCAGCTAATGGTTGGACTTGATCTTAGAGGTCCTTTCCGACCTAAATGATTCTGATTCCTACTAGCTCCCTTCATATTTGGCAAGGCAGAAAAGAAGCTCCACCCCCCCGCCTTTTTGGGGGGCTTTTAACACCTAATTAATTAGTACTCAAGGAAGAGTTTTATGTAAATTTTATTTAAATCCCAATCAGTGCTCTCATTTCCGTGCACAGTTATTTTTACCATAGCATCAGCACTCAGGTGGGCAAGGAACAAAACTACCCGGGGGAGCAGAGTCTTACGTGCCCAGCCTGACAAAGAGACTGGGAGCACTGGGATGGTAGGAGGGGCTGCCAGGTGGCACAGAGATGGCCCCAGAATGCAAGCCAGTGCCAAGAGGAAGAGGTAAGATCAGTTATGGTTGCAGGGCACTGATAAGCTCTGGCAAGAGTAGAAGCAAGTGAGTCTTGACTGTGGAGCAGATCACAAAGTATTGTCTCCTGAGGACTAAGTGTCCCTCCAGTGGGGAATGACCTAAATCACAGGGATGTTAATGCTACAGCCACTAAAGGGGTGATGACAGAGTGCCTTAAAACTAGTCTGGATCCAGGAGCATTGTTTTTAGCCTATCCAAAAAAAGCAGGGAGTGGCACAACAGGAACCTCCTCAGTGGAGTATTCCCAGTTATGATCAGCTTCCTACTCACTGGAGCTGTCTTGACAGGCACCCTGGGGATCTTCCACCTCTTCCCACTCAGATCCAAGGCTTGTAACCTTCCCACTTGCCCCATTTCTGTCTTTTGAAACACTTATGGAATGTGAAGGCACGTGAAAATTTCTGTCAGCAGCACTCACATTCTACAAGGGGCAGAAAGAAAAGCAGATCTTTCCTGGAACTGGGTTTCCAATGAGGTCAACTAGATCCTCAGGTACCTCACCATAGTAACCCATGCATCATTGTAACCCATGCATCATTGTAACCCATGCATGGTAATCCAGAGGATCCTGTGGCAGCAGCACACTGGGCATCAGCCAACACTGCCTCATTGTGCACTGTGTATAGGGTGGCCAGGTATGGGACTGAGCCTGCTGGGCTTGGTCCCTCTGCTACTAGATTTGGGGGAGAGCCACCTCTTCTCTCTCCAGTCCATTGAGAAAGCAAAGACCCTTCAGTATCTTCCCCTAGATCATTAGACCGATACAAGATGCTTGGGACAACCAAGAGGAACCAGTCACTAACCTGTGACACAACCACCCAGGACAGGTAGGAGGACCTAGCAAGGAAGTCCAAGTTTGCTGCAGATTGGGAAAGTGAGTTCAGCCAGGTAACCCAAAAACAGCAGATGAGTTAAAGCAATAGGATACCTTGTTCAGTCCATGGGACAGCTTCTTCCTGACATCTGTTTTGAAATTTCCTTGGGAGCACTTCTTCCTCATGCTGCTTAATTCCCCCTTTCCCTGAGGCAGCCATAGGTCACTGAGGTCAGAAAACAATAAAAACCTGGTCTACAGTGCAGTCTAGTGGAGAGCAGATTTTCAGCCACCATATCTGACTCCACAGCAGAGACAGCTTAGGGATGTTTTTTAACTCCTCCTATTCAGATTTTCTTGCAGCAGCCAGGAGGCTGACTCAATGCAAGTGTCTGTGCCTCATGCTGGATGGATTCATGCTGTTGATCCTCTCTGTCAGTCCTTCAACACCTCTCACTGTGCTACTCCACACTTCAGAAATCTATCGATTTGCTAAAAATTTAGTTTCTACCTCACGAATCCTTCTCCTACCTTCAGTCTGGGTAATTATAGTTTGTTTCTTAGGGGAGGAGAGAGGGAAGGGTTTCTGCTGTAGGCACGGTTAACCGTGCCTACAGCAGAGAAACAACAAGGCTTCTGCCACTGATAGAAAAAGGCCCAAAAGCAGTATATACTATCACTGGGAGAAACTTAAAGCGTGCCCACTACCAATTTGAAAACATCACGGGCTGGGGAAAGTCACTCATTGTCATCACCACTGGATTCATTAGAGACAAGAGGGTGCGATAGCAGAGTAAGGACTTTATACTATTGCCATCAATGATGAATATGTGAGACTTCACAAATGCAAAGCATGACTTTCCTAGGCTCCCTTATAGTCATAGTCCATGCATAGATTTGGGGATGCTGGAAAAATGTCATGGTGGTATTATTCAGTGACTAATACTGCTTCATAACCAATTAGATTTATTAACTGTACCTGCCACCCAGTCTTTTGTGTAATGGCAGACAGATGTTCCCCAGGTGTTTGCAGACTGGCTTAGCTAATACTTTTGATAACCTGAACCTACACAGCAGATGCATTAACAGATTTTGACATGATGCCATTAGCTTTGCAGCTGATGGCAGGGAGGGATGAGAGGGAAGAGAAGGAAGAACAAATAAATAAATGTTAAAATAGAAGAGAGACTAATAGGCTTCCTTCTCCCTCCAGAACATGCAGACCAAGCACTGGCAGACGGCGTTCCCCATCTGCGCCATTCCTAGGGCAAGGGGGCAGATTCCACAACCAGCTCCATCCTGCAAAAATCTCCTCCTTCCCCCTCCACCTTTACCCCTTCCTTTGAAGTGCAATTGCATAGACTTCCATCTGGCAAGGAAGCCTATGCCTCATGAACACACACACACTCTGAGACCACAGCAAGGAGGGCGTTTAAGGTACAGAGACAGGGAAAGTGCATCACAAAAGGCAGATAGTGGGTAATACAGAAGCACTCCCTTTTCTGTTCCTTCTGATGAGTCAACATGATGAGTCTGTTGTGTAAAACATATGCTGCTTGTACATCTGCATAAAATGAGGCAGTGAGATCTAGGAGCATTCATTAAGGGCCTGAATTCAAACCTTATTTTTAATCTCAAGCTCACTCCCTACCCATAATTAGGCCTCCAGTCAGTTATTGAAGCTCTGTGTGCCTTTCCTCACCCTTAAGAGAGGTTTAAACCTTCTACCCAAGGAGTTGTAAAGAACTGGTTCTACATCCATAAAGCCTTGTGTTTTACATCTGTGAAGAGATAAACAAACAGTTTATTTCTGAGCAAGATCCAAAACACATGCAATGAGCCTTCCAAAAGAAGACAGAGAAATCCCACGTCAAAAGATCCCTTTACCTTTCTAACTGGGAGTTAACACCACAGGCAGGGTCACAACAGGGGAGATGGAAGAGGGAGGAAAGCCACCACCTTTGCCAACAGTCACCAGTTCCTTGATGAAGAGGAGTTTGGGAATCTGATGACAGCTTCCCTTTTTCCAAAGAAGCTCAACAAATGCTGCAGCATGGCTTCAATTTGCAGCCTTTTTATAACCTCTGGTAACATGTTTTACAAATGAAACTCATGAGATCTATGGACTCATTACTGGCTCTTGAACACAACTCCCTTCAGGGAAAGCATGACCGCTTCTGCACAAACATTGTGTAGGAAACTTTAGCATCTCTGCCTATGTGTCATTTGGCCAGATGTTCAGCACACCAGTTAATGTTTCCCTAAACCCATACACCAACAGATTTCAAATCCATCCTTTTAGAGTATCGAGCGTTTTGATAGAAACCAGCAGATATTCACTGAAGGGGCCAGAGAGATTGTCACCATGCCATGGCTCAGCAAGTATGGTTGCTTCCCACTCCCTATAGACAGATATTCTCCTCCTCTCCAAGTCAGCAGCACAGAAATCATCCCCTCCAAAACATCCTCTTCCTCCACATAACCAAACCCGTATTAAGGATATTGGTTACGCCTTTGCAAGGTTTTCTCTATGCCTTTCACCACAATGTCACCTGCACCATTTCCCCTCTGCCCAGGATGTTAATTCCCTCATTTATCAAGGGATCATTATTCCCAGGTTGCACAGCTTTGCTCAGGCTTTCAGGAAACAGGACGGCAGTTTAAGATACGTCTGATTTATACATTATCAAAAAGGAAGACACTTAGTCAGGAAAATTATGTAAGCCTGCATGTGTCTAAGCACTCCATCTCCATTATACAGGAGTGGCAGGCAGTGCCCTTCCCGGTGAGATTTCCAGCTGCTCTGGGATTAGTGCACAGTTTGCCTGGGTAGGACATTATCAGCGCAGTGAGGCGAAAGCAAAGACCTCATGGTTCCAGCCCTCTCTGCCATGCATAAGGCAACTTGTGTTGTCTGTTTTAACTTATTCCAGCAGTAATCCTAAAATCAGGGCAATGATTACTTAAGGCAGAGTTCTTTCAGATGCAGAGGAAACTTGCGTAGCAAGAGACTGTGTTCCTATAGGCCATGAATACTAAACCTCCCCTTCTCTAGCATTAATTCTATGAAATCACCAATATTAGATGGAAGAGATAATTTAGGGGAAAAAAAGATTATTCACAAGGGCATGGCTGTTTGCTGATTTATTAGCATCTAGCTCCACAGCTTTAGTCAAGCAAGAATGTCAGGGGAGGGAGAGCACAAGGGCCATGACCTTATTTTCTACCCTGCATTCAGCAAACTTTGAGGCACAGTGTTCACAGCAAGAACTATGTTCCCCAAGAAATGCGCACAGGGAATATTTAGAGCCTTGAGAGTTTTGCTTTGCTCACAAGAGAGAGACAATCTGAGGAAAGGGAGACTTTGTACAAGCCGTCAGAGACATGGTGCATCACAGCCACTGTGAATTAGAGCTCTTGGCTGTAGCCCTCCCCTAATATATTGCACTGGGTTGTTTTGTCTGGCACAGCACAGACACTCTGTTGCCTCTTGGCTCCATACACCCTGTTATTTCCCTTTTATGCTGCCCCTGGCAGAAACATCACTACAGAGAGGGAGAACAAATTATTTGTTCCTGTATTGGAGAGGATCTGGAGGGAAAAGTGGTGTCAAACAATTGCTTCTCCCCAGATGACAAGTCAAAATTCTCTTCCCCTGCCAGGACAGTCCCTGTTCTTGTCCCTAGGATAGCATGGGGTGTCCCCTGCTATTTCATGCTGCCCACCAGGATGTGCCACTAACCAAGGCACCTTTACAGGACTGGCATATTGGCAGCAGGGTAACAGCCCTCTTCTCATGGTAGCTTGAGAATAACCCACCCACCTGTGCTTTGCAGGTTAGTTACCTTGGTGATGGTCCTAAGGAACATTCTAATAAAGTCAGCTACCCATGCAACAGATTGCCAGAAAACTAGAAGAAAAGTTTTAGAGTGCAATGGAGTGCCAGTAGCCACTTGTCCGTACCACAGCAGTGAGGTGAGTGGTCACGTCCTGTGAGGAAAGCCTGATTTTATCCAGCCATTAAAACACGAACAGCAGAGTCAAGATACATGTTCTGCATACAGTGCTGAGTAAACAAGAGATTTTTTTCATGGCATAGGTAGATTTAGGTCTTAACTCATTTTTTTTAATGTGACTTGGTGTGTCTGATGTCAGACAAGACCAGAGCTGCTGCATGAACCCTGAAATGTGGCTCTCAGTTCACATGGAAGATTGGGTGTGGTGGAAGAAGGCCTCCTAGGTAGCTCCCTAAAAATCTGCATCAATGCTACTCTTATACAGAATATTTATCAGAGAGGGTAGCAAGCCAGAGTTACAGAAGCATTCATCTGCTGGCAATGTTTCCCTTGCATGGTGCTTGGAGGCAGACATAAGAGTCTCTGCTCTCCTATTCCTTCCCCAGGTGGAATATCTTACAATAAACACCATCAGAAATTCACCCACACAGAAAGCTGTAACTGTGTTCAAATGACCATTCCTCTTACCTTTCTACTCCACAGGAGAAGAAACACATCTCCCTCTAACCCTTTCCCGATTACAGGCACATCTGCACTCCCAAAATACAGGTGCAGCTGCCACCCATGCAGAAACAAGCTTGCTAATTTTAAATTAGGCTGTGTGGGTGACAGCCTAACCTGAACAGCAGCCTACTCCAACAACAACCCTCCTCCACCAGCAGACAAAGGCCACCAGCCCACCACAGCTGGGATCTGTGCCCAGTCTGCTATGGGCAGACAGGGAATTGCTTTACCAGAGGAGGGATGATTTCCATCACATCCCAGCTGGGAAGCTTTCCCCAAGCAAACTGCAAACCCTTTGTGTAGAGACATTGCATTTCATTGGACTCGCTGCTTCCTGTTATGATACGGTTGGCATTAATACATCACCTTAGTTTAGCTTCTCACTGGTGGGCCCTGCTGCTAACTGTACTAATTTACAGGGACTCTTTGAGTGCTTGACTGGCAAACCTGATTTGCTTGTGCCAGGCTATTGTAGATAGTCCTCATGCAGCCATATCTAACTGAGCATTGGCCACATCAGCAGCTGCCCTGAGTCAGGAAGCAGGTGACCAGAAATTTAAGACAGTGATAGCTACAATCAGGAGTTGCACAAATAGACATAACCCTGTCAACCAGCTGGATTCAAGTGGCCTTTGGACTTTGAGGTCTTCAGTTTAAGGATGGGTCTCACTATCATTAGATCTAAGCACCTACTAATTACAGATATATTTTTACCCCTTAGTCCTTCTTTGATAGGCTTTTTCTAAATTGAACTATCTTTTTACCAATAATATCCTTACCCATGCCAGGTAGGTACAGACCTTCTAAGTTCACAGCTGATAGCATCAGGAGTTAACTGGAAGAACAAGAATTACATGACAGAAATATTCTATAAACCTTAAAATAGCCAATATTTATAATTATGAAAATTGTAGGTTTCACACTGATTACACACATGACTTTGAAAAGTGATCGGGAGTCACTCAAAGAAAATGAAATCTACCCATTAGGATGCAGTCAAACCATACTTATTTTAGAGTTTTTTCAGCCAAGGGATGTTCATCTTGGAAGCTGTAGGAATAACATACACAGTATTAAGCATGACCTCATCAAAACCATACTGCTCTTTCAGTCTCCACTGCATTTGAAGGCTTACTGCATTTTTCAAATTAGCGTATATGAAATCAGCGGGTGAAGAATCAGCAAAGCAGCCCCCCATCCTGGGCATCCAGCAAACTCTGTCTATCTGCTATGGCTCTCATCTTTGATTTGGCAAGGGGAAGGAGTCACATGTCTGTTCCCAGCTCTTAAATGCCCATTTTTCAAAGGGATCAAGTAGGTTTCTTTTAATAAATCTTACCCAGAGCCTTGTCTGTTGTGCCAAGTACAAAACTGGCAAACCTCAGGTTGCAAAGATCACAAAAAAAAATGGGCCTGAAGAATACCAGCATATTTTATTTTATTTTATTTTATTTTATTTTATTTTTTACTTGAGCTATTCGGACTGCAGCAGGAACTTATTAGTTGATCTTTTAATAGGTGACATTTCTGGGAGCATTTGCTCCAATTTGAAATGTAATTTGTATCAGCTGTTCTGGTTCCTGCTCCGTGACTCTTTTCCCTCCCCTGCAGCGGGCACCTGAGCTGGCAGCTTTTATATTTGCTCTGAGGAAGCAGGGGAGTGAAAAGGGTCATCTTTTTTGCAGGACGAGAAAAATGTTTAACACAACAGGATCCTGAAAATGTCTTTACTTAGGCCTTTACTGTTAGCGACATGAAGAGACAGACTTTAATGGACCTACTACAGAAAAGACTACCCAAGTACATCTTTTTATTCTAAGAATGAGGGAACAGTTTAAACTTGCATCAGTTTAATTGCCAGTGCCCTAAAACTACACTCACTTGGGTGACCTACAGCATGCTTCATACCATTTACCTTATGTTTTCCATTAATGTCTATAAATATGTTAAGGGTGAGTGTCAGGAGGACAGAGCCAGGCTCTTCTCAGTGTTGGCCAGTGATAGGACAAGGGGAAATGGTTCCAAGCTGGAACATAGGAAGTTCCATCTGAGTATAAGGAAGAACTTTTTCACTGTGAGGGTGACAGATCACTGGAACAGGCTGCCCAGAGAGGTTGTGGAGTCTCCTTCTCTGGAGACATTCAAGGCCAGTCTGGACATGTTCCTGTGTGATTTAATCTGAGTGATCCTGCTCAGGCAAGGGTGTTGGGCTAGATGATCTTTCAAGGTCCCTTCTAACTCCTAACATTCTGTGATTCTGTGATTCTGTGGATGCTTTAAGTCCTGCTGCTCCCAGTGCTTGCAGCAAACACAAACCCTGTAATATGAAAGTCCAGGTTAAATTCCAGGCATTCAGCAACTCAAGGAAAAGATCTTGAGGCAGGTTTGGTTATGCCAAGGTGAACATCTGCTGGTAAATCAGGCCTGAAGAGACTTCTCACAGCAAAATTTCTCACAGCAAGACTGAAGCCTGTGGATAAATTGTACTTTTCAGCCAGATTTCACATCCAGTTTTATATATTGGAGTGTTGCAGGACACTCTTAAATCAGGGAGCATAGTGTTCTCAAAGGACACAGGAGTCAGCTTGATGCGACTCCTTCCTGAGCAAGGCTCATAGGTCTGATCACAATCCTCTCGGCTGAAGAGAGCAGGATTTAAAGCAGAGGTGAGCTTCCTATAGATGTAAGAGGGACCTTACAGCAGCCAGGCAGGACATGGAAGAGGGACTGGTTCCCTCTGTGGTTTGGTCCCATCCTCATCTGCTTGCTCCTGCCTCAGCTGTCTGGGAAACAGCACTGCCTTGTTGGGCTCCATTCAGAAGGAAAATGGCAGTGATGGCCCATGACAGGACAGATTTGGTGCAAGATCAGTTAGGCTCCTGCTTGTTCTGTCAAGCAGTCAGCCTCCCCCAGGACTGCTTTAACCCCAAATATGTATTTAAATCTAATTAAGGTCAATCTAGAAGTCAATACTGGGAGAGATTGTGCTAGTGAATTGCCCTTGTTTGAGGTAAGGCTGTAGATTCAGAATCCACACACAGATTTGTAGTAAAGGCACACAAGTTTCTGGCATTGAAGAAACATCTGCATTTCCTGCATATAGTATCTGCTGGATGAATTGCTGGAGTTGGAAAAGATGAGGCATACATCAGCTGCATATCCCAGGAGTTTTACACTTAAGAAAATCCTGAAATTCCTTTCAGCTTAACATTTTCCCACTTGAAGTCTATAAAGTGGGCATTTGTTACCAGCACAGCCAGGTCACACATGTCTACCTACTAACACACTCCCCTAGTTTCTCATGTGCAAGTTTTTTTACTCACAATAAGACCTGAATATACAGCAGCACCAGCCTCACCCAGACAAATCTGAGTGGAGTGAAACCTCAAGCATCTTCACGGGCACCCGAAGGCCACACTTGGACACACTTTTTTTGGTTACAGCTCAGGGAGACTAAGAAATCACACTCCAGACCTGCCAGCAGAACAGCATCATTAGGAGTGCCTAATACAGCTCTGTTAACATAAGCCATCACAGTGAAATAACACCTGTAACTCAATGTTTGTTTCCCCAGCCAGGAGCAGGCTAGGCAGCAAGTGTGCACAGTTAGAGCAGCAGATCAGAGGGCTTAGGAAGAACAACCCGTAGCCTGGTTTCTTTAGTCACCACATGCCATCAGCAGCCTCCCACTCTTCCTAAGCCCTGAGCAGCTATGAGCAAAGCCCAGCACCCAATCTCTCAGTGCCAAGCACAGCTCCAGAGGCAGCGGTCACCCCCAGCTCAGGGCATGGGTGTGTAGAAGACTGCAGCAATGAACAGCCTCCAGAGCAAGATGGCTTCAGGAAAATAACAGCTGAAGAGTCACCTACTGCTTCCCTTCATACCTGCCAACTCTCTGAGGTTGTCTGGTGGTTTTGCAGGGTGACTTCTTTAAGAAGCAGCTAGAAGCTTCTTTGAGGTCCAACAGACTAAGTACCAGTTGGGCTTCCAAGGCCAAACTCCCAAACCCTGCTGCTGACAAGTCCAGCTGGGCCAATCAGCACTGGTCACAGAGTGAAATTTGCCAACTGGCAGCCAGTTTAAACATAAGTGAGAGGCTCCGTGTGTGCATGGAGAGAGGAAGCGCTCCATGCAGGGCTCAGAGCTGGAAAGCAACAGCTCCTCAGCTCCGTCACTTTGGTCTGCTTAAGTGGTGCACAACCCAGCTAGAGCCCTGAATTCAGGTCTGTTCCCAGGCACCTGAATCCAACTCCTGAGTCTGACAGAGACATCCTGTGTGCCTGTATATGAGACAAGCGCATCCACTAATCATGCTGATCATGTGTTCAAGCAATTGTTCAAGGAAAGTGTTGCTGAGGGACGCTGCGGCATAAAGATTCAGTGTTTGCTCCTGAATGATACTGGTGGTGGATTTTCTGGGGGGAAGAGGAGCTTTGCCCACTCAGGCCTGGCTGCAGGCTATGAACTCAAGTAAGTTTGCAGGTTGTGTGGCTGCTCTGTGGATGTCACAGCTGCAATTACCCACATTGTTGCTGTCAGCTGGGAATTGCTAAAACAAAGCTGTAGCCTAGGGTGGTCTATGTACAACAACACCCCATTGTAATATTTGCCAAATCATATAGATTCTATAGCTGGTTATAAGTTAGGCAGGCAACATGCCAGAGATGACACTTTCAAACCTGCATCTTGCATGAACATATACATTTCAGCATGCATAAATAGACCTATGGAAGTAACTGGAGATGGGAACATCTTGGTCAGGTGATGTTAAAGTGCTATTTGAATTACTGTGTGTACATTATGGCCACACCAAGAATTGGACAGAGTTAGCTGATGGCAGATACTGCTGCATGTTTTATTAGTTCATTTATCAATCAAGTGAAATGTAGCAAGATGTACTTTGTGAGTGTATTTTCCAGAGAAAAATCCATATTTTCTTAAAAGGTCTGTTTTCATTTCTTTCTGTTGTTTCTATAACAGCTATGATCCAGACTAGCTAATTTTGTTCTGTCAGTGTCTGTTCAGCTCTCCCACCTCCAGCTAATTTGTTTTTTTCACAGTTCACTATGTATAAGGGTCTCTTTGTTCTTGTTTAAGGTGATCTCCTCATTCTTATGCAAATGGAACAGCTTGAGGCAGAATGGTATCTTTCTTCAATTAATTTAGAAATTACATTTGTCACCACAAATCAATATTTTCCTACTTGTGGCCAACTTCAAGACATATAGACTAAAGGCCTTTCTCTGTTTATCATCTCTGGTGATGCAGAGGCAATGTGATGCTTTGAGACGCATTGCCCTGTGCTTGGGAGAGAATTTCTGACCAGAACACTGTTATTTAATATTGTAATGATGTCTCACATACCACTCTTGTACCTTCACCACAGTCCACTGTGGGCCAACACATGCGTATCCGCTTGCTCACTGCATCCAGAAGCCTCTCCTCTCTTGGCTGGAGACACTATCTACCAGCATAATAGCTGGAGTGCCATCAAGTAGCTTTAACTTGGGATGCTTCTTCCAGCACTGCGCAGAGGGAATATTTAAGAGGTCTTGTTCAGAAAAGTAATTTCCTCTTGGCTTGCAGAATCTGGACATAAAGATAAAGGAAGATCTGCTGAGCTGGACAAATCTGCTCCTACTGACCATGGTTTTTCTGTCATCCTGAAATTAGAGGAGAGATTCATCTCTGGACTTGTCACAGTGGAGGAGACTGACACATTTTCCCTGCTTAGGAAGAGTCCAACTGTGGCCATCTTGAGCATAAAATAATGTCTTCTCCTGGTTCTGCTTCAATTAATCATGCTTAATGTTCTGATCTGGTTAGTTTATTCAGTGGTACTTAAAACAACCCCAGCCCCCCCCAAAAAAAACCCACACCACAACTAAACACCAGACTCGTCTAGGACCCCTGAAACCACAAGATAAAAAATGTAATGAAAGTCCAAATGCATTAAAAAGTGAAGAAGATTCTGATTCAAAACTGAGACCTATTAGATCTGTATTTAGATGGAAAACAAGCCCAGCGGGAAGTCAGACAGATGAGCTATGGACTGAGGCCTCCCACATACCACCTGGCAACCTTCACTGCCTCTGACCCCGCTTTCCCATTCTTCAGCACCTTGCAGAGGAACTTTGTCTCAGGGACCTGGAGGGGTCCCCACATGGAGTAGCAGTGACTGGGCTCTGACAGAAACAGGGGAACTCATACTCTGCAGACAGAAGGGGGCAGTAAGGAATGCGCATCAATTTCTGGGCAGAAATCAAAGCTATGTGGGGTCACTGACAGCCTTATCTTTGCTGTTGCGGTTGTGACCCCACTGTATCCTTTATTACTTCTATAAATATCAGGACATGTGAGTAGCAGCAATTGAAGGTACATCGTGACCTAGGCACTTCCATCTAATCCAGACTGAGACTGAGTGTCTCTTGATCAGAGACAGGCCCAGAGCAAGCCAGGATTAATAAAGATTTTAGTGTGCTCTTTCACCCCAGGGATGTTACAGCTAGGAGATGTGCATTTTCCATTGCAGGATCTTTAAGCACTTTTTTTTTTTTAGCACATCTCATTAAGTTTCCATCACCCACCTTTCTGTGTGAAGATGAAAAGCATTTTTGTCCCTTTTTCAGAGCTGGGGAAACTCAGGCATGAAGGGCTAAGCTTAAAGCAGCTTTTCTAAATGGATACAGGGAGGCTCTCCCAGGTTGCAGGGCTTACCATTTTAGCCTAAGACCATTTTTTTTTCTTCTGTACAGAGCTCTGACAGTCCTGTGAGGAATATTATGTAAATACAGGTTGTAGCTGTTGATATAAATCACTGTAAATCAGTAGCTGACATCAAAAGCATAAAGCTGCTGCTTCTTTCCTAATGGATGGGCATTCATACACCTGACAGTGTTGAGAATCACATCTCCTTGCAAGCCTGCTCCCATCCCTTGCTCTGTGTTCCTGAAAGCAGGAACTCCAGCTATGTCAGCTGAGCTCAGACCTATTGTAAGGAAATATCCTTTCAAAACCTGCTCCTTCCCATTCACCCATCTCAGATGCACCACAGGTGAAAGGAGTTTTCTGCACTGCACCCACCCATCCACTCATCCATAAGCTGATCTCAGCCCCCCCAAAGGATGAAATCCTTTGCTCCTGTCCCTCCCCACTTTCCAATATCCTGCAGGCAAAGTTGCCTGCCAAGCCAAGCCAAGCCAAGAGCTACTCTGAGACCATCCCAGGTTCACCACAGGATGATGGCTCCTCTGACTCTATCTGCAGGCATAGAGGCAAAGTAGGGTTAGCCACCTCCTTGGCAGCTAAAACACAAATGATGCAGAGGCCAGTAGTTCTATCTTTCTACCAGTATGCCTCTGAGCCAGAACCAGCTATACACAACAGGAAAGTCTCTCTTGGCTTGAAGGCACTCTGGACCCGGGCTCACCATCAGATATGCCAGTGACCAGCAATTGCAACAGCAAAAGCCAAAATGGTTGCCAACAGTCAAACTCAGACCTCGTAATGTTACGAGTAGCAGGGTGGATGAATGGGTGACAGCAACAAGTAAAGCTATAGGGTTTTTTGCTATCCATCCATCCATCCATCCATCCATCCATCCATCCATCCATCCATCCAAGCTCATGAGTGAAGGATGCACACATCAACAGCCACTGCCAGAAAAGTTTTGTTGTTGGTCTTTCCACTTCCCAAGGAGTATGGTTGTGTCACTGACCCAAGCTTATTTTCAAAACATTTCTGCTGCTGACAGCACCCCTTACCCTTTAACCTTCTTCCAACCCCAAAGCATTTCCTCCAGGGTTCTGGGTAGTATCAAGATGGAATGATGTGATGAATTGACATTTAACAGGCAAATCAGCAGCAACAGGCAGATGGAGGTCAGTATTACACATCCCAGGCATGGTCTTTTCCTATTGCAGCCCCAGCTACACAGATCAGCACAGTTTTGTTGAAGAAGTCAGGTTAAACTGCATAGGACACAATAGCACTGAACCCTGGGGGACATGGGGTTGGACTCACTTATTAGAGTAAGGAAGGAGTCTACCACCAAGCTGCAGTCTGGCTAGGGGCTATCTGCATTCCACTGCAGTCTTGTGTGTCCTCACTGTCTTCCTCTGGCCCTGGCAATCTCTGAATCCAAGAAGCATATGGCATTCTCCACCATGGCACTCTGAGTCTGCCCAGGGCTTGCAGGTGCTTGTACTTCTCACCCCTGCCGTGCTGCAGTGTGGTCTAATGATTGCCGATCCATGGCATCCTCACGGAGCAATGCACTGTCTGTATTGCATGGCCATCTCTCGTGCTCAGAAAGGTGGGTGTCTCCAACCAGCTGCACTGATATTTCAGCCCAGAAACCTTGGCAGGACTGACTGCAAGGGTGAGTAGCTGGTGTGAAACCTTCCTGAACCTGTGCCAAATTCAGAGCCTGCTCCTCAACAAGGAGGGGAGGGGGGGGAAGCAGAGGGGAGACGTCATACACAGTCTGGGAGAAAATACAGCACAGGTCCCAGATAGCTGGGTTGCCATGGCTGAATAAGCTAAATCTGGACTATGGAGTGTGGTGAGAATAAATACGTCAGTACCCAGCAGAATAGAAAAGCTGTCCAGGTAGATCACTCTTTTATCAGGCTGGACTACATGGCTTTGCTTCATTGACTTGCAGGATGGAAATCTTTGATTTTTGGAGCTGATTTTCTGGCTAAGAGATGACAGAGAGAAGCAGTAGCTCTCAGCCCCCAGTAACCTATCTAGGGAGTGAATGAAAGTGACAAAAACCTGCCAGCACACTGCCTACACATGAAGAAATTTTGTTTCCAGTCCCGCGGGGGGGACTTCTGAAAATTCCTTTCCTAGGGGGAGGGAGGGGAGGATGGAAATAACAATAACAATAACAACAACAACAACAACAACAACAACAACAACAACAACAATAACAATAATAATAATAATAATAATAATAATAATAAATTAATAATAGAAATAATCACTCCATATATGTGTCTGTATGTGACTTTTCCACTTGGCTTAGGCCTATACAAGCAACGACACTACGATGTGTCAAAGGGATGGGACAGCTCAGGGCCGTGATGGGTTGATACATGGGCTGACCGTGGTGCAGGGCAGTACCTGCAGTGCAGAGCACCCAGTGTGCTGTGGGCACTACATGAGATGGCAGCTTTAATTGATAGTGGCAGAAACTGAGACCATGGAGGCAGAGGTGCAAACGATCTCCAGGAGACCATGTGTGGGATGTCCCCATGTCCCCAACCAGCTCATGTGCTCTCACTGTCTCCTTTCCCAGATGGGCAAGGGAGCCCACGAGTAAATGGAAAACACCAGAGGAGGAGGAGGCATCCAGCGAGTGGAAAAATGAAATGTGAAGAGGGAGGCCTGTATTTCTTCTTCAGACATACTCTGGTTTCCAGTGTGCAATTTACATATGAATGCTCTGGTGTTCTTCATGAGCAAGAATTAAGAGAACAAAAGGGTTCAGAAAGTGAGGGGAAGGGAAAGGGAAAGGGAAAAAAGACAGAAACTGGAGGTGGTGACAGGCACCCAGAGGCAAGGTTACCACTCAGAGTTATTCAGTGTTGTCCCTGCTGACATGTACTCCAAGGGTATAATTTAAGAAAGCGTTGCCTCCACACTCTTTGTCCCCATCCTGCCTGGCCACCTGATCCATTCTGCTCTGATTCCCGATACCCTCATGCAGCATCCAGGACATCCTTCTTGGGTGGGCACGGCAGGATGAGCTTTTCCAACCCAGGGAGAACTTCTCTTAGTGCTGAAGCCCTCTCTCCTATGTGTCAGACTTTTGTTTGTGAATAAGAGCTACATGTACATTTAGAGTGCAAAACCAAAATGGATTTGGAGAAGTTAGTTCAAATGCTACCCACACATCTGAGATCTCTGAGGCCAACCATAGCAAGCACACAGGCTAAGGCCCAAATTCCCAGTGAAGGACACACAGATTACAATATTCATAAATTCAGAATCTTTTTTGACAGAAAATAAAATAAAATAACATGGATGTACAAGTGTACATGTTTGGTTACAGAGTTCCTTGGAAGTAGCTGCTGGTAAAACAGGATTTTTGCTATGAACAGAGAATTAGATCTTTAGTTTGCCTTTTCTTAATTTACTCAATATAATCAAATTGCTTGGCTCTCAATTTCATCAAATAGGGGCTATATCCCCAGGAACTCCTCTAACAAAGGGGTCCTACAGAATCTGGAAGACCACCCAATTATAATTTAAAGAAACTTGCAGCCAGAAGTTACTTCCTGAACAAAGGAAAACAGTCTGAGAGCATGTGTGTGAGAGAGAGCTTTCTCATGAGTGAAGTAAAGAGAATGATATCTGTCCTTATGTTTTGTGGCACAGGGAGCCAAGGTTCCTGCTGCTGGATCTGGTCCAGCTTGCTTTCTTTCCAGGCTTCTTTTTCTCCTTCTCTCTTTGTCTTTGTTCAGACCCCGTATTTTTATATAAAACTTATGTTGCTTCTTATGGAGTCTTTTTATATGCAGTCTTCTTAGATTTTTATGCATTAACAAGAAAGTTAAAAGCTGTATTTCGGCAATACCAGCAGAGATTCAAAGGCTGCTGTCACTCCTGCAGTGAGTCAAATAGAGCTTCTCCTGGGGACACAACGGAGGTGTGAGAGAGCCATTACCTTGAATTCCCACCCAGAGAAGGGTCACAATGGAGCTAACAGCTCTTCCTACTTCTTTCTGGGTACTGGCAATTGCCCCCCAAAATCAACTATATTGCAGTGCCTGGAAGGAGAACTTCATGATGATGCATTCCTACCCCACACCCATCATAGGTATTGCAAGCCCTGGGATGGTACAGGAGAATGTCCAATTGATTCAGAAGCATTTAAGATTGACTGCAGGTCATGCCTGTTTACTCTTCTTTATTGCTAACAGCTCCTGATTGACTAAAAACAAAATAAAAAAAGTTAAAGGCAATAAATAATCAGCTGGGAGCATTAATTTCAATAATAAAATCATTTACATAGCACTTCATCTATGGTCATTTTTACCAGATTTCTAGAAAATGAGTTCACTCATGACTATGTTTGCAGAAGCAGCAACGTTTAAATGAGTCCTACAGGAGATGTGAGAAGAGAGATTACAGACTCTCTATAGTCAGGATTTGTGTGAGAAACTTGATTCCAGGAATTACACACATTTGACAAGAGAACGAAGACCTATTATGCAATTTACCTGTCCAGTCTAATCAGCTCAAACACTGAATGAAATTAATTACAACAATCAGAAATTAAAATTAATACACCAGCATTTCTCAAGGAATAGAACTCGTTAATGTTTCAATTATTTAAACATTTCAAAATTAAGTTTCAGTTCTCATATTTCATTTTGATTTAATTTTCCAGTTTTATGATACCTTCTATAGGTTTTAGATATGCTCTGATGATGTCAGCATGTCACCTTCACATCATAAAATAATGTGAAAAAAGAAGAATCTCTCATCAAAAGTAATATTTCCAAATGCAGTTCCAGAATTTTCTTTGATTTAATCTTTTTCATATTGAAGTTTTCTGTTCCCACATCTCCTCAAAAGGGATTTCACAAAATTCATTCAACTTTTAGCCAGGGAATGGCAAAACAACAAAGAAACAAAACTCACAAACACCGGGAAGAAGTAGTTTTCAACGAAACACTTCTGCCTAGCCTTGCTCACTGCAGTCTTTCTAGATGAGTGACAGGTTACGAATTATTTATAGAAATCACCTGCCAAATCATTTCAAATTAAGTGTGCCAGGAAACCATGATGTGCTCTTGAATAATTCACAGAGTCACCTCTGCTATTCTCCATCCGTGTCTGACCAGCTGAAACAAGGGAGCTTCCAGCCAGCACTGAGTCCTGCTCCACTGGCAAAGGGGAGTGCGAAGCCTTGGGAAGAGCAGAAGGGACTGATGGAGGTCACCACAGACATGTGGGTGGATGTTGAGACGGGATTTGGGCCAATGCTTTAGGGCCCTTGGCCAAAAGTGGAGTGTGTTGGGTAAGTTAGAGGCCGATCCTGTGTTGTCTGGAGGTAGGATGGGAGTGCGCAGAGCTTGTGAGGGAGTCACAGCCTTGCCTGGCTCTTTCCTCAGTGGCCTACCCATGCCTCCCACCATCCAGCCAGTGCAAAGGGTTTCCAAGGAAGTCACTCAGTTCATTAAACAGAGCAAGTCGCACAGCTATCTGCTGTCACAAGCCATTGGGAAGAGTTTCCTAATCCTGCCTTTGAACTCAGTGGTTATTGCCGTTTACAATGGGTTTATTAGAGGCTTAATTGAATTGGTCGTGCTCGCAGTGCTCGTTGCTAACACACTGGCCATTAGCAGCTCTTAATGAGGGAATCCAGAGGATTACTGCATCAATTATCAGGTTTGGTTTGGACCAGAGGGGCAGCCCACAGCAGGCTCCTGTGAATTCAGCTGAGAAGTGTGACACAGCGAGTGTGCCGGGAGCTGATGTACTGTCTGCGTCTCAACATCTGGGAGAGGTGCATGGTGCCACATCCCCACGTGGAATCTGGGTCCTCATCCCCATCCTGCAGTGAGTCCTGCAGTGGGTGTGCTGGAGAGTACCAGCACCCCCACACTGCCACTGGAGGAGGAAATGTCTACTGAAAGCAAACCAAGAGAACATATGCAAAGCCATGGGGAAGGAACTAAAATAAACAGTCTTCCAAAATGTAGACCAACAATTTGTTTGCTAGAAGTGGCTGGTGATGCCTTGTGTTCAACAACACCAGAGGAGCAGAAAAGTTGGTGTGCATCTTGTGCAGGAAAGCATCTTGCATGTGAAACAGCACTGTGTGCATTGTGGCGTGAAGATCCTTACACGTACTTCAGGCTGGCAAACACACCCATTTCTGCAGAAAGGCAGAGGTCCGTTCCTGGAAGAAAGGGGGCTGTCCTGCAAGGAGAGTCAGAGAGGGAAAGAGGGATGGTACATGCAGCCAGAGACTCCCACCAACCTGCCTAGTTGAGCATCAGTGTGGTCTCAGAGCCCCTGAGGGAGAGCCTGATCCTGCCTATCTGTGAGCAAGTGCTGGGGATGCAGTGTGGGGCAGCTGGGCTGCTCCTGCCAGGACCATGGGATGTTGGCTGCCCATCTGCTGCCTCGCTACGCTGCCAAACAAAATTCAGGGAGAGGGATTATTTCCTTTTTAATTTTTTTCCCACTCTCCCATCTTTCTTCCCTGCAGCTCATTTCTCTTCCATGTTTCAGATAGGAGAACATTCATGAGCAGCATTAATTATGCTCTGTGGAGGTGAATAAGGGGCTGCTGGCTTGCTGCAGTCAGGGTGTCTCTGCTCCTGTGCCTGAGGCAGCACCTTTGCTGCTTATGTGGAGCCTGAGGAGATCGTGAATGGGGGCCTGCTGCAGAGCTGGGGCAGGCTGTGGGGGTTCCTGTGCCCTAGCCACTGTTTTGCCCTGCCATGGAAGCCACGAATGCTGCAGGAAGCAAGTCCAGCAGCATAATGGGTGAGGGCTGGGAGGGGGAAGGAAGGGAAGAAAAGACTAGTGATGGAAAAAGAGAGGAGATGATCATGGAGTGGGAAGGAGATGACACTAGCAGGATAAATGAGTGGAGACCCCTACAGAAACTGAGAAACTGATGTTTCTTTTTGTGCTAGACATTTTCCAATGCTGTGGCAATTAAATTTTTAAGACTTGTTAATAGGAGAAGCTCTCCTTCCCCAAACCCATTCCCTGCTCTTTCCCAGGCTTGCAGTTGTGGAAAGAAGACTCTCGTCTGAGGAGGAGAGATGAACAGAGAAACACATCTTCTCCAATTCTGTGATTTCATAGTTCTGAGCTAGAGGAATCAGTGGTGCTGCTGAGTGTCAATTTCTGGTTGGGAGATAAAGGCATTACCAACAACCACCAAAATGGACCACTTTCTGCCAGTTGTGGCAGGGAAAGGAAGACCCGAGTAAAAGGATGGGGGGAGTGAACTTCCAGGTCATCTCAGCCCTGAGGAGGAGTCAAGGAAGGAAACTGTGTTTCTGCTCTGAGGCATGCCAAAGCTAAGCAAGCCCTGGGGGACAGAAGGAGGGGATCACTGAAAAGAGGAGCTCACTAGCAATGGGAAGAGCAAGAAATTATCATATTTGGATCAAAATGACACTGGGAGAAAGGGAAAAAAGCCTCTTGTGGTGGAGTGGGATGGTCATTAGCTCTCCCCAGTGGCAGAGGGAGGCTGCCAGAGGAACTGGTGGGATGATTGCTTGGGGACCTGAGGAGCTGACAAGAGAAGAGATCAAACACATTTCACAGTAATGATCCGGAGCCTTTCCCTGCACAGTGAGCCTCACAAACACTCATGTAATTGGAGCTACGTGCAGCTAAAATGGAGAAGCTGAAATCTGCTTAAGGGGGTTGGGAGGAACAACACCCACAAAGCAAACATAAAATCCCAACCTGCAACAAACAGCTCTGCTGTATCCACAGAATGTCTGAGAGAAAGCTGTTCCCCAGCATCCAGCTTCCCTCCCTCCAGGTTGCCTATGGCAGGCTGTCCACAAACATCAAGAGATGCTCTGCAAAATGACACCACCCCACTCTTCTTGCAGCTCACTGGAATCTGTGGACAACTATTCCAAATCCCACGGGAGAATGTGCCAGTGAAAAAATGAAAAACTGATAGTAAATAAACAATTGTGTTAAACCTTGTTTTTAGATGGGTATGGAATAAGAATGCTACTACAGCACAAGATGGACTTGAGATCTTTTTGATTATTCATCTATTTTTAAAGAAGACTAATGTGACTCCTATTTAAAACTAGTGAGGAATAGCAATCAAGTGCCTATTGCTTTTCATTTCCTGATCTCTTGCTGAGACTGCATTTAGGTGTTAAGGGGTAGTTTGATATGATCCAAGTCTTCCTACCTGGAAACCATCCTGAGATCCACCAACCTTCTTCAGAGTGAGACCTGTAGCCATAGACCACTTGGCATAATGCTGGGTCTTTTCTTCAGTCAGAGGCAGAAGCCTGCGTGCCTTCCGCTACCCATTACTTAACGTGCACAACAATAATAATAAGAAAAAGCAGTTTCTAAGGTAACCACAAACCCAGTGCTTCAGGCTGTGCAGGAGACATCCAGCTGCTGGGAACAGCTGGGAGACAGTGGACAGCACTCATGTGAATGCTGGGCAAGAAGACCCATGCAGTACCAGAGAGGCACCATGCAGCAGCACCAGGGAGGCATGTTGCTGTGCCAAGCCAACTGAAGGAAAGGCCTCGTGCTCCAGCAGTGACTGGGATGTGGGTTGGAGAGGTGGCTGGGCTCCCTTCTGGGGTGATGCCACACAATCCACTCCCCATAGACAGGTGCAACAAAACCTTCTTGGACTGTGGCAACACAGAGGCTCGCTGCAAATCTGAGTATTTCTGCTCTCCTCCATCCAGGTTTGAAAGCCCCAGCTGCCTTTTTCTTTCCCCATGGTCCTGCACTGCAGATCTGGTTCCCAAGAGATATTTTTAACCCTTGTAGCTTGATCTTCTCCAGGACTCAGTTACCATGGTGGTGAGAGACAAGGAGTATCAGAAAGCAGTTCAAGCCCAGGGCTGAAAATTGAACCAAGGGCTGTTATCTTCTACTTGGTGATGTGGCCAGTTCCTGGTAAAACTAACGAGAGTTCGACACAGGAGGCATTTCAAGCCTTCCAGGGCTGAAATGAGAGCTGAGGAACCTCAGAGATTAGGATCCACTAGTCTGAGCTGAGGCTAATGAGTGATCCAGGTACAGGTCTGTGTAGGATGTTCTGAGGACCAGGCTATTCTGTGCCAATGCTTTATGTGCATTAGGAACAGGGCAGTGGGCACCAACAGCTCAAAGGACGCCTGATCACCAGCTACGACCAAACACAAGGTGCATGCAGTTTGGTCCCATCTCCAGGGGAGGTCACCCAAACCACAGCCTGCCAAAGCTGGAAGGGGTTTTGGACCCTGCTCCAGGGCTGAAGCTTCTGGCTATTGCTGTCATGAGGGTTTGGTCAGAGGGCGGCTCGGTGCTGGGACATGAAGCAGTACTGAAACGAGGATGGAGCCGGGGCTGCAAGGGATGGCACAAGTAGAGGGGAGTTGAGTGCAGACCCCAGACAGGGAGAGAAAGGAGGTATGTGTGTGCATACATGCACATGTGTGTACTGTGGGGCTGCACATGGGAGACAGGCCATGAAGAAACCTCTGTAAACAAGCACATGGGTGAGTGAGTGTGCCTGGGGCACAGTAGAGAGTGCATCAGCCCCAGTGATTCTCAGACTAAAGTGACCACAGTAGGTAGCTCTCTGTGCACGGGCTACATTGCAACCGACAGAAGCTGATTATACGATGCACAGCCCTGAGCATCGCATTCCTTGCTGGAAGAGTCTCCTTAAGCATCTGCATCATGTAGATGTGTGTATGTCTGAGTGCAAGCTAGACCTAGCTACAAACCCTATGTGTGTGCATTCAGGGTAGGTACCAGCACACAACACACACAGATGCTCTGTGGCAGTGTGTGGAAGCCAAGACACTTATTTCTGAGCCCATCCTGTAAGATACAGGCAGCAGAGCCTCTGCCCGTGCAGTACAGGGGAGCACCTCAGATAGCTGGCAACCCCACCTTGCGCTGCAGCCAGCGTCAACGCAGCCTTGCCTGATATTGAAACCATTACTCTTCACCAGTCCCTCACCCTGTGCTGCCTCCTCATCCCCAAGAAGCTTGAAGCTAAAATTATACACCCGAATAATTATTCTGTGGCTTGAAAACAATCTCCCTCCCCACCCTTTTCTTTGACGTGTGTGTTTAATATCAAATTATTTATAACCCAGCCTTGCGGTCAAGCTTTTAATGAAAGAGCTGCCAGAGATTTTTAAAAGCATCGCATTCACTTGACTGGCCACGTTATGCTGAGTAAGGGCTGCAGGGGTTTTAGCGGAAGGAGTCTTGCTGCTGAAAATTCCCCCAGTCCATGTGTGCACGTGTTTTACTCACTCATGCTGCTTCTTGTTCTCTCCATGTCATTTGTTCTGTCTCTCCTTCTCCCTTGTGCTACCTAGATCTGCAGCCTCCGACTGGCTATCATGAAATTACTGCCAGCACTGATGTCTACAAATAAAAGAATGATTAAACAGGGATTCTTCAGTGTCACATGGATTTTTTTCCTTCCCAAGGCTTATGCATAACCAAAGAGAGGTCAAATAAATGAAGGAATAGATCCTCTAACCCTCCCTCCTTCCTTCCTCAGCCTTGTCTGCTTCTTTTCACCGCACTAACCTTTTCCTTCTCTAAGTATATATGTACATATACATATTCCTCTCCCCCTTCAGCATGAAATATTGATGAATCCTGCTTCCCTAAATGAAGGTTTGTTGGAGAAGAAGCCTGCAGTTCATCTTCAGAACAGGAGGAATGCAAATGTGTTGAAATCCTGGGAGGGATGGGACAGTGAAATACAAGGGCTGCTGCAGCAGCTGCCAGATCACGTTTGATTCTGCGCACAGGCACAGACAGTAGCAGGGCAGGAAAGCTGCCCCGAGCAGCGCTGATCCTTCTATTTCCCCAAGCAAGAGGCAGGAACATGCTGCCCAAATAGGAAGCTTATTCGCCTTGAATATGCCTTGAATTATAGGGTAGAGCCAAGCTACTCCTAGCCTGTAAATCTGTGGCTACTGAAGCTAAAAGGGAGTTATTCCATATTTACACTCCCATCGGGCGGGTTTATACATGTAGTTTCCGCAGTGCCTTCTGCCATGCCAGGCACCACTGCACATGTCCAACTTCATAGGCTTTGGTAGGATTGAAGCATACATAACAACTTGGTAATCAATCCCCTCTGGGTCTAATGTAAAAGACCCATCCCCAAGGGATCTGAGCACTTGGAAGAAAACCATCAACAGCTCATAACATTTAGGGAGCTGTGCTTTGCTTTTCATTCTCTGAGGAACAAAGTGATGATGTCTGTTTGTCTAGGTACATAATTGGGCTCCAAGTACGGAGTGAGTAACATCAGAGGGGTGAGAATTGTGTGCAGACCACCAAGTGAAGTTCTGTGGCTGCTCCTGAACATTTGGCATTGGGGTAGGACAAGACAGCTAATGAACCCTGGAGTTCTTGCATACAGAGGTTCCAGACCACAGTCTTTGCCCAAAAGAGCCACTGACCCCCTTATACGTGGTCTCTCAACCCCTGCATCTGAGGAGGTGGTCAGGCTCAGGCAAGATGACAGTGAGGAAAGGCACAAGTGAGAAGGGATTGGGTGCTAAAAGCATTTCCTAGTCTTGCAAGTTACTAAACTAAACACCTAACTGTCCTTTGCACTGTCTCAATTTGTAAGTAATTAAAGATCTCCCCTCCCCGACAAGACAGACCCTCACCCAGAAGCCAAAGCCAGTGAAGCCAGATGTGAGCAACAGCAGCTAACTTGATGCTTTCCCATACATGCCTCGAGCAACCCTGCCAAACCCACTGTGGCACTGCCTGTTTTAAGAGCCACAGCATCAATGTTGGCTCATGGCAACTTACCAGGGCCAGTTACAACAGTTTGCACGGGTTTTGTTCAGCATGACATGCTCCCTGGCCACAGCCAATCTGGGGAAAGAACCATAAATCCCATTTCACAGACAAGAGGACTGAATCACAGAGAGGTGGACAACTTCATAGTCAAATCACCCATCCAGATGCCTGCTACCTTGGCTCCCCAGCCCTTCTCAAATCCCTTTGAGTGGCTCAGACCCCTTTCAGTGCACTGCTACTGCACTACAGCTTGTGATGATGAAAAGTACCTATTGCATCCTCCCTGCTCCCCACCTCTGTGTACTGTCAGCAGAATGCTTTATTTTTTTCTGCAGTTCAGAAGGCAGCTTCGTGCATCCCACTGTGTGGCTTATCTTCTGCAATTAGCACTTACCACCATATCAGATAGGAGAGAAGGGCTCAGCTGCCCCTGATTAATTGCCAAGTATTTGCTTTCTTTTCCACTTCTGTGGCCTGGAATTAATTAGTTTATCCCTCTTATTCCTTTCATGGGCTAGAGCTTTCTCCTTTTTTTTGTGCAATTACATATAATAGAAATGCTTGAAATCCCCTGGGGAACAGTTGAGAGAGGCTCTCAACAGGGAGGGAAGGATCCTGAAAGCAGGGAGATTACTAAAGGTCATATGCCCTACAGCTTCCCTGTGGTCTTAAAATTTATACTATCCCCTGACTCCAGCACAAATCCCTTCCCTTTGCCACCTGCCTTGCTGCTTCTCCAGGCGTTTTGGTGAGTTGTCTGAACAGCAGGAAAAGCTTGCAAATGTAAATCCCAAGTGTGAGGGAGAGATGCAGAGCAAGCCCCCCCCATGGCTGGACACCTTCAGGTGTTGCAGAAAACACAGATCTCACAACCCAGAAGGGACAATGCAGCAATACTTACCTGGGCCCCAGAAGCTACATGGCAATGCAAACATTTGCTGTAATTTGCAGGGGTGCTGCAGCTTCTTCTCTGGCTGAAGAGGATTGCTCCTGTGGTTCCCTCAAAAGCAGTCCGACAGAACCCTGCTGACTTGTGGGAAAGGAGGAGAGAAGAGGGTTTCTGAGAGGGGAGCAAACAGCCCACACTCAGGTCCCCCCTTGCAAACACAGGAACCTGTGCTCACATCCCAGTTCAGCTCTCCTGAACAGTGGTGTAAATCAGGAGCAGATGAATATGAAAGCACTACTACTGAAAGGAATCTTTGCCCTTTTGGCCAAAAGGAGAAGGCTTTTCTGTCATTCTTTATTGAGTCTTGCCAAGTCAGGCCTTGTCTAGAAGCTACAGCCCTCAGGGAATGGTATGTGGGTCAGCCCTGCACTTTGGGTGGGGGAAAATGAAATTATCTGGGAAGGGGTGAGACAGGACTTAATCTAATTCTTGAACTGTTGGCAGTAGATCCATTTAAACCCTTATTTACTGGAGTTTATAGACCCATAATTGTCATCTTCCTTCTTATCTCATTCACACCCCTCATTAAGCAATTTGATCTTTACAGTCTAAAGTGCTTGGGCTGCCTAACTTACTGCATCTCTTTAAGCTAGGACATGATGTACCATGTGTCTGTGTTCGACCCAGCACAGTCTGAGTTTCAGGGTGCTTTTCAGGCGTCAGGGTTCCTGTGCATGACAATTTCAGTGGTATCTAACTAGTAGGTGTGGCAACCTGGTGCAGCCAGGATGCTGGCCCCAGCGCTCAGGCCATGAGTGTGACAGTGGCCTCACCCCGGGTGAGGAGGGAGGGATTACCAGGGCACTTACACGGCCAAAAATTTGGGGAGCACTTGGGTTTTCCCTGCAATACCTGCAGAACTAAAGCTGTTCAGCTTTGAGTCAGACAACAGAGTCTCTTTGTAGGTGTTTGCTGGGAGATAGTGTGTCTCAGAGTCCCTGGGACTCCACTGTTTGGATTGACATTCCTTTCCTCCCNCTAGCTTCATTCAACTGTCTTAATTATTAGCAGTGCCCGATTGTGTCCCCTGCGATCATTTTAGATAGACAAATAAATAAAGGTGATAGATGTGTGGAAGGTGAAGCCTGTGCAATGCCTGGGCTGCAAATCAAGAAGCAGCTGAGGACTGGAGCTGGGGTGGCAGGGCCCCTCCACAGCTCTCCTCTGCCTCCTTTCTCTCCCTTTCCCTCTCCTGACTTTCAGCCCTGACTGTTCTTCATCCTGGACCCCTCCGAATCTGGTCAGCAGGCAGGGTGAGAACAGAGCATGGCCATGCCTGGGAATCCTTAACTATGCAGAGATGTGTGTGGGATGTGTGTCAGGGAGGGGGAAATGGGGCTGGGGCTGGCCACACACGCAACACGGAGCTAGGAAATGCAAGCGTGTTAGGTATATTGCACACCCCCCCGACACCCCTGTTAACTGAATCGCTGTTTGCACCCTTCGGTATACTGCATGCTCCAGAGAGCATCTGCTGAGCAAAAGGCATTAACATACAAGGAGGAGGGAGCTTGCTTTAAAGCAACTGTATGCATCCCTCCACAGCATGTGCCGCAGTCGAGGAGTCACTTCAAGGGAAATGGTTGCATCTCTCTGCTTGGGAAGGCAGCTAGCTTAGCACTGGTGGGCTCCCTCTTGACTCAGGGAACAGGCATTTCTCTGCTCACAGAATCAAAAGGACATCAAAACACACACATCTGTTTCCCTTTACCCATCTTTTCTGGGAGATGACAAAATGGAGTAGTTTCTTGCCTTACCATAGAGGTAATATTTCCTGGTCCTTATGCTGTAGGGCAGGGCTGAAAATGAGGACAGCAAGTTGTGCCAATGGTTTGATGAGGGGTAAAACAAAGCCTCTGTTCCACAGTGACCTGCATATGTCAGTCCCCAGCAGCAGGCAGAGACACCCTCTTACCTCCCTCCATGAATTCCCATTTATCCCTGAAGTTCTTAGATTGGTGTCCTGGTTCTGCTCCTTTGACACCTGCATTGCCAGCCACGCTCTGCTGCTGTGAAATGGCCAATCTGTCTTTACTTGGACAGTACTGCAGTCATTTACACCTCCTGAACCTCTCTCTCCTTTGTAATTAGGGGTGTGACTGACCTCATATGAAGAGTTCTGCATGGCTTTAAATGACAGGACTGCAAAACTGACAAGGCTTTCCACCCTAGCACCTATAATGTGATTCATGCACATGAACCAATATCATCAGCCTTTGTTTAACCTTGCAATAACCTAGAGCTTTGCTAAGGTGGTGCTCACAGAGGTGACTCGAAAGAAAACCAATAAACATCTCTCTTAAAGTGCTTCATTTTCTACCACTTTGCCTCACAGCTCTGAGTAACATACAGCAGACAGGGAAGAGGTGTGATGTACTGGCTTTGAATGGCACAGAAAGCCAAGTGCCTGCTCATGACAGCTCATTCAGGTTTGCAGAAGCAGAGCCCAGAGGCACATGCATTTCTGCATGCCCAGTTCTCCATCGGCATTTGCAATTGCTGTCCTGCCTATACAAATCAAGCACTTTACATAGACAAACTGGTATTTATTCAGCCTCATTTGAATGCCAAGCTGCCATTATTACACATATAAAGTAAGCATGCAAGTCCTCTCAAGCAGACACACCACCCACAGTGGTGATGGAGTGCACCTTCGAACTTCCCAACAGCCAAGTCCTGGGATTTCAGTGTCAGGCACTGCTTAAGAAGGAAGCTTAGAATCATACCCGATTTCAGTTTATTGTTACATGCTGGATACCCCAAATTCTCCCTACTGGTTATTTGTGCCTCCTTTTGTACACATCTTTGCTGGGTTTACAGACATTATTAAGTATCTGTCACACTCCACCCCAGAGGTAGCTGTGTTTCAGCTGTGGCTGAATGATCGCTGTGTATGTAGTCTGCAAAGCAGTTAGTGATTCTTCAAGTTGACAGGCACTGGGGATGTCAGTCATTTTCATTAACATAAATAAGATATGTTTCATTTTAGTCACTCTAAAATCATTGAGTCATTTATTGATGTCTCAGTAATTTATGAGCTCTCTATCTTGGCTGGAAACCTACCAGTGTGACTGTTTGCAGTAAGAAATGGGCAGAGTAGAGAGATAGATCTCTGTTTAGCTGAAGTTCAGTTATTTCTTCCCTGGGTCAAAGTGTTAAACAGACTGGGGTGACAAGGCTTGGGAGCCTTTCACCTGCAGTTTGTACAGTTAGTGGAAAACGGTTTTACTGCAGTGCCCAGCGAGAAATGGGCTGGTTGTTTCTCATGATCCTGTTGGTGCTATGGCTTCTTATGGGCATCTAAAAACCAGATCTAATTCGCTTTTTTGCTGGCAACCCTAGCCCAGAAGGCAGAGCACCCATCAGGACAGAGGATGAATATCCTAGAAGTGGTCAGCCAGGAAGAGAGATGCAATGTTATGTTTACTCTGCTGCAGCTGGAGCTTTTATCTGGAGGGGGCATGAAAGGGAAGTGTCAGTCTCCCAGGGTGTCAGTCAAGCACTCTCATCAGACTAATTTCTGGCAAGAATTTTATCAAGCGGGAAAACTGAGTGGGTTAAGATGAGCTCTGGAGAGGCATCCAGATTTTCTGCTGATAACACAAACCAAAAGGGCATACAGGATCATGAGGATCCCTGCATCCTCAACGACACCTCAGCAGCCTCCATCCCCAGGTGGGATGGAAGATTTATCCAAGAGACATGTCTAGGCTTTGCATCTCTCACAATGTGTCTGCCCTGGCCTCCCACAGTCATGTTTCAGACCTCTGATCTCACCAAGAGTGACCATGAAGTATGGGGGAGGATGATGGAGGAATATGAAGGTGAGTTAAGCAAACTGATGGTGAGGATGAAGAAGTGCACACAACCACTCCAGCTCTGGCCATGAATTTTCTTTGGGGCAGGAGGAAAAAGAGAGGACTGTGGAGTGTGCCCAGAGCCCACACTGACATTTGTCTCTTCCTCATCATCTCACCTCTCTGGCACCTCACTGCCAGCAGAGAGGCAGCTTCAAAAAGAGGTTTTATGAAGCCTAGCAAGAGGCAACAAAAAGAAACCCAAAGCCTAAACAAATATCTGTATTCCTTTGACTCCTCCTCTTAGCTCTGTTCCTTCTCTTCCCTTTCCTTTCCCCCTCCTGTTTCTATCATGTTCTCTGCTCTTTTCTTTCTCTTTCCCTTCCTGCCTCTTCCAGTCCTCTTCCCCATGCTCTTTCCTAGGCATCCTCATCCTTTCCTATGCTTTACTCACAGTCTGACAAGAGCATCTGGCTCCCCTAAACTACTTTTAAACAGGCGGCAGCAGTGCTTCAGTGGTGAGTTGGGAGGAACTTTGGCATCTCAGCTTTGCCACCAGACTGCACTGTGCCACATCGACTGTTCCAAACAGCTCACGGGAGCTGTGAGCACCCCCAGCCCTGTACTCACCCAGGGACTGCTGGTCTGGGAGCAGAGGGAGGAGAGGGTCTTGCATTCCCTGCAGAGTTGCATCACATCTGGGGGTGTTGCTTTTGGAAAGCATCGCTAAGAGCTGCATTGTCTGGCACAGGGTGGTCCTTGGCTTCCTTCAGCTCCAGAACTGAGTCCATGTGGATAAACCATGTGCAAGAGAGAGAGGCTGAAGTGCTGCTCTATCTTACAACTGGGAACTGTCAGGAGCCCTGACTTTCAACAGCACAGGTCATATGCCAAACTTTAAAGATCCTGCTTCTCCTTGCTCCCACCTGAATGTCACCTCTGGGGATGCAAAACCGAGGCTGGAGGCTGGAATTTGTCAATTCTGCATTTGTCGACTTGTCACCCAGGAATGTTAATGATCTCCCTGCATGGCCCACAGTGTTCAGAGGTAAAATAGCTCATCTGGAACATTAGGACTTCCATTGATTCATTGATTTTCAGGCAGTAAAGTTCTTGGGTTTTACCAATTAATTGTACTTTCTGAAGTGATTTTATCTACCTATCTGTTATGTGCCAGTGGGATAGTAGGGGGTATAGCCAGATAGGCTCACATATAGGTGGGAAGCCTGGGAAACTTGCAAAAAACAGAGAGTTTTTTTTTTTTTTTTTAAACAGGCTGTGGTGGGAGCCAGTTGTTTAAAAAAAGGTCACAACTTTCCATCCAGTTACAGCACGCAGCATGGTGGGGCCAGTTGACTATGGCAGATCACTCTGAAAGAGCCCAGCAGTCAGTCGGGCAGACTCTTGCTTTTGTTTGGAGAAAAAAAAAAAAAAAAAAAAAGGCTATTTCACAAGGTACCAGGTCTGCTAACCCTAGCAGAAATGCAGTTACACCTGGTGGCACTGGAGCAAGAGCACAGCAAGCCTGGCTACACCAAGCTGCTTTGGCCATTGGAAAGGCTGTGCAGATGCACCTTCATAGTGATGGTAACTGAGATGCTTTAGCTTCCATCTGTAATGAGCTATTAAGAACCACACAATTAGTTATTGTAGCCCGGTGATGAGCCGTAACACAGGATGCTGTGGTATCTGTACCGCACATTAATATCTGCCCTTAGTCAAATAAAGCAGCTTTTCTGCCTGAAAGCGATGTATGATGTATAACACTGCTGGGTGAGTTTTCCCTGAAGTCTGAAAGGCAAAAATGCAAGCAGAGCACACACATGCTGCCTGGCACAGGAACATACATCACTAAATTGTTAAGGACATGTGTAAACTTGTCACAGATGGGACACTTCTCTGAACCGTTATTGCTTTCTGAGTATCTTACTGCCTCACAAGATCTATTGAAACTCTTCCTCACTGAGCACAATACAGGAGCCAGAGATGACATTTCAAAGCTGAGACAGCTGTCTAACTGCAAAAGATAATAAATTTATACCAAGTCAAAAGGCCAGAACGATCTTAGGGTAGCCGGAAAAGGGTATCTTTAGGCCAATCTCCAGATGGGAATCCAGACCAACTCCTGTTGAGCTGCCACTGCAGCCTCTTGGCACTTCCAAACTTCTATTTTTTTAATTTTCTCTAAGTGTAATTTTTCAAGTCCCTTTGAACAGGTTTCACTGAAACTCCACAGATTTCATAACATGTTTTGGCATCCAGCCACATCTCACAGAGTGAAAAAAATGCATTTCAGGACTTCAGTGCCCTGGGCTTCAGGAAGAGGTAGGAGTCTTCCCCCAGGCCTCCAGCCATGCCCAGTAACCCAGCAGCAGGGTTGCTCTCCCTTCATGGCCGCTCACAGAGATGAAGGGCCTGGTCTCAGGACTGCAGCTTTTTCCCTTCTAGAGCATGTGCCAGTGTGTTGGGGGGTGGAGAGGAGAGGGACCCCTGCCATCCATGTTAACAGTGACTCAATGTGTTATTTCTGGCAGCTATTCCACAGGACTTATTTTCTACATTAAAATTCAAGAGCCCAGGAAGGCAGCTCAGGGCTAGACTCCAGGATGCTAAATCCTGTAACTCAGAGCAAGACACAACTGTATAACTATATAACAATATATATATAAATAAAATTATATAAAATAAAAAGACCCCACCTCTTCAATTTTTCTGACTATGAAAACCTTGCAAACCTCCAGGAAATTATTTTTTAAAAAACCCAATAACCCAAATCTCCATGGACTGTGCAATCTTGTGCTGTGCTGCAGCACTTGCCTTAGACTGCCGGCTGCACCAAGTATGTGTCCTGGCATGAAGAGGATGGGTACCCATGTCCCTGCCACCTGGTCCTGGGCTGCACTGCAGTGAGTCAAGCTGCACCCCTTGAGAGGAGTGGGTGCTGGGGACGGCGAGCACCTCTCTGAGTCACAGCCCTGCCCCAGGGACTGCAGGTGATTCATCAGAGGGTATGAAGCTGTTTATTTTAATTTATTGTTTGTTTTTCTCTCAACTACCTTCCCAGTGAGCCACTCAGCCCCCAAATACCTGTAGACATGAAAAGCTCACACCAGTCATAGAAACCCACGTTGAAGCCTGCAAGGCCAACGTTGCTCTCCACTCAAGATATGTGATGAGCACCTGATGGCTGACAAGGTTGTTGTGGGGTGCCGCATTGTGGGATCCCTAGGCATGCCAAGGACTATGGAAATGCAAGGCACCATTGCCCTAGTCCTTCAAGTCCCAGTTGCAAAGGGGAACATCTACCTCCACTGCCTTTATTACTGCTCCACACCATCAGCCACCCTGCAGGGATCAGACTGTAAATGGGTTTTGTGTCGCCCCTACCACAGGCCAGCCCACTGCATTACCCGTTCTTCTCCATGTTGCTCTTTCCATGTGCCAGCAGGTCCACAGGGATCCCCAGGGGCCACTGATGTCCATGACATGGAGACACTCTCCTCTTCCTCAGCTGCCCTGCCTCTGCCTGCTCACCCCTAGTACTTCAGTCTCATGTCAACAGGGCTTCCTCTGTAGCTTGGGGAGAAGTGTCTGGTTTAGAGGGGAATGCAGAGGTTGTTATCTTCAGAGAGCAAGGGATGAGAAAAAACAGAGCTCATGGAAGAGCTGTGGAGCAAGAAAGGAAGCTCTCACATGGATCCAGAGTGGTTCAGCTGTAGCTACAGGGTGGGGAATACCAGGGAGCATGTAGAAGCAGAGGTGGTAATGCTCTTTCATGATTGCCTAGTCATCTTACAGAGCCAAGCCAGGTCCATGGCACATGAGGTCATGTGTGGGAGGGAGTGTTGCTGTAAGGGGAACAAAATATGCATCTGAAGAATGAGAATTCAGCGAGACTGGATTGGGGAGCAGCCTCCAGGCTTGGATGCTTTACATGCGGCTCCTGGCTGCAAACCCTTCTGCCTGCTTGATTCTGTGTCCAAGTTTTGCTCTCTCCCCCTCTCTCACTTTCGTGCTTTTGTGGTCAAGTAGGAGCTTGGCTCTGGGTTGCCCAGGGTTGGAGCACCGGCTGGGAGCACAGTGGGAGGAACCAGGGAGCACAGTGATGGAGACAGGTGGTGGCTCCAGATGGTGGGGAGGGGACTTCGTGGTGGGGGGCAAGGGCATGGGAAAGAAGGAGCTGAGGAGAAGCAGGGGATGAAGAGGTGGAGTGGTACAGGTTGAATGACAAATCACGGGAGAAAAAGACCGTGCCATTCAGCTGGGTGCCACACACCTCACACTGTGAGTAGCTCCTCTCTGTCTGCAGTGCTTTGGTTAATGCTTAGAGAGGGAATAAAATGTGTGTATGTCACACACACACATATATATNGGCTGTAAATTATACACTGTGAACGTTGCTCAGAGACAAGACATTATTTTGCTGCCAACAGGGAAAAGAAAAAAAGAAAGAGCCAGAAAGAAGGGGAGAGAGAGAGAGGAAGAAAGTCACAGAGAAAGTGAGGAAGCTGTGAGCTTCTTCAACACACCGTGCACCTCACACATTTACAGCATGGGGCACATTGTGTGCAAGAGGGATGACACTGAAAAGGAGAGGCGTAAAGGGCCAGGGCCAGGAGCATGATCCCTCTCCTTCCTTCCTGTCATGGAGGAAACATACGAAGCCTTTTCTGAATCAATCAGTGTGTTTTCTAAGGACTCCTCAGAATGTCCAAACAAAACACTGTGAAAAAGGTTGCACAGGAGCTGGTGGCCCGTAGTATCTGGCACCCTTCCGTCTGCTGCAGACACAAGCGCACAGGAGACTTGCTGAACCACTCAGAAACACTTGCTGGTGGCCAGCGTTTCTGGCCACCAGCAAGTGTTTCTGAGTGGTTCAGGAAAAGTTCTTTACTATCCCCCCTCTCTTCTCAGTCCCTTTTCTGTTCACCCCCACACCTGAAGCCCTCATCTTCCTTTTCAACCACACATGAAGACAGAAGACATTTGTACCCACATTCATCTGCCAGAGTTTGAAACCCAGTCACACAGCCTTCCACTGCAGTCAGCAGAAAAAGGAAGAGAAGGCAATTCACCTGCTTAGTCTTCTCCTTAATTATTGTATGGCCCTACAGTATGTAATTTGTGTAATATGTAAGTATCTAACATTAGATGAGACATGTCTAGGCCTTGTGAGAACCCTTACAAATTTTTTCCATCAAGCTTCCTGTGTACATAACAGTTCTGGGCCATGGCAGAATAGGAAAGATTTATTTTAATGTGTGGTGGTTTGACCCTGGCTGGAGGCCAGACTCCCACCAAAGCCACTCTATCAGTCCTCTCTTAGCTGAACAGAGGAGAAAATACATGTTGAGAGGGTTTGGAGTCGAGATAAGGACAGGGAGAGATCATTCTGCAATTAGCCTCATGGGCAAAACAGACTCAACACAACAGAAAAGCAAGAAAACTCTCTAATTTATTACACTACACACCGAGAAACCAGAGTCAGATAATGAGAAATACAAAACAGCTCTTAAAACACCACCCCCTGTCCCTCCCTTCTTTGCAGATTTCACTTTATTTATGATATTTCTCTTCCCCAGGATGGCAAAGGGAAAAGGGGGGAAATAGGGAACAGAGGCTTCAGTCTTTGGTCAATTCCTCATGAGTTGTTTCTTCAGAGGTGGCATTCCTCTGTGCTCCAGCATGGGGTCCCACCCACAGGAGACAGTCCTCCACGACCCTCTCCACGAGAGTCCTCTCCCACAGGGCTTCTGCTCTTCATCAACTGCCCCCGAGCGGGTCACTTCTATAAACTCATAAAATGTCTCAGTCTCTCATTCCCAGACTGTTGGCCCCAGCCTGGTCCCCCACAGAGTCACAAGCGCCCACCCCTCCAGCAAACCTGCTCCAGTGTGGGCCTCCACCTCCCTCTGCCTGTTATCTCTCTCCACAGGCTGCAGGTGCTGTCAGGCTCTTGCTCCAGTGTAGGTCACAGGTTCTTCCCTATTCCTCCACCTTCTCCATGGTGGGCTCTTGTCAGGTACCTCTCTATGGCCTACAAGTGGGGTCTCTGACTTTCATAGGCTGCAGGGGGACACCTGCTTCACCATGGTATTCTCCACAGGCTGCAGGGAATCTTCTCTCAGCACCTCCTCCTGCCCCCCTTCACTGACCTTGGTGTCTGCAAAGCTTCTTACATCTACTCACTCCCTTTTCTGGTGGCAAAATGCAGCTGTTTGTGTTTTTCTCTCCCTAAAATGTGATTCCCAGAGGCTCTGTGACCAGCACTGATTGGCCTGGCTGGCCTTGTCAGCAACAGGGTTTGGAAGTTTGGCCTTAGGATCCCAGCTGGGATTTGCTTTGTTGGTCCCTTAAGAAACTTTCTAGCCACTTCTTAAAGAAGCCACCCTGCAAACCCACCACATTATGCAACTACTGATAAATTTTTCCAAGAATCCTGGGGCTTCAGAAAGGATCAGAGTAAATCTAACAGCTTCCTTTTTTTCTGAATCTTACTGATTTCTTTCTTTAGATCTCCGAGCTTTATCATGTAATTGCATCTTTGCACAACAGTCCACTTGCTTTTTTCTCATCTAGATTTCATACTGGTTTTACTACTCCATTCCTTTTGATTTAATACATGGGGAAAAGAATAGGAGATTTTGACCCACATTGCCATAAAATTAAAAAACCCCTTTGTCATCTCTGAGGTTTCTACATACCTATCCCGTATGATCAAAATGGAAAACCTGGAATGTGAAACCCACTCATTTTACTGCCCCTCCATGAAAAACACCATACATCCATCCTACTGGCACTGCAAATATACCCTTGAGTGACATCACACTGTAAAATACCTGTAACATCCTCCAAGAAATGTCACAATCCAGATATGGACCAGAGTTGGATATTGAACCCTACATCTCAAATACAAGGAGCATGTGTGTGGAGACATGCAAGGCTGAGATCCAAATTCAATCCACCTCTTTTTTCTCTGGTACTTAGTAACTGGCCCAGATTTGGAGTGCCCAGGATCAGCTATGTTCTGCAGACAGGTCTACCCTGCATTTCAGTAAGGACAACAAGGGATGCCAATACAGAGAACTGGAAAAAGATGAGAGAGATTTGCTTAACAGACTATTGAATCATGAGCAATTAAGTAACGGGTGGCTGAGTAACTGGCGGGGTTCTGCTTGGCATTGTTTAAAGCCACGTGTTTCTCAAGAGGAAGGAACAATTTAAGCCAGTCATCCTCAGGATGGAGCTAAAGTGAGATCACGAATTTGGATCTGAGTTTGCAGGGCAAAAACCCCAAAGTAATTCTCTAAGCTGCTAGTTAGGAAGGATGGCATACGCATGTAGGATGGTGTTCGATGCCATGTAATGAAATCTGTGAGCTCCCTGGAAGCACCAGCAAATGAGAGCAACAGCATTACACTGTTTGACGCTGAGAACCCACACTCTGTAGCTGCTGTTACAAGACAGCCTAGGACACTGGGTAGAGAACAGTCCTTTCACGATGAGCACTTGTTTGGTGACCTGCATGCACAGGGACTTTCTAGTTCCACTCATAGGGGCACAGAAACACCATCCCAGAGGAATCCAAAGGTTATTCTCATGCAGTGCTGTATAGAGATATCTTAGCAGACACAGAAAAATGTTAACATCATACAGAGTCCCGTAAGTGTGGTCAGAGGTACAGACTTCTGCCCTGGAGGAAATTACTTGATATCGAGTCTTTAGCAGAGATACCATGTCACCAAACTACGTTTGCACCCAGCAATGTCTCTTTCTACAGCTAGGAGAGGACATTCATGCTGGCAGTGATGTGTGGGCAGGGAACTTGCAAAGCAAATGCTGCTGCCAAATAAATAGAAATTCCTATCTCCAGAGTTTTCAGTTTGGCCTGGAGGACAAGTCAACCAGCAGAATGGATCAGCCTAGCTACTCCTCATGTGAGCCCTAGGGAACAACCCTACCTAAGCAGAGTGTACCCTTCCCCTCAAGCTCTGATCTTGCCAGAGCTCAAACACAAACAGCATGAAAGAATATCCCACAGCTGCTGATGAATTAGTACATGCTGCCTTCTCTCCAAGCCGCGCTAAAGCTAAATCTGTCTGCATCAGATTAGAGACCTCTACTCCCTCCCCAAAGCCCAACACCTGCATCTCCACCTCACTCCTATCCTCTGAAGCTCAGAACCAATTTCTGGACCAGTGCTCCCAGCAAGCAGACTGGCAGCCCCTGCCCTTGGCAGGATCTTGCAGCCAACCTGTATTTTCACTGGCGCAGCAAATCAGAACTGAGCAGTCTCCTGATCTCAGCCTTGCAGGGCACAGCAGTCTCCAGAGCTACTGTCTGTAGCCTTCACTCTCATCCCCTTCCTGTGCCAGAAACCACCCACATCTCTGTGCTACACAGCCTGGCCATAGATGCTACTCCAAGGGCAGAAGCCTGCCTGGGAGACCCAGCAGGGCTGAAGTTCTGCAGAATCACATCTGCTCCTTTGTCCTGATTTCCCCCAGCTATTCTATGATTTCATTCAACTGAAATCACAACAGCTTTTTCTAGTCCTACGTAGGCAGGGCAGATCCCTTCACAGATTTTAAATATTTTTTAAAATGAGTATTATTTTGGGGTGGAGGTGGAGGGGAGGGTGCTTAAATGCGAAAGCCTGAATCTATAGCATAAAATCTCCACTCAGCCTAAAGGAAAATGCTGGCAGATTGATGGAGAACGTCACCACAGTGTGAAAGAACAAATAGGGTGAAGATGCTGCCAGATGGGAAACTGAATCCTCCTTGGCTCAATGAGCATAGATACTGTTGGTGGTGTACATACCACTAGCACATTCTGCAAATAACCTTTCATATTAGCTGTAGCTACCACCAAATTCTGCCCTGGTCTACAAGCTGCAGCAAAATACTGCACCCGAGTGATCTGGGGGCTCTGAAAATCCTTTCCTTGACCCACTCAGCAGATCCCAAATTAATTCCTCTGTCCTTACAACAGTGACTCAAGCAGCCAAGGATAGCAGAGCCTGGAGGGACATCTCCCTCATGCACACCCCTTCCACCTCTCCAACAGCTGGAACCTCCTTGCAGCAAGAGACCTGGGAGGGGTGGCTCTTTGCAGAAGGCAAGATGCTTTCTATGTGGGCGAGATTGCTGTTGTGAGGGCTTTGGAGAAGGAGAAAAACCTCCTCTGTTACTAAGCAGGGATCTGAAGGCCGTTGTCGGGGAAGAACAGAAAAATTGCCATAAAAGGAAGAATTGTTCTGCCTGCAGCCAAAGCACCTCGACTCTGATCTTGTCAGATCTCACATCAGCAGCAGCGGGGCTGGTCAGCACAAGACGGGAGTCCCTGGGGAGAAGCAGGGTGTTGCAGTGACGCAGGGAAGGAGGGAGGGAGCTCCTCATCCTGTGTAGACAGTAAACTCGCTCTCCCACCTGGACTTTTAAAGTTTTTTCTTTCTCACCAACGTGAGAAGAGCCCTTAACAATCTGGAGGGTGCTAAATCACATGGACCATCTAATCTGGCTTTTCTATCTGATTCCAGTAGGAGTAATTAGATAATGCCAGAGTATTGTCCCTCTCTTTCCACCTTTCCTTCTTCACCTAAACTGCTCCAACTCATTGCCAGACCCAGCACTGTTTTAACAACTAGGTTTGAAAAGTGTCCTGTTACAAGCAACATAAGACCTTAGGAACAAAGCCACTCATTGCAAAGCACCCATTGGGAAAAAAGGGATGTGTTGCATGACCCGCAAAAGGAGTCCCAGGACACTAAAGCAGGAATGGGCATGGTGGGAGAGAGGGAACTTAGAGCACAGAGCCTCTATCCATCAATCCAACAATTATTGTTCTGGATTGCAAGGAAAAGAGACAACCCCAGATCCAAGCCCCTTCTTCTGCAGGACCCAGGCACAATTTCAGGCAGCTTGTCTCCTTGCTTCACCTCTGAACCATGCCCCACTCAGACTGTAGAGCTGCAGAAGCTGACACAACAGCAGCACCCTTCAATGTCCTCAAAGGAGCCAGAGCTGGCAGCAGGATTAAATGCACCTACAGCAGCTTTCCCTTGGCTTGACCAGGTTGATGTTGATTTTGCTCCACATGTCAGTTATTTAAAAGCACCATAAGACAAGTAGGAGTAAAACAGTGGATCGGGGGGATGAAATAACCAACTCTTGTCATGCTGCTCTTTGTCCAGTAAAGTGATAAGGCAGAAAAGAGAAAGGAGGCTTTCGCCCCGTTGCATTAAGAAGCAGAAAGTTGAAAAGAAATGAAGAGTATTTGAAGATAGCAAAAATCCTCAATAAAGCCTCTCTGAAACTTGATGAAAAATTTCAAAGTGTATCGGGAAAGCTGGGATTCTCTAAAGGATCAATCAGATGGGACAAATGGAGGAGAAGAGATGGACACAGATGGTTGGTCTGGGCTCTCTGGAGCGAGGTAGGGATGTACAGTAAGTGTGAACTTCTGTGGGTCTGTTGGCTTAAGGTCAGGGACAGAGCATTGGCTTTACGACGAAGCTCCCAGGACCTTCAGTCTCTGCTAAACCTCTCCTGTTATTTCAGGGGACAGTCCAACATGCTGGAACTGCAGATGCCACTGGGGCAGCCATGACCACGGCATGGTCCCCATCTTGCCTTGTTCTCCATCCACTTCCCTGCTTCAAGGACAAGCTGTGGACAGCACAGGCAAGCAGCATGTTTGATGGCTCCCTGTCTGACCAGGAAATCTTAGTCTTCTTTGGGCAGAGAAAAGGCCATGGCCAGTGTCATTGAAAATGTGGTGTTGAGGACTTTGGGAGGAAATGCAGATGCGGTTACTAACCTCGTCTTGGTTTTCTCCAGTGTCTCCTGTAGATGAGCAAGCAGAAGTCCTTTTCCAGATCTGCACTAACTCTAACTCCCCTAAACTTAAAAGATTTGTTCAAAATTTCTTACCTGTTTTTCAAGAATTTCTCTTACCCCCTTCCCTTTTCCAACAAATTAAATGACTTGGAACAGTTCTGTAATTAAGAAATCACACAGACAACTTTGTCATCAGGCAAATACAGAACATGGTGCCCGGGGACAGAAATTGTTTCAATGAAGATTAATTATTAAGGCAGAGATCATGTCTCAGTCTGTTTGACAGTGGGGAGAATAGGGTTTGAATATAGGAGAGAAGACCAATACTGTCTGCTTCCCCCTTATACCATCCCATCCNGGAAGGCTCTTCAGAGGATACAGACTGTTTCTCCACTTGCAGGCTTTTTGTTAGGAGTTGCTGCTAAGGCCAGCACATGCAACAACAGGGAAAAAGACCAGAGAAAATACACTTATTCTTGATCAGGAAGAACAGCATTTATTTGCACCATGTGCATCAGCTTCCCAGAGGGGATGAGGACAGGAACTGATGTTTGCAACGTGCCCAGTACTTGGTGGGAAGGCAGGTCCGAGAGAGACAATAGGACACAGCTGTGCCTCTTCCTGGCAGATCATCCTGGCAACAGATATTTTGCCTTAGGAGTTTGTTCTCTTCAGTGCCCACTGGGCAGCAGCAACCTGACTGCAAAGGCCTCAGTCAGTGAAGGGAGCAGGAAACATGCAGGGATAAAGAGAAAATGCAACTTTGCTTTACAAAGTTGAGTGGAGAAGAAAATATCCCACGTGAGGACAAAAAAGCCCACAGAGACCATGGCACACCAAGCAAAGGAATGGATGGAGAGATGATGCAGAACTCAGTCCAGAAACTGTGTTAAAGCAGTGAGGAGGAAATGGGCTGAGGAAACATCCATCACTCAAATTAATTAAATGTCGCCTAAGAAGGAAAAAGGTCAAGAGAAGAGATAGAAGACAGGATCAGATCTTGGTGCAGAGTGAGAGAAGTTGGTGTGAGAGTGCTTACCCTTTCACCAGAGCCTCACCTGCACAGCTCCTGCTGAAGGACAGGTGTGGGCAGGAGTGGGTTACCCCAAACAAGGAGGGTCCTCTGCCTCCACCTCACACTGTACCATATGAGCCTTTCCCCTGCTCCTGAGTTCATGTATCAGCCCAGCCAGCAGTATCGGCAAAGACCACAGTGAAAAGATGTTTGTGGCACTCACAGTGGCCCCTTTCCCATCACCACTCCCCAGTAGGTAGCACAGACTTTGTGCCTATCAACATCAAATTTTGGCCTGAGATGAGAAGGGTTAGGCAGACTGGCTGCCTCTGATCTTCCAGCTTTGCCCACAGACAGCCAGTAACAGAAGCATGCAGCCCTAGATAACAATCTTAGAAAAAGATCATGCTTATGCATAATAACTTGTTATTTTAATAGCAGTGACAATGCCTGCACTCTTTGTAACAAGTTCACCCCTTGGAATGCTTAATGGCAGAGTCCCAGAAAGCTGGATTAGCTGGCTGGGAAGGCATGGGCACTTCAGGGAATAGCAACTCTCATCTGGGAGGCACATGGCTTCAAGTAAGATTTTGGCCCGAGGTAGTGTGACTGAAACACTGCCAACATTCCCAGGAAGGAAGGAAGAAAAGAAATATTACAAGAGGGTGAAGAAAGCCTTTGATGCTCAGTTTATTGGGAGGCATAACGTGATATACGAGAGATTTACCCAGCATTATCAAGAAATGGAGGAGACTGCCAAGTCCTTCATAAGAGTGGCACAGAGCTATTCAAGACACTTCCAGAGAATTTATAAGAGGCAGCATCACTGCAGGCCGAAGAGACAAGGAGTATTGCTCTCCTTCTGGCTTGACCCCACACTGACATTGGCGAAGAACAAAAAAGCTACAAGAGTGAAAAAGAAGGAAGAATACTTGGAGGGTAGGGCTTGCAGAGGAGAAAGAAGCAGACAGATTGACCCACTCCGTAGTAACTCTCAGTCAGGTAAAGGGGACCAGACATACACAAAAACTTTCCAGAGACAAAGAAAGAACCAACAGAAAACATTCTCGATATGCCCATGAATTCAAGCTCTGTATTTTCATACTCTTGTTTTGAGTGCAGGAGGCCAAAATAAATAGGGAGCTCTGTCCGACAACAAGGATATGAAGGAGCTGCATTTGACACAAAAACCCACTAAGGTGTGCAGATGCAGTGCAACCCCTTACATCATGAGGACACAGATTTCAGGTGCTATGATGAAACCCTAAAGCAAATTACATCATGGATTAGCAAGAGGTACCAGCAGAGATAGGCAAAAAACCCTACTGCCCACAACTCCCAGGCTGTCCCAGTGCTCAGAAAAAACTCCCAGATTGGGCAGACAGAAGTTGACTTTTCCTCAACCTCGAATCTCCCTTTGTTGTCAGCAGCTTCATGCTCTGTGCTACTTGCAAGCAGCTGGCCAGTCATTCACAGTGCATATAGAACAGCTTGGCCTGGGATATTTTAGAATCATAGGATCATATAATGCTTTGGGTTGGAAGGAACCTAAAAGATCATCTAGATTATAAAGATCATTTTGCCCACAAAGCTTTCCATAGAAGGCAGAGATCATACTGTCATTTGGAGATGGGAGCAATAAAGGTGTCAGGAGATGCACTTCTGATGTGAGGAAGGAGTTGAATACCCTGGTGTGATTAACACTCTGTAATTTTTGATGTCTGAGCACAGATAAAAGCATCACATATGAAATGGAGCCAGACGCGCTTACAAAGGATAGACAGGTACTTTTACATTGTGTTTCTTTGATCTGTTTGAGATTGGTATATAAGGATGAGCTAAATTGCAGTCTTCCTAACTTGTGTCTATAAGGGGAGCCTGGCCTGTGACTGTGGTAGGTACCTATCCTTAGAGAGAGAAACCCACCACCAGCACCTAGAGAGCTTTGAAAGGCCCCAGTTACCCAGACCAAGGCACAACTAACCTGGTGACAGTAATCAGCTTCCTTCAGAGAAGACATGAGTGGCATGGGCACTGTGCTAAAACTGATGCACCTGTTAAGATGCTGTGTTTGCATGATGTCCTTGCTGCAGGTGCAGGATACCTCCCACCCCTGGAAGAGTCTATAGGGTTGCCTTGGCCTTTGATCAAGAGCTCATGTGCTCCCACCTTGAGGCCCAGCATGGCCCCAGCAAGTAGACAGATGTGGAAAGCAGGGGCTTATCACCCCCCACCCTGCAGATAAAGCCAGGGTGACTCAGGGCCACCACAACCTTCAGTAGAAGAGGGAAGAAACAGGCAGTTATCATTCCTCTACCAGACAACTGAGCTGGTCTATCCCATTGCTCAGCCCATTTCCTCATTTCTCTGTTCCTCTGGATCTACCAACCTTGGTCCAGAAACGTGACAGTAGAGTTGCTGGGGAATATTGCCCAACAGCACAAGCTGAAGACAAGGCAATGAAAATGATTGTTTTCCTTTTCTCTGCTGGATTGGCAGCTGGGTGCAGGTGCAGAGAGCCATTCCATAAATGGTGCCCAGGAAGTACTTCACAGAGAAACTGAGAAGATACTTTAAAAAAACCCAAAACCTCCTGTTCTGAGGGAGCCAGAGAGGTCTTTCTTTAACAGGCAGCGCATGCAAGTGAACAGTGACAGCTCTGGAGCCCCTTCCATACCCTACATATGAGTGATTCCTGTTGGTTTCCAGGGGGTTATACTTGTGTCTTGATGTTGGAAAATGACATCCTGTTTTGCAGAGAGGTACAGAGCAGCTTCCTCCCCCAGTTCTTCAGCAGCTCTGTCTGAGAATAGGAGCCAGCCCGCTCCACCTCTGGCATCTCCTTAGAGATCACTGACAGGATCATAATTAGCTCCAGTTCCAGAAGGCTGTTAGTTTTGTATGTGCATTAGTGTGTGTGCTGACCACATAAAAATGAGCTTACAGAGCTGGAAAACAATAATTTATCTCTGGCATAAATTTCTTTTCTATCTTCTGTGCAGCCACAGTAACCTGGGCAGTGGCCACAAGCAATTAAGAGAATCAGACGAGGACCAGGAGAGCTCCATGGACGTCCATTGGGGTTGAAAGGATATTTTACTGCTAGACAAGGGTGGAGGCAGATTTTGCCTTTCAGGAGGAGATATATAAGCCAGGTTTCTTTGCATAAAGGCATATATGGGGATTCTCACATATTCTCACTTTGGCAGGAACATACCTGTGATAGGGGTACATTGTTGATGTTCTATCATTGCCCCTAGAGCACTCAGAAAGAAAGTCGTGGTCCCATGTTGTTTGCACTGTAATCACAGCAGCCATCCACTGAACCAAGGCAGGTTTAAGCTGTTCATTCAGGATGTGCTTAAGGAAGTTTTCATTCGTGTTTTGCAACCACTGTATCTAGATGCTTACTTTCTAAAAGCCTCCTGAGGATTCATGAAATCACCAGAGTCCAAGTCTGGCACTGTTAATAAAATCCTACGCAAAGCTAGGAAACTCATTTCAACATTTCTCATTGGTCTCTGGGGTTATTGCTAGCTATAAGGTCCTAGCTGCAGTCTCTAACTTCTAACCCAAATAAATTATAAAAGCAAGCATCCTGCAAAATAAACACAGACCAATTGAGGCTGTTTACAATCTATGCTTCTCACACTACTTCATTTCCCTGACCTATCATCTTTCAGATGTTGGCTTCTGTAAGCACAAACTGTCTTTGGAGGCATCTCACCTACAGCACCTGGATTAAAAGCACAAACACAACACAAGCCATTCAAACTGGCCCTGCAAACCAGCTCCATCTCCCAAAGGGAGTGGAGAAGATGGCAGCAGAGATATAAACCATGACTGACATTAAACCCCAGATGCATCACTTCAGAAAGTCCCAGGGACTGGTGTTCAGATCAGAGGAATTAGAGAATTTAGTTTGGATATAAGAGGCAGAGGACTTAGCACCAGACAGCCTGAAGGGTGTTAAGTACATTCATCTTGTTCACAGATGAATGAAATGTTATCAGTAGAGCCAGAGAGGATAATTTAACCTTTCTGTCTGTCTCTCTCCTCCCCTCCCTGCAGCTCAAGGAGAGAAAAAGAAATCCTCCACTAGTTGTATCAATAAACTTCAGTCCTCTTTTTGTTCCCTAGGGTCTCAGAGCACAGGACATACTGAGACGCCCCTTGCATACAGGAGAGGATGCAGCAGAGGGTGTGGTGGTGGAGCAAGGCTGTCAGAGGGTTGAACCTACTGGAGCTCACAATAAGAAAGGGATTTTGCTGGAACAGATCATGGGATAACCAGGGAGAGAGCAGAGGCACTGCTGTGCTCACTGAAGAGCCTGTGCATGGCAAGGTTGGTGAGCAGGTTGTACAATGGACCTGGCAGTCAGGGATCCTCTTATTCAAGCACCTCCTCTTATGCCAGAAGGTTTCCAATCACAGAATCACAGAATATTAGGAATTGGAAGAGACCTTGAAATATCACTCAGTCCAACCCCCTGCCCGAGTGAGATCATCTAGAGTAGATCACATAGGAACGTGTCCAGATTGGTCTTAAATGTCTCCAGAGAAGGAGGCTCCACAACATCTCTGGGCAGCCTGTTCCAGTAATCCGACATCCTCACAGTGAAAAAGTTTGTCCTTCTGTTAAGATGGAACTTTCTGTGTTCCAGTTTGGAACCATTTTCCCTTGTCCTACCACTGGCCATCACTGAGAAGAGCCTGGATCCATCCTCCTGACACTCACCCTTTATATATTTATAAACGTTAATGAAGTCACCCCTCTGTCTCCTCTTCTCCAAACTGAAGAGTCCCAGCTCCCTCAGCCTGTCCTCACAAGGAAGATGTTCCACCTCCTTAATCATCTTGGTGGCCCTGTGCTGGACTCTCTCAAGGAGTTGTATGTCCTTCTGGAACTGAGGGGCCCAGAACTGGACGTAATACTCCAGGTGAGGTCTCACCAGGGCAGAGTAGAGGGGGAGGAGGACCTGTCTTGACCTACTAGCCAATTTTAGAGACTGTTGTGATTTAACCCATCCATCACCTAAGACCACCACACAGCCACTTGCTCAGCCTCCGTCTCCCAGTAGGATGGGGAAAAGAACTGAAAAGGAAAAAAAAACCAAACCCAAAACTCATTGGCTGAGAAAAAAACAGATGATGATGATGATAATGAGGATGATGATAAAAGAGTAGACAAAAAAGTGATGAACAGCTCAATTTCTCACTACCTGAAGCCAATGCTCATCTTGTTTCTGAGTTGCCCATCTCCTGGCTCACATCCCAGTTATATACAGAGTACGATGTCATATGGTATGGAATATCCCTTTGGTCAGTCTGAGTCAGCTGTCCTGTGTCCCCTCACAGCTTCTTGGGCAGCTTCCTGTAGACAGACCAATATGAGAAGCTGAAAACTCCTTGACTGCTTGTCACCAACTAAAACATCAGGCTGTTATCAACATTTTCTCCTCCTAAATCCAAAACCCAACACTATAACAGCTGCTAGGAAGAAAATTATCTGTATCCCTGCTGAAACCAGAACAGAGACATTCCAGCACCGTGCTGCAGAAAGCACAGCACTGAGGGCTGCATTCATCCAGAAGAGCAGGGAAACTGGAGTGTAATTGGGACTGGCTGTTTCCTCAGCATTTGGAGTCCCATTTGAAGAGGTCTCCTATCCATTCCTATTAGAACCAGACACACCAAATGTGAGAGAAGAGGGTTTACAGTGCATGCAATGAGATGAGGAGTCTAATGTAGGAATGAAGGACAAGGGGATGCACAGATTGTGATGATAACCAGGCACAGACTACATTGCACCTTGTAAAGTCCCACAAGGCAACCAGAAACTCCCCCTTCTTCCCCTCTTGCAGCAAACTTGAGAGACACACAGCTTCTACCCTCCCTCCAAGAATCACCTCACGTCTCCCCCTACCCTGGGATCTCCTGTACCTGACAGAGCTGACTGTGTGGTCTGGGACCTGTCATGGGGGTCCACAAAGTAGGAGTAAGGCTCCAAGGCTGTGCTGTGGCACAGCATCCTTATCTTTGTCTGCCATGTACTTCTTTCGATATCTAACTATTGCCTTCACAAGTTTGTGATGTGGGTCTGATTCCAAGTGCTGGAGGAGAAGATGTTTCTCATCTAGCTGGTGAAATACTCTTCAAGAGCTTAATGAAATCCTCAGCAATGAACCTGTAACACAACCCAGCCCAAGGGAGGTGAAAGAGGAGGCAAAGTCTCCCCTAGCTGGAAGCACTGCTCAGTTGTGAAGAACTATTGGTCTGGCCTGAGAGACATGGCAGGAACTCCATCTGTATGGGTCCTTGCCAGACCATAGCATACTCTGGTAAAAGTTTTTACTCAAAAGTTATGGATTTGGTTTTTTTTCTATTTTTTTTTTTTAGTGGAGGAGGAAGGCTCCAAAATTCAAGGAAAAGAAGAAAACTGTAAAGTTGCTGTGAAGTCCAAAAGTAGGAAAACATGTTTAGCAGGAACAGTACAAGCACCGCATAAGTGTATTCCAGGAGCACTAGGGGAGAAGAAAGCAAAACCTGACACATCATCTCTTCCATCAAGATCCAATGCACCATCCCTCTGGTGCTGGCACTGAATGCAAAATCCACTTTTCCTCCAAAACCCAGCCTAATTGATGCACAGAAGTATGAGCACATTACTGGGAAGGGGAAGCGCTGTGGGTCTGTGTGCACACAGGCAAGAAGGCAGTCCTGTGGGGACGGGGGCAGGAGGCAGTGGGCAGGGATGATGCCCCCCAGCAGGAGGGGAGCAGGGGGTCATGGGGATGGCACAGGGACCTCACCATGGCTCAGACAGCATTTAAGTTTCCCAGTGCTCAGACAAGTGTGCAGCAAAAACATTTGATGGAAGCTGTTATTTAAACAAACCAGTTGTTAATAAATGGAGCCTTTTAGTCCTAATTGGTGGAGAACCATAAGACTGCAAACCTCCCGGAGCTCTTCAATTATAGATACTGCCCCAGAACTGCTGGAAATGGCTGAGCTGTTTTGTTAGTCGCCACAGAGCTGCTCCTGCCTGTCACTGCTCACAGCTCTGACACCAGTCTGACATGTCAGAGCTGCCATGATGTGGCTCTTCTTTTATATACCTTCCTGAGGCAGATTCACCTACAGCCAGCCAAAGGCTCTGGACTCTGATAGAGATGCAGCTGTTTGCACGTATTCTTCATCCTGACCACTGCTGGCTTCCTCTCCACACCCCATCATCTCATCAGCTCTGATGTGGCCTAATGTACACAGGTTTCCAGCAACAGTCACTTTGTTTGTTTCCTATGTCTTCCATCACTTTACAGGTTCTCTCCCATGTGTGGAAGCCCAGAGATGCTTTTTTTCTCACACCCAAGCAGAGCCAGTTCAACATGGCCAGAGTCCAGGTACTGCCTTATTCCTAACTTAGTTCTATTTCCAAGCTTTCAGTCAGGTTAAGAAATCTTTTCCTACTTGGTCTTTCTGCTGCAAGACACCTTCAGTATTAACTGCCTGTCCTTGTGTAGCCATCGGCACAAAAGATGCAGACAAGCACCACAGAAGTGTGAGTGAACACTTCCCACCTTGCATCACATCAGATGAGGAGCCAGCACACAGCTAATTAGAGGGACTCATTTGAGAGACACCAACATCTGCTGGAGGTTCTGAAATCCCTCTGGTTCTACCATTTGGAGCCCTGCTGGCTCCATGAAATGAAACATTCAAAATGTTTCATTTTAATTCATTTTAAAAATGACTAAGGGATAACTACCCTTTGGATAAAAAAACGCCCAAAACCAAACCAAACCAACCAACCAAACAAACAAAACTCAAACAAAAAAAACCCACAAAAACCAACAAACAAAACCCAAACCACAAAACCCTCACCAAACCCCAAATCTTCTTGTCCTGTCTACAGCTCTTGGGCTCCAAGGCAGGAGGCCAGTAGCCAAGGTAAGGGGCAATGCAGCAGCTGCTAACTGTACTCTGTCCTACCAAATATTTAACATTCCCGAGTCCATCCATGGATTTATTCAATTGACTATATTTCTGCCAAACAGCAAGAGCCTCATGAATCAGCATTTTCTAGCTGAAACACACTGCCAGAAGAATTCTCCACCAAGCCCCAAAGCTCTGCACACCCTGGGAGACCCTACAGTACAAGCAAAGTTTTAGGGGTGGAAACCATCATCATGGATTTAAATCCAGAACTTCAACACTCTTCAGTCTCCATAAAGAATTGTTTTCTGTCATCTGGTACAGCTGTGTGCCTTCATTTTCAGAGCCCTCACCTGTAACTCATGAAGATAAATGAAGGAGTAGAGGTAAGAAGGAACTCTGAGATGGTAGGACAGGGTTTGGGCTGCTTCTGTACAGCTAACCTATTTGTTCTGTTGCCAGTGTCTTGCAAGGGCTTTAACCAGTTGCTCCTGAAGGCACCTAGATGGTAATAAGCAGAGGGAGTGCTATTTATTCATTCTTAGTTATGCATTTTTAGACTCATAAGTAAGCCACTTATAATCTGCCTGCCCAACCCAACTAGTAAGACCCCTCAAGGTAAAGACATGCTGGCAAGAGGCATCATGCAAGCCATGGCATGGAGAGGGCTGAGCTCTGCAGATCACAGCTGTTGTGTGTATGGAGGGCAGAACGTAAGTACTACTGGTCATCTCCATTGCTAGTCACCTCCATTCCTGCTGCTCAGAGCAGCAGAGAGGTCACTTTTGAGACATGTTGAAACAGCATGTGGACACACACACACGAACTAGGCTCAGTTACCCCTTCTTTGCTAGTCTCAGACCTTTTCTCCACAGCCACAAGTGGTTTACCTCTTACAGTCAGCTCATAACTCCTCAGTAAAGACTTTCCTCCCAGGCTTCCCTGACTTTGAAACATTCCTTTCTGTGAGATCTTTTCAGAATAGCTCTTCTGCCATGGGCAATGGTGGTGTTAGTGGTTTCAACAACTTAATCAATCACTATCAGTATTTGGGGCAGAGTGCAAATAGACTCTTGAGTGTGTTTGTTTCCCATATGCAAGGCAGATACCACACCATGCTCTTACAGACACAATGGGAGAACATGGTAAATGAAACCCACACACACCCCCTTTCTCATGCTCCTGGCTCCTGCTGACTTGTGCTGCCCCAGTTCCACTCATGTTTTTGAGCCATGGGAATACCAGGTTGGTGGGGAACAGGGGTGTGTCCCCTCCGATCAGTAGGTTACCTCCAGAATAGTGTCCCTCAAATTGGACTTCTCCAAATCAGCTCCTTCTTAACCAGTAATCAGATTTTGTAGCTAAGATGTGTTGATGAATGAAAAACCAAGCCAAAACACAGAACCTCTTTGGAACAAATATTTTGTTTTTAATGCAGAAGACTTTCATGCTGCTTTGAAGCAGTTGTGCCTGAAGACTGTGTGGTGTAGCTCTTTCCTCTTCGGCAGTCACCTTACCCAACCTTCAGGGAAAGTAGGAAACATTGGGTTGGGGCTCCCAACCCAATGTTTCCTACATTGCTTTGGGAGAGACTATCTCTCGGGGAGAGACAGTACAGACAACCTTGGGTGTTGCGTGTTGCAGAAGTCAGGTGGCTAGAGCTGAAGATGTGGGCCTGCCTTACGTGGCTCCTCTGCAGCTTAGCCCATGGAGGATTTTCCCTGTGCCTACTGCTCTGGGGTCAGTTTATAGCAGCACCACAGATCAAGTATAGTGGGTGAAGTAAAGGCCAGCGTTCCAGATGTGTGGGTGAGAAAGGACTGCAGTAGCCACTGAGTCTTGCCTTTAAAAGTCTGGTTGCCAGGGTCAGAGAGGATGCCCATCCTCAAAAGTCTTCCATTCAGAGAAGGCTATCAGTGGAGACAGGTCATGCAGATACTGCTGCAGTAGAGGCTCAGTGGCACCACAGAGGGGTGGCTAGCAGAGACATAGTGTTATGGCATCTGGGTAAGGGCTCCAGAAGCTCACCTATCTATCCATGGATCCGCTTTGCGGTGCGGCCCCTCCACAGATGGCTCACCCTGCCTGGGATTTTCACTGCCCACCCCACCAGCATTCCTCTCCCTGCCAAGAGACCATAAATATATTCTCCTTTTAAACCCTTGAGCTCTGTTTTTCACTGGGTTGGGATTTTCTTTTTTGTCCCCTTTTTGCTGTTTCCACCACAACAGGACCTCCTCCCTGCAAGCAGCACTGACCTGCTCAGGAGAACGAGGCCTCCATGCAGGGATGAGACAACAAGAAGAACCTCAGGCTTAAGCAGGCTTTATGTTCCTACAATCAGCTCAGTCTGAGCAGAAGCCTCGGCAGCCCTGCACCACCACCTCCACCAGCAATGAACTATTGCTCCCACATGCTGGCATGTACAGCGATACAAGGAGGCAGGTCACCAAGGGATTTAATCCTTCAGAGGCTGCGCTTGTTTTCACACCCTTTACCTTGCTTTGGGATCACCTGCCTGGTGCTCCAAGCCTCTGGCACTGCTCACACTGCTGCTGATGGCACTGAGTGCTCTAACACAGCACAGCAGCCACGTACCAGACTTGTCTGCACCACTGGAGCGTGCAAAGCTGCAGACAGCAGAGCTGCCCTTCCTTGGTGCTTTGTGGCTTGGAAATCTACCAGCAGAGGAGATTTGTACTGTGTTGCAGCTCCAGCAGCTTTTTGTACGAGTAGATAGTTGGATCCTGCCTTCTCCCTTGCTGAGTCCTGCAACCAGCTAAAGAGTCTTCAGCGCCTAAGTTGCCCTGAGGAGCTTCATAGGGTCTCACTATGAGGGGGGCATATATAGATCCATCTACGTGGATACTGAGGGACTGGGGAGGTCACTTAATAGATGACAAGAAAGAGTTGGGATTTTAGATGGTTTGAACTCTCTGTGGGTGGTGAATTGGCAGCAATGACAGGGGTGCCAGCTGGGTGCAGATGTCAGAGCTGGGGGAGGGTAAGAGGCATGCAGCAGTGAGATAAAGAGAAAGATTTGCTGTGTGCAACTGGGGAACTCCAGATGCTTGTGAGAAACAGGTGTAGTGACTGTGTGCCAAGGATGGGTCCAGTTCTCAACACAGCCAGTCATTCACTGTGCTCCAAGTGCCATACATCAGAGCTTCCCTCCAATCTAGGAAGGGAGCGGTGAGTGATTCCACATGCCCAGAGGGCATTTGGGAGAAGCAGAGGCAGGTCACTCTCTCGTGTCTCTGTCACAAACATTCATTTCCATGAGGAAAGGTGAACGAGGAGATTTGTAATGCTCCTGTGCCTTCAAAACTTGCAGTTCTGTTTCTGGTGACTGCAAAGTGCTTGGGGTCCTCAGCAAGCATGTCAGTCACATGAGACCCTGGGCTGTGAGCAACACGTGACAGACAGCAAGAGATCAGTGTTCAGCAAGGGATGTGTAAATCTGCCAAGAGAAGCAACTGATCCTCAGTCTTGCAAATGGGGTTACATATTTGTACTCCCAATTCATATCACATAAGGGAACCTTCTCAAAACGTGCAGATGGTGATGCAGAGGAGCTCTCATCACTGCAGTGCCACATGGATGACAGGTCACCTGACTCTTCCTGGAAGAGAGAACAGGTGGGGGAGTGTCTGGATTTTAGCTGGGTCAGCTTTAATATTCTTTAATATTCTCAGGAAGCTGGGAGGGTACACAGCCAGCATGGGTGACCCAAATTACCCAAAGAGGTATTTCATACTCTATAACATGTTCGGTATAATGGGGGTGGGGCTTGCTGGGGAGGAAGGGTCACTGGGGATGAGCAGGGCATTGTTTTTCTGGGTGGTTAGCAAAACTGCTTTGTGTATTCTTTTATAAGTATTGCTGTTGTTACTCTCCTCTCCCTGTGCTGTCCTAGCAAACTGTCCTTATCCCAACCCATGAGTTTTACTTTTTTCTTCTGGTTCTCCTCCCCATCTCACCGGGGGAGCCATGGCCACATGGTGCTCAGCTGCCATCTGGGTATAAACTGTGACAAAGAGACAGTGTAAACCACTGGCAAGTTAGGGATCACCAGTCTCCATCTGCCATTGTGTAGAAAACACCACATATTACAGACTACTGCAACTCTCCAGCTCATGAAAGCAGTTCTGGAGGGCTTGAATTTGATCCTTGCACTGTTGGTCATGAGGCAAAGTTGTAGCATCTGCTTACATCATGGAGATGATGTATAACTGCACAGGCAGAGGTGAGATCTGGCAGGTTGAGAGGCAGCAGAGGCCTATAATATAGATAGTGCCTAAATATGTACAGGTGCTGCAAAACACTGTAAGCTAGAGATCAATGCAGTGTGGGCATGTTGGCAGGACTGACATACCCTAGTAGCTGCAAACCTCAAGGCAAGAGTTATTTGAGAACTTTCTGGTCTGGATGAGAATTCTATTTGGAAAAGACACCCTGTGTCTACCAGAAACTAGCTGGCAGACTACAGAATCACAGAATCAGAATCACACAAGGTTGGAAAAGACCATTAAGATCATCAAGTCCAACTGTTCCTGTCCTCTCCTAAACCATATTCTTAAGGACTTCATCTATCCATCTCTTAGATGCACCCAGGAATGGTGACTCAACCACCCCCTGAGCAGCCTGTTCCACATCCCAACAACTCTTTTGGTGAAGAATCTCTTCCTAGCATGTAATCTGAACTTTCTCTGACACAGTTTAAGGCCATTTCCCCTTGTCCTATCACCTGTCACTTGGCAGAAGTGACCATCTCCCACCTCTCTACAACCTCCTTTCAGATAATTATAGGCAATGATAAGGTCTCCCCTCAGCCTCCTCTTCTCCTGATTAAACCACCCCAGTTCCCTCGGATGCTCCTCATAAGTTTTGTCCTCCAGACCCTTCACCAGCCTTGTTGCCCTCATCTGGACCCACTCCAGGACATCAATACAAGTGATCCAGGACTACAATATTGATCATCCTGTCAGATACTGTAGTAGAGAAATAAACTAACTTTCTACAAATTGGAAGCTCTCAAAAAGTGGACTATCTGTGATATAATTAAGGTCAAAAGTAGCAGTTATTTCAAGAAGGGGACTTGACCACTTGTAGTGACCATGAGTACTGGTAATGACAGCAAGAGCTGTGCTTTCGATGGGCAGGATTGGATGGATGACTGCCAGGCCTGAGCTGGCTTGCTTTTAAACGTTACCCCTCAGCCGAGATGTGTTTGTAGCAATGGCCACAGCAGCACTTGTGAGAAATAAATGTTTATAATGCTCTAGCTGACAACTGCTTGCAGTTGCTTACTGCCCAAACTGGAGCACAAGCAAACACTGCAGGAACAAATATACATCTAATTAAAAAACCCCGTGGTACATAAGGCAGGCAAACAGCAGTGATTAGACTGACTTGCATTAAAGCAGAGACAATCTCAGCACAGCAAAACAGCGTCCAAGCAAGACTCTGCACTGTGCGTGCTAGAGAACCATTGGAGAGCAATGTTGTTCTCAGCAGAGAGAAATGTAAAATGAATTAACAAAATGTCTCGAAGGACAAAACCCTGCTGATGATTCAAATAACTGTTTTGAAACCAGCCTTTACCACAAACTGGTTTGTGATTGACAGAAAGAAATGAACAAAAAGGCAAAGGAAGCATGACAGAGATGGAGCCGAGCACAGCTACATCACAGCAAGCACCTCTTTTGATAAAAATAGCTACCAAAGGCGTCCATGTGGCAAACCTAAGTCTGACATCTTTGCATTACTCAGACTGATTACAGAAGTAGAGTCTGTAGCAGGAAATCTCACCTGGGCCTAGTTTATAGGATGACATGCCAGTAAAGACATTACTGCTTGACTTGAGGTATTAGACAGAAGAACAGAGCTCCTTTTGGCACCCACCAGAATCATTGCTCAAAATTATGCTTTCCCTTTTTTTTCCCAATCAACAGCAGTTTATGCATTTTCCTCCATTGCTTGCCAAGAAAATGCTGTTTAGTATGCAAACAAACAAACAAACAAAAAAACCCCCACACCACCAACGAAAAAGAGATTAGTTAACTAGAACCTCTGTGAAAAAGGCAGTTGATAAAAATCCGGGAAAGATTTTACTAATGGGAAAAAATAAATCTGCTAAAAATGTAGTACTTAAAATAATGGGTACAGTAATACTTAAAGTCTTTCTGCTTTGTTGCAGCTGAGTTGCTGCAACTGAGTTTCTCATATGAAGAAAGGTTGTGAGACCTGTGATTGCTCTGCCTGGAGAAGTGAATGTTCAGGGAAATCTCATCAAGGGAAATCTCATTGATATGTACAAATACCTGAAGGGAAGGTGCAAACTAAATAGAGGCAGGTGCCCAGGGAGAATACCAGAGGCAATGGGCATAAACTGAAACGTGGAAAGCTCCATCTGAACATCAGGAAACACATTTTTATTGTGAGGGTGACTGAGCACTAGTGCATGTTTCCCAGAGAAAGCAGTAAGTGGTCCTGCTTGAGCAGTGGGTGTTGGACAAGATGACCTCCGAAAGTCCCTTCCTACCTCAGCCTTTCTGTGATTCCGTGAACTTAACTGTGAACTTAACTGTCAAGGGGAAAAGCTTTGGGGGATTAAAAGAAGTTTTCAATAACACTTTTTCAGGATTAACAGTCCAAGTTATTAGCTAGTGTTAGATCCCAGAGATGAAGCACTTGGAAAGGCTGTCAGACTACGTCATCTACAAAAGTGTAAAGACAAATTGACAAAAGGTCAGACAAAGAGTTCCTAGAGATTACTGGTTTTCCATGGTCCAGACACTGTTCAGACTGAATGAGATGGTAAAAAATTACCTTCATTTCTATGAAGTGATCTGCTGCATAAGGAGTGTAGGTAATAGATGTAAAGAAATCATGTGGGTTTCACACTGAGAATTTTTGAGAGCATTCCTAGTAAATAGTGATTTATCTGTATGTTTCTCTTGGATGTGTCATTTCAAGCATACACATCAATGAAGAGTCAAATAGGGTAAAAGAAAAATCCATACAAATGACAGAGTACTAGATAGATGAAGGCCTACCTGATTCAAATGATCTGTCTTAGCATAGACCAAAATATATGCCAGCACTTTATTCACCATTTCAGAAATTCTTGAACAGGAAATCTGCCATCATCTAAAAAGTTTATAGATCCAAGGTTAATTAATACTGAAGTTGCTACAAAAAAGTCTTTAAGCTAGGAGACACACCAGACCTCTCTAAATAGAGGGTCAAACTGTTACTTGCTAGAGAAATGAGAAAGAATTAGATGTGTCATAACCATTAAATGAGACCATGTGGCAAAAGTGACCATGACATGTTTGTATAAAGACAAATTACATCAACTGAGTTTGAAATAGTAGGCTGAGCATGAGTCTGTCTTAAAACATTCTGCCGATGGAGAAATCACAGTGTGATCAAGGGTCCAAGGGCAGCACAAATAGATTCGGAAAGTTTGAGGGAGCTGGGTCTCTTTAGCTTGGAGAAGGTTGAAGGTTGACCTTATTGGTGTTTATAAATATGTTAAGGATGAGTGTCAGGAGGATGGATCCAGGCTCTTCTCAGTGATGGCTAGTGATAGGACAAGGGGAAATAGTTCCAAATTGAAGCATAGGAAGTTCCATCTGAGTATAAGGAGAAACTTTTTCACAGTGAGGTTGACAGGGCCCTGGAACAGGCTGCCCAGAGAGGTTGTGGAGTCTCCTTCTCTGGAGACATTCAAAACCAGTCTGAACACGTTCCTGTGTGATTTAATCTGGGTAATCCTGCTCAGGCAGAGGGGATTGGACTACAGGATCTTTTGAGGTCCTTTCCAACTCCTAACATTCTGTGATTCTGTGATTCTGTGATTGGAAACAGATATAAAACCCCTCTGACACCTGCATCCAGGTTAGACATCTGCAATGCTCCTCAGAGGTACCCACCTGTGAGAAGATTGCACCTCCTTTTCCAGGACACAGAAAATGTTGCTAATGCTGCTCTCTGTCTGCAGAAGTAACTCAATCCCTTATGTCATGAAACAAGATTCTCCACCTATTGGAAACAGCTCATTGGCCAAAGTGGCCAGAAAAAATGTGTTTGGTGAACAAGGAATAGATTGGTGATCAGAATAATCCCCTCTTCTCGCCATCTGACTTGCTAGCCTGACTTTAGCCATATTTCTGTTTACAAGCTCAGAGTACTCTTAAGTACTCTGAGCTTGTTTGTTCTGGTTTTGCAATGCAGCTTTTTTAAGAAGGTGCTAGAAGTTTCTTTAGGGTCCAACAAAGTAAATACCAGCTGGGATCTCAAGGCCTAACTCCCAAACCCTGTTACTGACGGCTGGCTGGGACAATCAGCGCTGGTCACAGGCCTCTGGGAATCACATTTTAGAGAGATAAAAACACAAACAGCTGCATTTTGCTACCAGGGAAGGGAGTGAGAAGATGTAAGAAACTTTGCAGACACCAAGGTCAGTGAATGGGGGGAGAAGGAGGCACTGAGAGAAGATTCCCTGTGGCCTGTGGAGAATACTACAGTGAAGTGGGTGTCACTCTGCAGCCCATGGAAGATGAAGAGACCCCACTTGCAGCTCAGAGTGGCACCTGGGTCAGACAGGAACCCGCCATGGAGCAAGTGAAGGAATATGGAAGAATCTGTGACCTACGTTGGAGCAAGACCCTGGCAGCACAAAGAGGGACTGGAATGAGTTTCATTGAGGAGTCACTTGTAATCTCAAGTTACAATGCATTCTACCCTGGTGAAAACAGACTGATTTTCAGGCACATGAGTACTTCTTTGGGTTTGGAAACAGCAATGCTGAAAGAGGTGGGCAGGGGAATGTATGTGTCTCAAGGACCGTCTGTATCCCCTTGACAAGATTAAGAAAAGATGTGACCTCCCGTCAGCTTTGCCTTTGCACATCCACAGACCCCTCACTTTTATGTCTGAGGCACTAAGTCACTCATGTACATGGCAGATAAAACCAGTCATCAGCCTGGGTGTCTTTGCACTGGGCCTGCTGCAGACCTGCTTTCACATCCTTGCAGGTACAAGAACGTGGAAGACTGTGGAAATGATTCATGTTCCCTCTGTGGCTGTCACACAGTGCCGTGGGATGCGATGTTGTGTGGCAGTTCCCTGTGAAATACTATTCTCTGCCAGTGTTTCCATTCAGGATGCCTCAGCATTTGACAAAGAAAACATTGAACTCTAGGTGCAAGAATAGTACAAGAGTACCAACCAAATTTCTGAATTCATCCAAAGAGGAAAACCAGCTCTGGTGCTCCCCAGTTGATCACATTTATATCCCGCCAACCCCACAGATCCCACATTTCTCCCAAGAGCAGGGAATTCCATGCATAGCTGCCTCTAGTTGCTAACCCGCCCTGTGAGTTTGCTTTTGTTTTGGGATTAATTTCCAACAGTGTCCATGTGGGTTTGCATGGCTGTTTGTTCCTAAAACATTCAGCCTGCCCTTTTGAGTTCTGCTCTTCTTCTGTTGGAAGACAGAAGCCTCACCAGGGACTAAGTCCCCACTCAAGTGCTTAAAAATGTAATGCACATGGCTAAAACACATTGGGTTTTTTTGAGAGGATCACATCATGCTTTTACAATGGAACACCTTTGGAGGTGATCTCACTCAGACCAAAGTCCCTACCTTCTTGACTCTGGACAAAGACAGGTGAGTGCTAGTCCTTGTCCTATGAAGTCTTCATATCCAACAACAGACATGGAGAAAAGTTGCTGACACAGCAACACTGCCAGAGGAGGCATGGCTCACCAGCTAGAGAAGAGACAGGAGAGCCATGCTAGGGGTCCACAGCGGAAATCACCTTCCCAAGCTTCACACCTCTGCCCTGTCAACTGCTCTACCTTCCTGACCATTTGATAACAAGATAGTCTATGGTCACAACATACACACTGCCTAGCCCTCATCAAGGACTTACTTAACCATCACAGTAAGGAGAAACCTGAGTCTGGAGAGACTCTGAGATGGAGGGGAGAAGGAGGAGATACATTGCCTTGCTCCAGCTACCTTTCTTTATACTTCATACTGGACAAAGCCAAGATGCATGGAGGGTCCTGCTGCGTGGTCCAGCACCAAGAGTGCCCACATCATCCTCTTGCTAATGTCAGCAGTGGTGAATGTCATCACAGACACCGGCTGTCTGCACTCAGGGACTTTGTGCAATAACAAAGCAATAGCAGAGACGCTGCTTTTCATGTGTGCAGCTACCAGCAGTCAGACTGCTTTAGGTGGCTTTGCCATGGTATAAGATGCACCAATGGGAAATGTAATAATTTCTCTCTCCTACCTGAGCCCTACACTATCCATAATTGTGTAATCCTCTAATGTCTTCCTGTCCCTGCCAGAGCTTAATTTATGCTTTTAATAATGCTCTTAGTAAATTTCAACCAAGTTCAAACTACTTGTTGGGTCACAGCACTCCTATATAAATGTCTAATCTGTAAATTTACTAGCCATGGTGCTGGTCTGTGACAGTGGTTTTAGTCTGGACAGGTGGGAATTGATGAATTTGTTCCTCTCTGAGGGGTGTTATGAGCAATGAGAACTCCAGCCAGCTGGAGCAATGGGGTGAAGAGCTGTAAGTCTCTCTAAGAGCATTGCCCAGGAGCCTTGCTGTGAATAAACACCTAACTTTCCACAAAATCTGTTGCATTATATTTATTTGATGTATGCAACAAGAGCAAATCCCAGGGACTGATTAACTGGAGGGTGAAATATGTAAGTGCCTTTAATCTATAAAAAGGGAAAACATGTAGCCTTTACGACTTCCTCTACTGTACCAGGCAGACTTGGAGTGACTGTTGGCCTGTTCTTGATCATTCATCATCCACCTATTTACTACCTTCACTTCGGTCTCCAGCATCCCTAGTCTCTCCATGCATCAGATCCTCTCTCACCCCCTGACAGCTCCCAGCCCCTCTTGCTTTGGATCATTTGAATTGTCCTTCACTGGACCTCTGTGATTTCTTCACTCCTCATTAATTACATTATTCCTTTTTTCCCCTCCTCGTGTTTATCCTTCTGTTTGTATCGGCACACCTCTGCTTGTTTTACAACCACCTGGCAACACATGATGACAGGGTGTTGAAACAGCTTAGCTGGTAAGGGCTGGAGAGCCGTCAAAATGCCATGTTAGTTACACAGGTGCTGCTGACTGAGGAATTGGCTCAGACATGCAGTCACCTAGAACAACGCACATTCAGATCGCGGGATGGCTGAGCTGAGGGAGCGGGGAGACCCACCTGGACACAGGCATCACGACTTCCCATCTGCATGGGTGCGAGCAGAGTAGCGGAAACATTGGGGACGTGAAGAAAAAAACTACAGCTTCCTTCCCAATGAGATGCACACAGAGGAGGATCCAGGACTTGGAAGAGATGCTTAAGGCTGTTTGCTCCCAGCACCAGCAATGACATCACTGTGAGGCTGTGATCTCATTGCTGTCCATACAGTAAGGAAGCTGGGCGTGGATGCTATTTCTGAACTTCACAGCCATACAGAACAACCCTCCACCCACAGCTGCCTGGTGGGAGCTGCTGTGCATTCGGAAATACCTTCTGTCATCTGAGTGACAAGCCTAAGCACCTTCTGCGCTTGCAGAGGGGTCATCGGCAGTTCTGCTGACTCCAGCTCAAATCCTATGCAGCAGAACATTCACACAGAGACCACTTTGCTCACCACTGAAATGCACTATCCCCCCACAGGCAGTGGTACTCAGGTTATCACAGCCTGTCGTCAGAGGGGGATGCACAGAGGACACATCTGTCTTCTCTGGGAGAGCAGTCTCACAGCTGAAGCAAACCCTGTGTTCTAGGCATGTGTCACGTAGAAAATCTTAACACTGTCACTCACAAAGCAAATGTGTAACGCAGAAAGTTTAGCTGCACATTGCATGCACCTTTGCCATGTCTGGGCTGTTGTCCTGGGCAGGGCTCAGGGAAGAAACTCAGCCCACCAGGCCTTCACACAGGAACTTAAACACAGACTGTGCAGTAACCTTTTGGTACTTTTGGGACAGGTGTTTTCCCGTACATTGTTAATTAGAGAATACATCTGCAAAGAGTAGGCATCGTCTCACACAATAATCTTTTGCTGATTGCATCTCCTGAACTCAGACACATCCAAATTCTTATGCACTGCTGAGTGTGTGGCTGATTACTGAATAAAGAGCAGTATTCCGAGAGCTGGTGCAAGGAACACTACGTAGTAATAAGTGGTGAGTCTTTGGGAGATTGGGATAGTTCAGGGTGTTTTCGATATATGGATGTGCCATCTTTCTTTTTTATGTTCTTAGAAGGGTAATATTGCATATAGCCCTATATAGTACATCGCACAATCAGACAATAACTTAAGCAAAGTGAATTACATCTTTGGTTGCTGGAACAACGCAAAAGATAAAAAGGGGAATATAAATATGCATGCATATATGTATATAAAGGAGCCACAAGATGTTTAAGAAGTCAGAGGAGAACAAAAAGTTGTTGGTTTAAAGCCATAGTTGGGAAAAGATTAAAAAATTCATGCATATTCATTCAAAATTACAGGTAGAATTTTTAGATAAGGAGAAATTAATTATACAAGCTGGCACTGGGCCAAGACACTGTCCTTTTCTATACTACACAACGTTATCATGTTTGAACATACTTGTAGCTAATTGAGTCAGAGGACACAGTGCTGAACATAACTTTCCTCTGAGAGCAGGAACAAGCCAGCACAGCCCCTGCCGGGTCACTCTGGTCTATTGTCACGGGACACGATGCTTTGAAATGCGATTATTCTAGGGCCCTGCTGACCACTGAATCAGTCAAAATCCATAATAAAACACAAGGCACCACTGTCCTTCGTGCGTTGGCAGACATCTGCGCCAATGTTACACCAGCTGAGAAGATGGCTCACCGGGATTTAAGTATGGAAAACACCCCTCTGCAGCTGGCGCTGCTGGGCAATGACTTGTAAACCCTTCACTTGTACAGTCCTTTATTTACATCTCATGTGGGAGAAGTTGGGGAAAGGGAGAGGAAACACAACATTGCAGCTGTCTAGCAAGCCTCACTCAGTGTTTTCAGTCCTGATTCAAACCAGCGAGTACATCTTACACCAACTGGTATTCCTGCAGAATCCTGGTTTCCCTGTCCCATTAAGGCTTTATCCTACATAACAAACCACAGCCATGACTTTTGCTTTAGGGTCCTCTAATAAGCCTTCCTAATTTGAGAATAATGGAGACTGAAGGGTTCACATCCCTCAGGCCAGTCAAGGAAGAGGGCAGCCCAGGATAGTAGAAGTTGGGGAGGACACTAATGTGCTTTAATTGCTTGCTAAACCTTTGGTTGTTCTCTTGGGATGGAAAGGGGTCGTTTTGCTCCATGAATTTCACAGATGGAGTGGTTTCAGTCCCTTCACCCCACACAGAAGAAAGTGGCATCTGGCACAGGACCTTTACTGGAGCAACCCAATTTCTTCATAGCTTGGGATTAATATGTGAAACCACTCCTGGTGGGTTGAGTCCATTCCTGCTTTCTGAGGAACACCCCGAAGAGGTGGTGCACCCAGCAGAGGGGAGTTGGTCCCCAAAGCAGGCACACAGCAGAGCTTCTTCCCAGATACAGCTGCACTGACAGTGCTGAGTGGAGTGTTGGGAATTAGGTCCTGAAGATGGTAGTGGCCACATTTTGGGATAGACAAGCAGGGATCTCCTTGCTCTATTCAAGACAATGTCAACCACTGTGCTCACAAGCACCTTTGATTCCAGCTACACTGTTTCACCAAACACATACATAATTTTGTGACTCGTTTTGCAGCTTATTGAGTTCAGGCTACCAAGAGACGCCTCAGACAGTAGAGCTCATTACACTTCCTTCTGCTCCTTTTTTACATCACTCAGCAGTCCCCTCTCCTGTGCCTGACATTTTGAATTACCCAGCAGCAGAAAACATGGCCCAGGAAGAAATTCCAGTCCCACCTCTGTCCTCAGGGCCTGACGGTCAGTGAAACTCAGAGGTAGGGGAGACATTTACCCCAAGTCACCCCTGCCACCTTAACTTAGACATCAGCAGCAGACTTTGGTTGACATGCCTTGGCTGTATTCTGGTACAGATGTTTCGGGGCCAGACTCCCAGCAGAGCCAGACTACCCCGGTAATGAGCAGTGTGCCCTGATGGCCAAGAAGGCCAGTTTTGTGAATCTGTGAGTTTGGTGGGAGATTGTCTGAGTCATTTGATGTAAACCCTTCTCTAGAATCCAGTTTCTAGTCTATTGACTGGACTGACTGTAGATGCCAACTAGTTTCAGTGAAAACCTAAGAATACAGCTGAGATTTCAACCCCTAAAGCTAAGGTGATCGCTGCCAAGGTGTGTGTGTCCGTCTGTCGCCCCCCCCCCCTTCCAAATTGCTCACACACAATGCACATATATACACACACACCAGTGCCAATCATCTGTGCAACTGTAAAGAGAAATGCTCATCAAGAGTAGCTGTGCCTCAGACACTGGCTTTGGACCAGCATAGCTTATGTTTGTGAAATGCTTCCTGCGTGCCATGAGCAAGGAAAGAGGCTTGGAGAGGTGTTCTGCTAACCTAATGTTAGAGAGGTGCATCTCCAACACATATGTGGCAAGAGTAGCAGACCCTGGATAGAGCAGTGAATAACTTTTTGATCACTGTCTTCCTGTGCTGCATTTAAAAGCTTTTCTGTAAACCTTGGCTCTTCAAAATACCAAAGGGGTCAGTGAGTGCTGACATCAGAATAAACTTACACTTGTCAAACCTGGGTATCATAAGGCCAATGATAATGTGGTTATTTCCCCCCATGTTTGTACCCATTTTTTCACAATTAGCCCTGGGCCCCCAGATTCTGGATGAGGTGAAAATGAAAGAAAAAAATCTACAGAGGAAAACAAATCAATTTCTTTCCAGTTCCAGCCCACTGTTGTGCATCTGTGAGATTCAGAGGGAGAACCTGATTTTTCAGGTGCTATCTCATTCACTGATAGCATCTCCAGACTTCTTAAAAATCATTTGCTTCAGCACTGTCAGTGGAGCCATTTGAAATGTTCTGGTTGGATTTCATTTCGGTGAAATTTACAGAAAAAAAGACCTCCTGAGAAATATACTTCTACCTTTTGAATACTTTTTAAATCCCTTTTGATGATTACCTTGGCTTTTCACTTAGACTCTCCATTCAGTTTCCTGCCTGGATTGGTTTTACTCTTTTTGCAGTCTCTAAGGGGGAAGCTTGACCAAAAGGTGAATATTTTCAAACCTGAACATAAATCAACAGACATTTTTTTCTCAAAACATGACTTGTTAATTAACAATTTCAGTAACAACAAAAAAAAAAAAAAAGAGGAAAAATCTATGAACAGTATCGAAGAGGTGGAAATTCTTCCTGTTTGAAAAGGTAAAAGCATGAAACTGCTGGAAACTTTCGAATTGTTCACATTTGACCTGTACTTCCATCCATGACTTCCTTCTGCCCCTTCATTTGGGAGGTGAACCTAAGGAAAGAGTTAAAGAATGATCTATACAGTATTCCAGGTATGTGTTGGACATTGGCCAGTTTTAATGAGTGTCCCGCATTTGAGTGGGAATTAATGCAACACTGTCCCAGACCCGGAAAATAGATTATATTTTTCTGAACAAAAAATACCAGTCTCTGTTGGAATTGGCCCAAAACAATCACATTTCATTTTTGCACTAAGCCACTGTCAAAAAATAAATAAATAAAAAAAATTACCCATCAAAATGGTGCTGTTCTGAACTCAGAAATAGAAGGGTGAGCACCTCTGCCTTAGTAGCCAAAGCACATGAGTTAAGACTGTAAACAAAACTCCCATATTAACTCTTTTTTTTTAATTCACCTTTTGATATCACTAAAGTCACTATTGCATCGGTGGATTTTGAGTCTGGGAAGAACAAGACCATCCAAACAAGCAGCTGAGTCACTTCACTGCAGCAAGCCCAGTGACTTGCAGCTGATAAGAGAATGGGGCAGGTACCACAAGGGATGCAGAGCTGTGACAGTAGAGGCCTCGAGCTGAAGTCCACCCCTCAGAAAGGCACCCAGTTGAGTCTTAGATAATGTTCCACTTCCTTTGGTGATGAACAACAGTGCTGAAATTACCCACTGTATCTCCAGCTTCATATGAAAACCAATTATTGAGCCTTTCAGTCTCTCCTGTGCTATTAATGACTCACAGTTAGTACTGCACATGTTTTTAATAAGCAGGCATTTATGTGTTTATGTATAAGTAATCTTCTTTATCTTTACATTTACTAGCCAGGGATTTTCTTTCCTTGGCTCATATTTTGCTCCCCTTATCAGTTACCTGCATTTACTAATGTTTCACTTCTGTCAGCTGATATGAACTTCCTTGGCTGAACACAGCTATTCCTGGTCTGAATCTGGGCTTGCTGCATCTGTTTCTGCCATGTTCCACCCTTTTTTGCAACCCACAGGTAGCTTAGCATCATCTGACTAGCTCAGCTAGTCCACTTTCTTTATTTTTAGCTCCCCTAAAAATAACTGACTGTCCTCTCACCATTAAAGATGACCCACTGCTCCATGTTTCCAAATCCTGCAATTCCTTAGAACTTCTTTATAAATAACCTCTTTGGCCTTTTTCATTGAGTGGACCTGGGTAACCTTTGCAAGGATCCACTCTAGCTTCTTCCCCCAACTTCCCTGTAGTTTTGGGGGTCATGATTAATGGTTGGTGCCAAGATGAACTGACATCATTGGAGACATTCCTACCATCCTTGCCACCCTGTCCTCCTCAGTAGTCCTAACCTGGATTTTCTTTTATGAAGACAATGTGTCAATGCCTTGTACTTGCTGGCCTGATAGGAGGGGTTCAAGACAGCTTAAAAAGCCTAAAGGTTTCTTAGCAGTGTCTTCAATAGCTTCACAGTGGCCTATAGCATGCAGTTCCCAGCCAGTTTCCAAGTTGTGTAAGGACAGATGCAACCCACAGAGATGGTCTCCCATCCAAGCCTCTGCCTCAGCATGTGTTTGTATTCTTGAATATGAAAGATGTGAGAAGATACTCCTTCATTCATCCTCAACCAAAACACCAGAATCAACACACAGCTACTAGTGAAATCCAGGGGAAGAGCTCCTCTCAAGTGACACTGTATTCTTAATTTCACTCATACCCATTTCAGGCTTTTAAAGTATCACTGATAGAGAAAATTTCCCAGGCATTCTCCAAGATAAGAATGAAATGAACAAAGACAACCAAGAAAATGTTCTGATTATAGGTTCCAATTTTTTTTAACCCTGATATTCTGTGGTAGGTTTCTTTATTTTTGAATATAAAGTGACAGAAATAATTTGTTGTTAGAAAAGAGAAAGTATCTTTGACTATTTACAGGATTTGTACATCACAAAGATTTTAATGATTTTTTTTTTTGAATTTTTTTCTTTTTTTTTTTTTTTTTCTTTTCTTCCTCCACATCCTTTAAACAATGCTGAACTGGAAATGTCAACAGTTCACAGAAACCCTCTTCCCCAAAATCAAACCCCTATGAGAAACGAGAGAAATCAAAGGGGAAAAAATCAACTCCTTTCACAGTTCTCCAGGAAATCCATTTGCTTAAATATATATATTTATATATTTATATATATTAATTTTTTCAAGTTCAAACACCAAAATTCAAGAGCGAAAGGTAAAAAACAAAACAAAACAAGTGTCGTCCCCTCCCCCCTCCAGAATCTGTTGATCCCTGCTTGTCCAAAATCAGAAAGAGTTATTTACAGAAAGAAGAACCGGAGGGGGGTGAGGATGTAGGGAAGAGGAGGATGAGGTGGTGACTGGTGGAGGAAAGATAGTAGGATTAGGGCCTCGGAGAGATGAGGCAAGCCTGAGTTCGACCGCGCTTTCCCTTGGGAAGACGCTACACTGGGGAATTATCCACAGTGTCCCCTTGCCCCCATGTTCAGTGCAAGGGTGCTGCCTTTCTGGGTCCCCGTCTCAGCCCCACACCAAGTTCTTGGTGGTCATCACTGTCCTTCTGCCCACACCCTCCACTAGTCCTCCCTATGCCAGCCAGCCCTGAACATCCCTGGCCAAAGGTACTATAGGGAGCAGAGCAGAGCACCTCAAGGTCTCTGCTGCACCCAGTTGAGCCCCTTCGTGAGAACTGGTGCCCAGGTAACCAGGCCATGACTGGCAGCAGTGTTTGCTGGCCCTTTCTCTCCCCACTGGCTCCTTTTGCTCCTCACCCATTCCACTCCAAGCCTAAAGTTGCTGAGCACACAACTAAACTGTGTGTTCACTTGACCACAGGGCCACAGCATATCCTCAGCATCCTCTTTTGCTTCATGACTGCAGGATATCGGCAAGTAACAGGTGCTAAGGAAAGACTTCTCCACAGAAAACCCACCTTTGATCCCTAGTCCTCCTTCTCTCCCTGACTTATCTTGACTGCAATTGCAATCTGCTGGAAAAGTTCCGCCAGGCAAGTCAAATATTACACTGCACAGAATGAAGTTTATGTTGCAGATGTGAGCCTGCAATTTACACAAGATTTGTATGTATTATAATGTATTAATCAGGAAACACTATGTTAATGTGTGTAAATGCAAACCACGATCTTAAATCAGTTTTGCATAATATAAGTAAACAAATTAATCTCCCAATGCACTTCTGAATGTTAATAAAAACTTGACATTAGCCATTAAGTTTAGATAATGTTACTGGATGAGAAAGCGGTGTTGTATGTCACATGTGCCCTTGAAATGCAAATAAGTGAAATTTACATGTCCAGGACATGCATGTTCTTGAGAAGTCAAATTGCTGCTTACTGCAAGTCATGTAAGTTCTACTTCTTCTCTCAGCAACTTCTTTTTAAAACACTGCCTCCTCCCTGGAGCAAGCAAGCCATCCACAATTGAAAGTGAGGAACCCTTGAATATTTGAAGAGTGACAGTGACTCTGTAAGCAGGCGTATGCATAATTTAAAGGGGTACTGGCAAGACAGACCTAAAATTTTAGAAGTTATGAGGCTGGAATTTGGATTAAGCTGAACTGTAACCCTAGGAAAACTGTTTTTTCATCCTAGCCTTTTGAAGAAAGCCAGATCAGCCTCTGTCTGGTTGCATGTTTGTTTGCACTTCTAAAGCATTGTGCAAGGTTTGCAAGCGAAGCCCAGGGTGTAGCTGGCCAGGAAGTTCAGTGATTAACCAGACAGACCATGATGTCTTGAATGAACTTCATCAAGAGATGCCAAGTTGGATGAACAATTTGCATGGTACAAAGAGGTTCTTGATGAAGCCTCTTTAATGTGACAACCTGATGTGTTACTGCACACCAGTGGAACTGAAAATGGAAATTATTTTCCATACAATGTTTTGACAGCCTTCTTGTAAAAGCTGAAAGTTAATAGCAGCCTTACAGAAGCAGCAGGGATGCTCAAGACTACTTGTGAGGCGTACACCAAGATCTTGATGTGCAAGTTTCAAATGAAAGGAAATGGGTTGTGTTTTAAATCCTAGTAGAGCCTCCATGGTTGGCTTGGAACAGTCAAGTCAGGGTGGCAGCAGAAGATGAACACCATGCACTGCATACATCTTGAGAGAATCTGTAGACTCTTTGATCTCTGTATCAGGCCCATAAATGCACTTCCTCAAGCTACCTGTAGAGCTAATTATCACAATTTGTGGTTCAGGTTCTGTTTGTCCAAGGCTAGGATGAAATATAGCATCCTCAAGGCTCTCCCCAATGGAAGAAGTGAAATGAAGCTGGAAAATCAGAGCACTGTTGGAATAGGGAGATTCAAGCAGAAGATAATTGCCCTGGGCATGGCTTTGCAAATAGCTGTCAGGTCTTCATGACCTCCAGAGGGGGAAGAAGACATACTGCCAGATACTGAAGTGATGACAGGCATGTCTGGCATCTGGTGCCCTGCTCCCCTATGGATCACAAACTCATCTCTTCAATGTTCCTCTGCCTGTGTAGGAAGTTTGGCCCCTTACTGGTTATGGGGAACACAATGTGGTGATGTTTGCACAGTGCTGTAAAGAAAGGAGTGTTTCTTTCTCAAAGCTCAAAACAAAAAGCAGGCTGGGACCCTGACTGTCCCTACAGGTTGAGGTCACAACTTCCTAAATCATATCTCCAAGCACGAGCTTCCAGCACTGCTTCTGACCACATCTGTAAAGAGGCTCCTACGCTGCTTTCTCCAAACAGCAATAATAGATATAATATTCTTGCGTATGAAAATGCCAGATGTCCTTTCCCTCTGCCCCTTGGTTTTACCACAGTTCATACACCATGCACATCAAGTCATCCACTTTATCATAACTGGATGCTTCAATTATTTCCCCTATAAAGTGTATACGTCTCATTTAATATAAAGAAAAATAGATGCAAACACATGCAAGATTTCAGAATATTTGCATAATATATGTAAAATATGGCATCTGTCAATTTACTTTTTAACGCAAATGCTACTATTAATTTATTTTAGTTTAGCATCAAAACTCCAAACTGTTTGAAGCATGGCAGTGAGAAGCATCGAATGGAAAAATCTTGTTTGAAAACAGGACCTAAATGTTTTTGATTAATTTTATGTCAGGATTTCATCCTGCTGGCAAAGCATTTCACTTTACCTGCTGCTTTTACAGATTAAGGATTGATACTGATTGTCCAACTGCACAACTATAGTGTTGTGTTTAGGAAGGATGGAGTCATATTGACCGACACAAATTATGCCTTAAACCACCCGTCACTGCTTGCATTCAATGCGTAGTCAATCCCCAAGACTATCTTTCTGATAAAGTCCTGCCCAATGTGCTTCCTGCTTCCCTCTCTGTGGCAGGGTCTATTGAGGAGGGAGCTCCTGCACCCTCTGAAGGTAGCTTCATACCTCCATCTCAACACTGGGCATCTTCCAGGAGGAGTTGCTATTTCAGATTGCTATCACAGTATTTTAGGGTCTGGAGAGTTCAACTAGTCTACCTGACTATTAAATACTCCAGGCCCTTCATAAAGAGATTTTGAAAGAGAATAAATATTCTTAACTTCTGTAGTGGAAATTTCTAAGAGCTCCTGAGCAGCTAAACACTATTGGCTTTCAATGAGATGGGATTTGTCTTAATAAATCTCTCAAGAGCCTTTAAAAACTCTTCCTTATTTGATGCAAACATGGCACAAGCATTAATTATTTTTTTTCCCCAACACTGAGTGCTGCTGGCCCCCAGGAACCCCCAGCTATGTGTGGTAAGGTGACTTCAACAGAGACATGCACACACCAAGACTCTGGACTCATAGCCCATCCCTTGAGATGAAGCTGACAAAGAAAGTGGCCCTGCTCTCCACAGTAGAAACTATACTATTCCCTCAGCAAAGTATGTAGAAACACACCCAGAGCCTGTGTCTGGGCACCAGCCAAAAGTCTGTCGTATTCCACTGCTGGAAAACAATACTCCACACAGAGAGACAATAGTCTGAGTTGTAAGTGAGCAAAGAACAGTCCCTTTCTCATTTTTCATGAAATTTTCCCTTGGGTGCAGGGGAAATAGCCAAGGAGAAAACCAACCCCTTCTTTTCTGCTTAGATGTGGGTCTACACGCCAATCTTGAAAAAGCAGTGAGCGCATGGTGTAAGTCACTTAGCATTCCAGAGTGCGTCCCCTCTGCTAACAGCGCAGCAGCAACCAGCAGCCAAAGGACGGTCGCTTAGCCAAAGCTTAACCTTGCGGCTGGCAGGCCTCGGTCTCTTGCCTCCTCAGCGAGGTTAACTAATCAGAGAGCCACAGCTCCAAAATATCATGCTTCTCCAGCTTTAATCTAACGCCTCAGATAAGAGAGCGGCCGTGAAGCATTTACTTTCTGCACGTAAGGAAGGGGAAGGTCAATGGAGACAGCAAACCAGGCTGGCACTGCAGCACAGAGAGAGGCTGAAGTGGCTTGGAGAGGAAGGAGAACATCGGTTAGTCCGTAAGCAATATGAAGCTGCAGAGCTAGGAGAAGTGGCTGTTGCATTAAAGCCAGCTGTCTTCAGTCCCAAATAGGATGCTTTCACCTGTATCTTAGCACAGCAAGGTTTAGCTCCCACAGCTGAAGAAGGGGCATCAATGTGCAGAGTAAGGCCACCACAGACAGTGGAAGTGCATTAATCACTTGGTAAATTCCCCAATTGTGGGATGCCAAAGAGGAGCCCTTTTTTTTTTTTTTTTGGTTTTGCTCTAAGTGAAGAGCACGAGCTAATATCCTCCAGATAAGGTATTTGTATCTTTGCAAATGCCTTTTCTGTAGCTACAATCCTAGTCCCTTGTTGAAATGTCAAAAAGCCACATTGAATAGCTCTTCTTCACTGACAGAATCTTGGCTTCCTGATGGACCATGCAAATCATCTGTGAGGGCAAATAAACCCAGCAGCACTCACATTGACAGAGAGGTGTTTCAAGGAAAACATTTAGGGCTTGTGAGCTCTAAAGCTCCACACTCCTGCTCTTGCTGTATCTGTGTACTAGAAGGACTTCTAGCATGCCTCTGGCCTAATTGAATGATCTTAAAGGCATTTTCCAACCTAAAAAAAATAAATAATTCTAATGTCAACTTTCAAAGGCTTGAGATCTGAGTAGTGAAGTGCAGAGACAAGGTGGCAAAATGCAACATGGGCAAAATGCAAGCTGTTCCACTTGTCATTAGTCCCTCTGTGTCTAAGGGAAGAGAAGAGCCTGGTGCTTCACTCCAAGAAGTGAGTGCAGAGGCTGGAGTAGAAGAATGGCCCCTGTCTGAAATTCTAGTTATCATAATGCTTGGACAGAGCCCTGGTTCCAGACTATGAGAAATTATGCTTGTTAATCTGAATTTTCAGAGTATTTACCAAGTTTCTTCTTCAGCTCTGTTCCCCACTGCGTCCCAGAAGTTGCTTTCAACATGTATTTAATCCAGACTCATTTTCCAGGCCTTATTTGCCCTCTTTCTAACACCCTCTGCTGCTAAGTTCTCTATTCTGCTCTACTGTGCTCATTACTCTGCAGGCATTTCCTGAAGAGAGGCAAAGCCCCCAGAGCTGAGGTTTGCACTGTGACTTTTCCTTGCCTTGTACTGTCAGGTCAGCATTCTGGCCTCTGATGTGCACCATGCACTTTCAGCACTGAAGCTGAGGTCCTTGCAGGTGAGCAGTCCACAGCCCTGTCGCCCGCTGCACATCATCTACAGGAAATCCTGCTGCCCAGGGAAGAGAAAGAGAGACCACCTCTCAGATGTAAGAGAGAAAAAGAAATGGGAGTTATAGATTCACAGTGCTGTTCTCACTCCATGCTCTTATCTCTTGAGCACACACCACTCACCAGCACAGTATTACATGGTCACCCACATCTTCTCCCTGATTCCTCTACGCTTTCCTGCTGCTGCTGCCTTGACCCCCATCTCTGCTAAGGGGATGCGTATAATAGGAGGATGCTGGTAGAGCACCAGTCACAGGGTGATTGCCCAGGCTAAAGACAGGATTCTCCTTGTGATTCTCCTTATTGCCTTTGAGGGAGCAAATGTCAGCCAGTAACACAAACACAGAGCTAGTCCACACTGGTCACAGATGTAAGATACCATGTTCTTTGTAGGGAAGGCAATCGCAACATCCAAGTCGCTGGAGGAAAGTAAGTGAAGAAATGCTGCTATGCTGTGTGTAACAACTTCTCAGCCATCGTAGCTCAGTGGAGGACACAGAGCAGTGCTAGCTCCCTTCCATAAAGAGCAAGGGCTCCTTTTCTTGACGTGCAAGGACAGGAAGCCACAGGGGCATAGCGTTCCTCACAGAATGGCAATCATGCTGCCAAGATTTGATGCCAAGATGATGGGATTAGGAGACAGAACAAGTGGAAGAAGGGTAAATACTCAGATACTCACCGGAGGAACAACCTAGATTTATAACTAATATTGACAAAAGCTTCACAAGGCAGAGGAAAGTCTCTGTATTCTTCCCTGTAAGAGTCAAAAAGCAGAAGCAGATAGTGCATGGAATAGGGATTGGCAATAGGCAGGGATAGGAATGCTCAGACCTAGAAAAGTCAAGAAGTTACTTCAGAATTTAGTCTGTCTTATGCTAAAAAGGACTTTCTTTCCTCTGCCAAGATATATTGTTCCCATGGATCCTCTGTCACACCTGTATCTGGGGCTCAGAATTAAAGAACCCACCACTCAAGTTAGTCTACATCACTGGTGCCTCCAGGTCTTCCCTCTCCACTCAAGTCTGTATTAAGTTGATCAGAAGACAAGATTTTGACCCAGAGTTCTTTTTTCTTTTTTTTGCACACTGCCGGAGGAGTGGTCTATGATGATCTTGAGTCTTTACAGCTTTTCATTCTTCTCGGTCAGTGCAAAACCCATATTTTAAGCTACATGGTGGTCTATCTGTCTCCTCTCATTCAGCCTACGGTATAGAAGACATTCAGACACCAAGGACAGAAGAAACAGAGAAGGTCCCCTGCTAACTGATGGGGCAGTGTTGTAACGATTGCATGGGAGATGAGATCATGAGGGAGGGAGGATGAAATTCATATGCAGGAAGTCTGATTCACTCAGGCACAAGGAATATTTTCAAGCCAAAACAGACTGAGCAGCCTACTGACTTCCCCGGGAAAGTTGAGACAACAGCATCTCCTGTTCTCTGACAATTCAGAGTTCTCCAGCACTGAGCATCAGAGCTTCCAAAGGATGAAAAGAGCACTGACACCTCACTTTCTTCAAGGTAGCAGAGAATCACCATTGCCATTTCTAAGAGGGATTGGAATGCTGAGACAACATACTACTTTGTCTGGAGTTGGGAGAGGCAGTCTGCTTCCTTTAAAAAAACTGTGATTTTCTTCCTTTTTTTTTTTAAGGAACAAAGAGTGATGCCAATATGTCCTGCAAAAGGGCACTACATCTTTCCCTCACTCAGGAGGAAATGTGAATCACAGAATCACAGACCACAGAATGTCAGGAGTTGGAATGGACCTTGAAAGATCATCTAGTCCAACTCCCCTGCCCGAGCAGGATCACCTAGATTAGGAAAAATCTCTGGTTTAACTCCCATGCCTCATATAAAAACAAAAAAAAGAACTTTGTCAGCCCTTCATTAATGTCTTACCTTATTCACACCTGCCTCCCCAGGACCACAACCTCAACTAGTCAAAAATCATAAACCAGGCAGAAAAAAAATCATGATCACAATTAACACTCAATGCAATCCATGGCCATTTTCAATTTGCCTTGTTTTTTGAGTCTTTGGGTTTCATTCTGTTCTTACTTTCTCCACAGCAATTGGAGATAAAAGCATCTTTTTATGTAAAATATGAGTTGTGGGGTTTATTTTTCTTTTTTTTTTTTTTTAACATAATCACAAGACTCCGCTTACCAAGATTGAAGAAAAACATCATATTGTGAAACTGACAGTAAAAGCTATGGCAGTAGCATCCCTTTCTCACACACACTGCTGCTCTCTCCCTTCTTTTCCCTCAACAACTAAACAAAAACACCCTCTGCACAGCTTTTATTCTTGATCATTTTATTTTGGTGGTTTTCATGCTACATAAAAATTAGGTTTTATATCAAAAATTATTCACAATATTTCCAAAATAGTTCAAGTTTTTTTTTCTTTTTTGTGTGTTTTTAAATATTTTTAATGTATTTTTATTTCTTTTGTTGTTTTTTTTTTTACTGCAGCTAGGGTTACAAAACATCCCATTTCCTCTCACCACCACCAATTCGCTGTCGGTTCCCTTTTACATTTGCATATGTAAAAAAAAAAAAGAAAAAATGAAAAGAGCAAAACTTTTTTTATCATTTACTTGAGAAATAAAAAGTCATTTGGCACTCATGTCTCTGTGGCTCTGATTTTCACCAGTGGAGTGGCTGGAGGTGGGCATGTGTGTGTGTGCGTGTGCAGGTGTGCACACACGTGCACGCATGAGTGTGCATTAAGGGGATGGGGAAGAAGGAAAATTTAGGCAAAGATGTCTCAGAAGCAGATAAGATATATCTGCTGTGTACAACAGACAGATGGTTGGCCAGGTTCACCACAAGATACCAACAGCTCAAGAGAAGAGGAGGTAGCAGTGTTGGGCAGTAGAAGACTTACACTAGAGGTGTTTCTTTTTCTTTTGGTTGATAGACAAAGCTCATCAAACATGCTCTCCAAAGCAAATTTACATTAGTTAGAAAGCAAATACAGCTGAAGCCGACCTGTGCCAGCTCTAGAGACGCTACCTGCTCCAACCCTAGTAGACACAATAGTCCTCCACTACTGCTCTCAGCCACATCCAAGTGCCAAAGAATGAAGGTGTTGGGCTTCCCCTTAGATGTCATGACATCAGGAGGTGGCCAGATATCCACACATCACCTAATTGATGGTCTGTGACACTCCGCTCAGCCTTGAATGATGTTGTCTGGGTTGAGAGTCAGCCCTACCCATTTACAAATACATCATGAGAGGCAAGGCTGAACCCCTCCGGCCCATTTAGGGTCATTCATTTGACCCAGTTGTGGACCTACATGTTCAACACCTGCTCCAGCATGGGAAAGACTGTGCAGGGGCTGGTGAGCCATCTTCCCCTGCCTCCCCTCCTGCCTGACCCACAACCTGCACAAGCAAGAGGGTGACCTTCTGTAAGATCTTTGTTCCCTTTGAGTCAGGCTTCACAGCCACATGGGCCTTGCCCCAGGAATAGCTGTGGAAACTACCCAAAAGAGCCTTTCTCCCCCATCACCTGGGGAAGCCTTGAATAGTTTTAGGAGGGCAGGACCAAGGGGTGAGACACCCGCCTTGCCTTGCAGCAGCCTTTGGGGTAACGGCCAAAGTTCACTGGAGAAATAATATTTTTTTAAATGAGAAAAAAAGCCAAAAATTAAAAAGGGAAGGTAAAGAGAGTGAGTTAAAAAAACAAACAAACCCAAAACCAACATACAACCCAACCTCAAAACCCACCTATGCAACAGTTAAATGGTTTGCCTTCTGTGACTCCATATGGAAGTTGGTGAAAAGCTACTTCCCAAAAGGCTGCTGCCTCCTCTATATACCAGCCCTCACCTCCAATTACAGATGGTGCTTTGGTCACTGGCAAAAAGACCTTTCAAGATAGCCCTGCCATTCAGGAAAAACATGTACAAAAGAAAGACTCCAAACACAGCTGAACCATACAAACAATAACTGCACAGAACTGAGGTCTTGGAAATTTGTATTGCTGAAAACACCTCTTTGCTCCCACTAAAAGGACTGTAAACAAACAAACAAACAAAATCAACAGCTAATCAACAAACTATTTTCCCCATGTTAGAAATGTTGAAAATGCAAAGCTAAAAAGAGCAGTTTACTGCATTTCTGATCACATGTGAGAGAGAGCCTGCTCCAGAGATAAGGAAAGCAACCAGACAGGCAAAGAGGCCTCCAAAGCTAGCAGCTTTCTGTGCTACCTCCCCACTAACCTCTGTCTAGTGGGAAGGTAATTTCCTACAGCACCTCTTGAAGGCTCCAGCTTGCTAGGAGCTTTTAGGTGTATAGCATGTTGATAATAGTAATAATATTTAAAATATACACACACACATGTGTACGCACACTCACACACATATATCTTCTCTTCCATAAAAGACGAGCCTGTCAGAGCACAGGATACAATTTGATGGAGAGTAAAGAGCAAGAAAACAGGAGGTGGACGGATGTGGTCTGATAGAAGGAGTCACTGGAGGCCACAGACTATTCTGTAACATTTTATATATAAATAAAAAGAAATAATCAGAGACCCCAGTGACACCAGCACTAAAGGGCTGGTTAAGCAGACTTAAGTTAGTGTAGATGATGAGGGCCCTTGGCCTCAAGAGTTGCTCCTTCCTTATCTGACTAGTCATTACATCTCTTCATCAGGTCCATGATTGTCTTTTCTGGCTACTGACAGAGAACAGCAGTGTCTTGTTCAGCAGTTTGGCCAGTTAAAGTGCAGTGCTGGTTGGCACTGTGGGTGTCTCCCAGCAGGTCATCCTCTCTGGTGCTAGCACAGTAGTGATCTCTCCTGGAAACACATAGGATTGAGAATGGCTGCAGAAATTTCCTTCCAACCCTCCCTATTTACTGTCCTCTCTGAAGAAACTGCATGCCTCCAGAGCTCAGGTTTGCGATATAATGCTACTCAGCTCCAAGCAGTAATGGCGAAGTTCTTCCAAATAGCAGGAATGGGAGATGAATCCACCACATCTCAGCTTTTGCCTGCATCTATCTGCCACCAGAGCAAGAAAAAATAGGCCAGTGCTTGCTTGCAAGTGAAATTTCAGTGCTCGCATTGCCCTAGCAGGTAGCAATAAGAACAGCAAGGGAGCCTCTCATTTCAGCCACAGGACAGGTTGACCAGATGTCTCCGAAAAGACCTTACTAGTGAGTTCATGATTGTCTTCCTGCTCCACCTACCAGTTAAGGCTGAAGTAGGTAATGAGCATGGCACAATGGTTTGAAAATGTGGCACAGCAGATTCAGCACAGGTTGAATAAATGCATGGAATTGTTTTCTGGTGCTGTATTCAAACCATCTACAGGAGGAACCTGTGTCACTGATTCAGAGCTGGTCCCTTGGAGTTCAAACAAAGCAGCTGTGCCAGGGCCTCCCAGGTAAGCAAGAGCAACAACAGGGTAGCCAATGTGCCTACAGGTCCTCATCACCTGGCTTTAGCAGCATACGGACTCAAACACTTTTCTCTTGTCTCAAGCACATGCATACAAACACCTATGCACATGTACAGAGTGTGGCACCACACATACGAATGTGCGCAGGCTGCATAAATACACACACTAATATGCACCCGCCCCTGCCCCCCACAAGTAGACACATGCAAGAAATACGGACAAGTAGCAACAGGCATGCAACGTACACATGGTGATCCCACAAGGGAGCCCCTCTAAGCTGTGTTCAAGCATGGCAAGTTCCTGGGAGATGAATCCTGGCAAAATGTATTGCAGGGAGAGGCCCACACAAGCAAGACAATCCACAAAAGGCATTGTAGGCATCTAAACTCCCAAGTAGCTGTCCCAAAAGTTCCTTGAATTTCACAGGAGTCTAGCTGCCTGTGTCAGTGGATCTGGTTCCAAGGCCCCAAAGGAATGCAGAGGGAGAAAGCACAAAGCTTTCATCTTTCCCCCTTGACTGATTTTACTCTTTCCAAGGTCACTGGTAATCTTTCTCCAGCTAACATGGGACTCAGCAGCCAGTGCCCATGGGCCTAGCTAGAAACCTTATGTGTGTTCTCTCTGGATGCCCTGCAAATGGTGCAGGTATGTCAGGCTTATGGCACGTTTGAATAAGCAAAGGAAACACAGAAAGGAGCGTAGTGGTGCTTGGAAGCATAACTTGTTATTGTGGCTGAGTGCTTATCTATGGGATGTACTCCCAAGGAGATGCCTGTCATACACACACTGTTGAGGCAGCACCGAACAGACCAGTGTTTTCTGACTTCACTTATGTTTAGAGTTCTGCCAGGAGTCACTCAAACACACAAACATACACGTCTTCCCAGACTAACAGGCATTTCAACCATGTCTTCACAAGTACATAGACCACTGTGGACCATGTTGTGACAGCCGTGCTAGGGTCATAGCAAGAGCACATGAGAGCAGTGTCTGCTCTGCTCACACCTTCGGGCAGAGCTCCATTCCCATGTGGCTGTAGTGGTTTCTCCCACTCTGACATCAGAGATGCAGGCCTGCAATGGTAGATTGAGCAAGAGTGAGCAGCAGCTGGGAGAAGACTGCTGCTCTGGATAACCTCTCCTATGCTGACCCTCTCCATTGCTCCCAGCACTGCCCATATGATTTCATACAGTACAACTCAAACCCTCAGAGACCATGGCAACACACACACACACACATGGTGAAGCTGACTGGCTCTTTCTCAGACTGCAACCAGCAAACCCGGATGTACTGACCCCAGACCCAGGTGTTCAGGAATGAGCAGCCAGTGCCCCAACTGGGAAGGGTAGTGAATTGATTAAAGTTCATTAAGGAGCAATGCAAGTTGTCCAAAAGGGAAGGAGGGAGGTGCCTTTGTCTTGGCATCTGTCTAGAGACCCCACCAGTTTTGCATTGGGTCTGTCATTGCTCATTCATCACATCACACCCTGTCATTCTCCCTTACTGACATGACACCAGACCACAGACAACAACAGCTAGTGCCAAGCACCAGCTTATATTGATTCTTCAAACAGAAAGGGACCAAATATTACCAGGCATTTACTCCCAGGTTTGCAGCATAGCAGAACATCGTGTAAGTGTTTACAAGCCAATGGCCTCTAGGCAATAAAGGAAGGCAGCTCTGTACTCCTTAAAGATAGCATATTTCTCTCTAAAGCAGCCTTGCTTTATTTGCAAAGGAACTCTACTAACCCTGATGTGGGTCAACCTGGAGTGGATAAAAACTCTATCTGCCCTTCCACTGAATTTACCTATCAGTCATCATGGACAGAAATGGTGGTCTTTCTCTTGGCTTTCTCAGAAAAGACTATTTTGCTTCTTCCTTGTATTGGCTAATTTGCCAGACTGATAATTTCTTATTTCTTTAGTGGGCAACAGCAGAACACCACCTCAGTGAAAGTGTCAGAGAAGCCAAAAATATCTACCAAATATCATCTAAAAGTCTGACCAGGGCTAGAATTTTCCAGGAGAGGACCAGTAGAGGCCTGCCCTTCACTCATCTTTCTGCACAGCATTGCACAGGCTGATGAAGACAACAGAGCAACAAGACAGTAATAAGAAGAGCAGAGTGGGCAAACAGCCAGCATGTCATTCTGAGGGAAGAGGCGTAGAGATGAAACTGAAGAATCAGTGTAAGATGGGAAATAAGTAGATAAGAGGCCAGGGAGATGAAGCAGTAAACTACTGGAGAGATCAAAACACCTGAAAATGAGGTTCTGCTTAGAGGAATGACAGAGAGGGTCTAAAGGAGAGGAAGCAAAGCGGGCAAGAATGGCACACAGCGCCTGAGACCACATCATCTCCCCTCCCACTGGTACTGGGAAGGCCAGGAAAAGAGGTATATGGAAGAATTGTTCAGGATATGAAGGCCCAGAGAGAGATGCCTGTAATCCACAGTGGCACATGGACTCTGCTGACATCCCAGGGAGAAGACAATGGGGACCAGGGAAGAGAAAGTAATCAAAGAGCAAAGCACATAGAGAAGGAAACAGCCCTGTGCCTCACGCAAACAGTCCCTAGCAATCGACACAGCTTTTATTACAGGAAATTATTAACACCCTCTGCTACCCACCACCCCTCACCAATCCCAAACCTCCCCTGTTTGGGGACCCTTTCTTGGCACACACATATAACATCCAGATAAACTTTCCAAACCAGCAAAAGCAACCACTGAAACAACTTCAAACACCACAGACCAATAAAACCACAATTTAGAAGTTAACTTTCCCAACCCCCCCATGCCATTATTTAATAAGGAAATACTGTACAGATATAAAACCCACCCTTTTCCCAACCTGAATATAATTGCTTGAGTTAGTTTCTGTACATATATACACATATTTACATAATAATGCTGCAGTCAAGAAAGCAGATGATGTAAAAGTCACAAAGCGAATACATAAATTAAATAACTACCAGCAGAACATTAGGAAAGGTCACGTTGTTCCTACTTGGCAAAAATGTGTTGTGGGACAGAGTCATTAAGCATACTGCAATGCACCGTGCGCACGTCTCCGTGTGAGTGCACAGGCACATGAGCCTCACAGCTTCCTGCTGTGGTGGGTTTGTTCGTGCATGTTTCACTTCCCCAGAACACTTCATATGTGTGTGCATGCCCAGAGGAGCCCCTGTCCCACAGCGTGGAATTTTTTCTGACCTGTTGGAGTGTATACCAGTGCTTGCTGTGAACCTTTAATGGCAGGAGGTCAGCAGGTTAAGAGATCTGTAACTACTAATACATCACAGAGATCCTCCTTTACCTCAGCACCCAGGGGACTTGTACCCCTGGTGTTGGGGGACGTGAGTCCTGCTCTCTGCGATACGGTTTCACTGCCTTTTTCTCTACAGAGGCAGATTCGTTCTGTGTCAGTTTTGTTGTCAGCAATGGCAGAAGGGTGCCAGAATTCAGTCGAATGGCATGGCTACAAGAGGAATTTGTGGATGCTCAAGAGATGAAGAAAGAACTCAAAGCCAATCGCAAAGCGGTTTTTTGTTGCTATCATTGTTGCCATTCTAATGGCAGACACCCAGGTCTGTCTGCAGTCAGCGCCAGGGAGGTCCAGAGAGCCCATGATGAAGATGAAGCAATAGTATTTGTATTGCCAGTGAGACAGTCAGCGCCCCAGTTTGCCTTTGAGGGAGGAGAAGGGAGGGAGCACAGGGAAGTGTAGGTGGGTGAATGCAGCGAAGGTCTATGGCTTGGAAATCTATTTGGCTGCAAATTGAAAATAAGCCCTTGTGGGGACAACAATTGGGTCCCACTAGTTACTATCTCAATGTGCCCTGCAGCATCCAGCAGCATGGTAGGTGTGTTCCAGGTGGACACGCCAAGTGTGTTCAGCAGCAGGGAAGCACTTATGGGAAAGAGTGGGTGCAGATGGGGATCATGACTTGGAGTCTGTCCCCATTTGTTGCCAGCAATCCAGTTCCTTTCTTGCACACAGCTCCCAGGGGCTCCTGTGGTGAGCCAGGCATATGCCACAGAGAGGCAGCATAACTGGGCCCTACCCTTATTCTGCTTGGATTGAGCAGAAAGGGTGAAGTGTAATTCCTTAGAGCAGTGGTGCAGAGAGTCAGCACAAAGTCCCTTCATCAACACTCCTCATCTTATCCCCTCCCCTTCTTCTTTTTTTTTGGCAACCAAAAATACGTGGGGAAGTGCAACCTCCTACCCTTCTCCATGGGAAGGGCTCATCAAAGGTTGCTTGACTGGAGTGGAGGATGTGTGAAAGGCCTAAGTCTGATCATTGGCTGTGTTCCCAGGCTTGCTTCCATCTGTTGATAAGCGATGGAGGTGGGAGGATATGCCACATTTGATAGAAAGCTCTAAAGCAAAGACTTGCCTATAAAGATCCCTGAGGTATCTCTGATCACTCTGACCTATCACCACCATCATATTCATTCTCTGTCTCCCCCTCTCTCTCTTGCTGGCAATGTTGCTGTGAGAAACAACCCTGATTTGAAGGTACAAAGGGGCTTTATTCAAGATGGATGCTAGTGGCTCCTTGAGTGAGGAACTCAACATCAGCATGTGTTGCTGAAGAAGTCAGAAGGAAAGAGGCCCATCCTGGCAACTCTTAACTCCTCTACCAAATCCTTCAGGATTTCCTAAACAAAGGAACCTTCTTCCCCCCACATCCTATGGGTGAAGTTCATACTTGGATATTGCCGAACATTTTGAAGTCACTGGGGTTCTCATCTGGAGAGTTCTGACGGCACGTGCTGGGTTTCAGATAGAATGGGATGGTATTTTTCTAAGGAGGTGGGGCCAGTGTGCTTCATTGATTCAACTGACAACAAGTACTGACTGCAGCTTCTCTTTCCTACTTGTGATGTGACACGGCAAATTCTGATACTGCCCTGACTGGGAGGCATGATGGGAGACAGAGAACTACTACAGCCTATGCTGTGTTGCACTATGGTAAAAAGCTGATGTGAATACTCCAAGAAGGTTTGTGATGTGGTGATCCACGGCTGCAAGTTCTACCTGACAGCTGCTTTCCACTGCGCATGACACATTTCTGATTTTTTTTTTTTTTTTTTAGTATTTCCTCCATCTCCTTCATACACATCCTCCTTCAGCTGAGCCCATACACTCTGGTACTACTTCGGAAGAACATGGCTCATGAAGACTTCTCAGAGAGCCATGCCTGGGGCTCTCTAGAGTGAGGAAGCAAATGCCAGAAACATTGCCAAAGGCGCCTAATCCTTCCCGGGAGGCTGGCTGCAAATATACAGTAGAGGTCACCATACTATAGAGGACACAATGGGTTTTGCTCGGTATTCTTGTGTTCAGAAACATTCAGAGAGGGGAAATGTTTCCAGCCACTGCCCCAGAAAATACTAGTGTTTCTACAGGAGAGAGAGAGAAATGGCAAGGGAGGGGATATGGAGTTTTGTCAGGCTCTGGTATGAGAAATTCCATTCTTTTCTGGACAGGTAATAAACAGCACATGGGTGGTTTTCTAGTATAGACAACACCTGCTGCTAATATTACCTGATTGGTTTACTTGAATACTTAGAATGAAAATACACCAAATCTAAAATTCTAAATATATAATCAGAGTTTAATAACATCATTGATTTATTTTCTGGATTATGAATTACACCCTCCCCCCTCCCGCC
>VXBZ01009836.1:312633-428406 GCA_013399135.1 Heliornis fulica
CCCCTCCCCTTCACCTCCGTCCCAAAACTTATTGACCTGTCAGAACTAAAATAAACAAAGCAACCAGAAAAGATCGCTTATAGGAGAAAAGATTAACCTGATGGACGCGTGGCCTAAACTATGATGGGAGAAGGCAAAATACCAGGCTCCTGTGGTTAGACCAGTGGTTCAGTCCAGAATTTCCAGTTCTTCTTTTCTGGTTGCCCTAGAGCATTCATTAGAGTGGTTTGTGGCACAGTTAATATTTGCAGAGCACTCAGAGCGTTAACAGTGCTACAATAGTATCAACACTAGATAATGATTTTGGCAAACTATCATTTGCCAATTAGTGGAACAAGAGACAGACCAGTTCGGAGAAAATACGAACCAACTTTCACCCCGGAACACAAAAATCAGAACCTTTAAGAAGAGATTTGAAAAAAGTTCCATTAACTTCTTTTTGGTTTGTTTTCGGCTTAATTTCCCTGCAGAGCCACCCTCCAGGTTGCCTTGTTCCAGGTGGGGAGGGACAGAAATGTACCGAGATAAGCGCCAAAGAGATTAGCTGCCCTTGCCAGCTGTCAAGATCCCCCCCCAAGCCCTTAGGAAATACCAGAAATTATCACAAACTTTCCCAGGTCCAAGATTTCTAAACCAAAGTAGCATTGGAGAAGTCTCTTAATGTCAAAGTGATGGTCCAACCTGAGTGGCCAACTTGATGGTTCACCCCACCACTATCAAGACAATGTAGTGCCTTGAGGCCCAAACTCCACAGAGAGATGCTGGTACAGAGAGTTTATGCAAAAAGGAATTGGGGGTGTTCCCATCAAAACACGAAACCCTGCTGGCAAGGCTTGAAGTGACGTTCCGGCGTCTTCCATTCATGAAGATAAAGGTGACAGGGCAATACAGGGGACTCGGGCAAACACAACACACATGGGTCNTATACAAAAACTCAATAAAAAAGAAATATTTACAAATTAAAGGAACGCCTTCTTGGTGGCTGCTGTCAGAGGTGTCTGACGAGCTGCCATGTGTTCTGGATTGCAGATCGCTCTGTTAATTTGTTTGNCTCATTCATACGGCCTCGACCCGCGTAAACCGCTTCCAAAAACGCAGCCTGAAAAGTCGTAGAAAACAAACAGAACAGAAACAAACTTCCCCTCCCTCCCACCCCNTTGTCCTTGTAATGAGAGAAGAGGGAAAGAATAAGAAATTCCCTTATCCCAAAGACTAAGGAGTGGCATTACAAAGACTCTCCCTCTTTCCTCCTTGATTTCCTCAATGAAATATAAGAAAATATTCCCCTCATCAATCTTGCCCACCCTCTCCTCACACTCTTTGACTTTACAGTCAAATCCCACCCTCCCCTCACCCCAGCTTTAAAAAATAAATAAAATAAATAGGTAAATAAATAAAAGGCCTTCTGTTGGCTTAAAAAGAGAAAGATAAGACAAAATCAACCAGGGTGAGGTGAGGAATGTGAGAGAGGTGGCTTTCAGCTCCAAGAAATGTGGCTAATAAAGGCAGGGCTGCCATCACCTTTCAGAGTCAGTCCCCAGCAGTGTCCCCAAGACCTCAGCACAAGGATCTCTCACCCCTTCCCCTGGTGAGCCGTGGTCATTGAGAGACTGGGCCAGACCAGGATAAGCAGGAGAGACTTTGCCACGTCTCAGGATGGGAGAGGTTGGCCCACACCTCCACCTCAGAAGATAGAAGACATATGAAAAGGGAGTTCAGCTTCTCACTCCTACCATTGCTCCCTTTCCTTTAGTTTAACTTGCATCTAAAATGATACAATGGAAAGAAAAAAAACACTCTTTTTGATACTAGGTGCACCAGGAAAGCTGTCACTACAACTGCAGGGATGGGAAACCCTAGGCTATTCCAGCTTTGCACCTGTGCTAGTATCTCTCACACACAGAGGCACACGTACATGTACACACACATCTCAGCCTTGCACGTCTTGTCTTCAGCCCTCAGCACAAGTTTCTGTGCTCTCTGGCATTTACTCAAGCCCACCCCTTCCAAGGAAGACAAGCCGTGTACTTCCCCTGTACATTCAATAGTAAATATACATATGTATTTCCCATGGGTGCGCACACCCTCCTCCCATTTACATATGTGCAAGGGAGCATTGAAACAGTCCACCAGCACCACTGTCACCACATGCACCCTTTCATGGCACTTTTTTTCCTCTCCAGCACCATGCCAGCATTGGCAGAGGGCACCCTATTCTTTTTGTTCCAACCTGCTGGCCAAGGGTAGGGAGGGCAGAAGGATTTTTTTCCTTGCTCCTCGCTGAAAGGACATGCCAAAACAGGCTTGGTGTCCCCTGAAATGACAGTGACAAAACTCCCCACCTTTCCCTACTCTTTATCTCTGCTTCACTGTGTTTGTTATCCAGACACCTTATAGGATCATGGGTTTATTTTGCTTTCTCCACGGACATTTCAAGTATAAAGTTATCGTATATACTCGCGTACAGGCTAACCCATACTATACACTGCTCCCACCCTTGAAGTATGTCACTAGTGAGCAATTCACAGCTAAAAAGACAACCCTACACCCCTTTACTCAAACTCCTTTCATATCAGTGCAAACTAATATCCTCTGTCAGAGGTTCCAGCAGCTTCCCTGACTCCAGGGTTGCATTCCCAAACTCAGACCCCACCTCCTTTCCATCTCTCCCACTGGTCTGCCGCAGATTCAATGGCCGTCACAGCCATGGTGAAATCACTAGCCAGACCTGCAAACAAGCCTTCTCTCCCTCCCCCCACACACCCCAACAGATAATTCAAAACTTTAGCGTAAAATTTCTCAGCATATACGCAAATATATATATATTTCAGCCCTAAACCCCCATAGTCTTCACAAAATAATGTAACGAGAACCTCAGTATAGCTAACATATAAGTGCATCATCAAGTCACTTGTGTTATTCCCCCTTCATTTTCTCCATGTCTTCAAACATTACTCCTTTCTAGGCAGTTTTAGGAAGAGTTGCCTGAGCAAGCATATTTTCCTCTGTGTCCATTACACTGCTTCTGCTGTCTCCTCCTGACACACGTGCGTGCACATGCCTTTCTCTGTGGGGAGCCAGAAAGAGTCACTGCCACTCCCCCTCAGCCCACCCCTTCCCTGCCTTTTTCTCCCCTTCCTGAAATCACGAGCGAGGATATCCAACTCTGACGTCACTGTAAAGTGCAATGGCCAGGAATGGAGGAGAATGGGAGGAGAGAGAACATGGAAAAAAGAGATAAAGGGATGGGTGGGAAAGAAGAGGAGGAAGAGGGGAAACCAAAGAGGTGGCACTTGTCACCAGTGCTGCACTACTCAGAACTCCAGTATCCCACAAACTAAGGATGACATGGGAGAGTAGATGATGGGATTGATCTCACCCCACCCTCCCACACTCCACATACACCCCCAGTCCCTCCCCGCGCTCTTCCCCTCTCACTCAAACGTCAGACTCAATACTGGAGAGTTTCTCATAAACATGCCCGTTGCTGGAGCCATTGAAAGCCCTGGGGTTTTTGTTGTTAGGCACACAGGGGTTGGACTGGTTCCCTATACAGATGTCCTTCTGGAAACGGGCTGGCACAGCCCCATGAAGGGCTGAGACCACCGGCTTGTTGGTGGTGACGATGGCTCGGAAGTCTGGCCTGGCTTTGGGCCCTCCTGCCACCACAGGCTGCCTGAAGAAATAAGATTTGCTGCCGTGGAGCAAGCATTGGTCATCCCCAAAAGTGGGGATGAAAGGGTTTTGGGTGACCCGGTCGGGGTAGAGCGACTTGCTGAGCATGTAGCCCCCGCTGCTGCCGGGGTTGTTGTGGTGGTGGTAGCTGGTGGCGGGCACTGAGGACTTGTTGTTGGCAAACGTGGTCTCACTGGCTGGCATCTCAAACATGTGGGCGTAAGGGCTCCCCTCCAAAAAGCGGCCCTTGTCCTTGAGGCTGACGCTGCGGGGGGCCAGGGCCGAGTCATCCTTCTGCAGGTCCACAAAGGTGTCGTAGGAGTGCTGCCGGCGGAGCTTGTTACGGTTCTTCTTCTGCACCTTGGAGGCAGAATTGGAAGGGCTCTGAGGATATTTGGAGGAGGAGGTGGCACTGGTGGCCACGGGCACAGGGGCAGATGGCTGGTCCAGCTCTTGGAGTGAGTTGTCCTCACTGATGTCGTACAGGTTGCCCGCTTTCTTGCAAGCCTCACAGCGGATGCAGGCCTGGCGGGTGGAATTCTGTCCCACCACTGATGGCGTGTAGTTGTGCAGCTTAGAAGGGCAACCACGGCAGAAATTAGCCCCGGTCCGGTCCTCCCAGTCTAGGTTGGTGAGGTTCTTCTCCCATGGCGCTGGAACCCCGCTCACAACACCATGTTTGTGCTCATTGCCTCCGCCAAACTCGCCTGAACCGTGCTTGTGGTGTGCCCTGTTGGTGCAGGATCCACCACCTCCTCCTCCTGTGTCACGCTTAAAGTCATCTCCCCGCTCTTTGTAGATATCCGTCAGGTCCACATGTTCCCAGTGTGGAGAGTTCTCCTTGGCCCGAAACTGGTCCAGGTAGAAGTCCCGTAGCCCTTCCTTGTCCCTGAAGTAGCGCTTGTGGTCAGGCGAGCGGGGTGGGCGCCGGCGATATGCCAGCTCTATCTCATCAAACTCCCGCCGGGACTTGGCGGAGGCTGGGCGCTTCTTCAGGCTGTCCTTGTACTGCTGCTTCCGCCGCTTAGCTGCATTGCCCTCAATGTTGCCATAGGTGACCGTGTGAGTGGAAATGTCAGAGACGTCCGAACGGATCAGGTCATCGTGGGCACTGCTGCCACCATAGCGGTCACTCTTGAAGGAGAACTTGCCGTAGAGGTCGCCCAGCTGGCTGTGCTTGGCAGGGGGTAACCCCAGGTCCAAGGGCTTCTTCCCAATGGACCGTGACTGGGCATTGAAGGGTGGGTTGTCACAGTCGTAGAGCCCATCAATGGAGCTGGTGCTGCCAATACTGTGAGGGCGGTGGTGGTGGTGGTAGTGGTCCTGATACACATTGCTGTCCTTCAGCTGGAGGTTGCCAAAGGTCCTTTCCACCTCACTAATATAGTCACTAAAGAGGTTCTCCTCGCATGGGGGGTTGTTGTAGGACTTGCAATCTGAGTGGGTGAAGCTGCGGCGGTGCTCAGAGATATCATAAACTGATGACTCGCGGCGGATAAAGTCCAGGGCACTCTGTGGTGAACCATTGACCCCTGACAGGTTGGCCATGTTCTTGGCTGTCCGAAGCAGGCGGAGGATGTTAGAATGGGTGTTGTTCATAGTCGCCGTAGGGGAGTTCATTGCTGACTGGCGTTCCTCGATGGCCACACCATGGATACAGCTGTAGATACCCTGTAATGAGAGAAAGCAGGAAGATCAATACATGAAAAGCGGGTCCAGGCTGGGCAGCCACATCACACCCCTGTAGGGCAGCAAGGCTTGTCAGCCTTCCATGGTGAACCACAACTAAACCAAATGTGATCAGACCAGCTCTACCAACCCCTGTTTTTCTGCCCCTCTTTCCTTCCCCTCACATGTTTTTCTTGCCCTCCATTTCTCTTCCTCTGCTTTGCTTCATGCTGTATCTGTAGGAAGAATATGAATATATATTCCATAAAGGAATACCTGCATCTGTAAAATTTACTCAAATCTACTAGGTGTAACACAGAATTGCAAACGGGGAAAATAATATCCTTGGGAACAAAAGCATCAAGACAAGTGATTCTGTGTGGATGAGACAAAGAAAGTCTGCTTTGGCCCTTGAAATTCTTCTGGACATCAGTGAATCAACAATATGGGAGCTATCTTAAAAAGAGAACAGCTTCATTTGTCATAAACTTAGCTACATTAATCACCAGTACAGATTAGAAAAGGAAACGGAGAAAGCGCAGGACTGCAGAATAGGTATTTAGGTCTTTTGCATCTGGCTGAGTGAAGTACAATAGAACGTTTAATTGCATTCTGTTAAATGTAACAGTGATAACAGACTCCAAATTGATATCCCTGAAGGCAAAAGTCCTCTATTCAACCTCAAATCAGACAGCAGAAGTGCCTGATTCCTCCACATTCCCCATTAGCTCATAGAATGTTTGCAAGGGCTGCCCCTAGGAGCAGAAGGAAAGGGGCTCATTTATTCCCTGGTCTTCCAAATGGTGACTGCTGATTAATATCAATTGTGGAAGGGACACTACCATATCATGTTACCATGGTTTCTCAGCAGCTAACAGATGATTAACACTTTTCAGACTTTTCACCAAACTGGCCCAGGCCTAACAGATAGGCCCAGAATGAAAGATGCTGTATGTCTAAGGATTACCATAGTCCCCCATCTCATTTCCAGACTAAACCAGGTTAGAAAACAGAAATATAGAAAAGAGTATGTGTCCTTACATTCAAAGGCATAATAATAACAACGATTAATAATAATAATAATAATAATANCCTTGCACAATCAAAGTGAATTCTGACACTGAGGTAAAAAATACCTAAGTTTGGTCTTACTTCAGAGTGGATCAGAAGGGACCGGTGACTTGAAAGAAGAAAAAGAACCTCCAAATGAGATGCTACTAGCTACAATAATAGCAGAAATATGACTCATAAATTACTAGAATCTGCTTTAAATATAAATATTATACCCCAAGAAATATTTGCATAAAGCAATTGCTAAGATCATATGGTCATCCTCTCTAGAAGAATTTCTCCATGGTGTAGGGCATGACTTTTGGTTAGGGACTTCTGACTGTCCATCATAGCACAGTTATAGTTAAGTCCACCTGAACATTAGTAATATAGAGGACAATGAAAACCTCCTGAATTTCTAATCAAGCCACCATTAGTAGGCTAACTGTCCCCAAATTTGGCTTCCACACAACCCACTTTAGAGGAGCAGACAGCTACAGATCACTTAATTTTATACTGCATTTACATGTCCATGTGAAACTTCTGCTTCCATGACCCTAACCAAGCAGAGACCAGAGATGTCACAGAAAAACAGCAGATGCTTTTGCAAGATTAATGGTGAAAGGGTTTAAGGGCAAGAAGGAGGACCCGGGAAACTACAAACCGGTCAGCCTCACTTCCATCCTGGGAAAGGTGATGGAACGACTTGTCCTTGGTGCTGTCTCCAGGCCCCTCAAGGATAAGAGGGCTGTTAGGAGCAGTCAGCATGGTTTTACCAAGGGGAAGTCATGTTTGACTGACCTAATAGCCTTTAGCAAAGATATAACCAGGTGGATGGATGATGGTAGGGCAGTGGGTGTGTTTTTTTCTGGATCTCAGTAAGGCATTTGACACTGTCTCCCACAGCATCCTGGTGGACAAACTGAGAAGGTGTGGCCTGGAGGGTAGAGTAGTGAGGTGGATTGAGAGCTGATTGAGGTGAGGAAGTCAGAGAGTTGTGAACAACAGGACAGAGTCTGGCTGGAGGCCTGTAACTAGTGGAGTCTCTCGGGGTTGGTACTGGGACAGCTATTGTTCAACGTATTCATTGATGACCTGGATGAGGGAATAGAGTGCACAGTAAGCCAGTTTGCTGNGGTGAGGAAGTCAGAGAGTTGTGAACAACAGGACAGAGTCTGGCTGGAGGCCTGTAACTAGTGGAGTCTCTCGGGGTTGGTACTGGGACAGCTATTGTTCAACGTATTCATTGATGACCTGGATGAGGGAATAGAGTGCACAGTAAGCCAGTTTGCTGATGACACAAAGCTGTGAGGGGTGGCTGACACACCAGAAGGTTGTGCTGCCATTCAACAGGATTTAGACAAGCTGGAGAGCTGGGCAAGGAGAACCTGAACGAGATTTAATAAGGACAAGTGTAGGGTATTGCATCTGGGGGGGAGCAACACTAGGTACCAGTATATGTTGGGGACTGGCCTGTTGGAAAGCAGTGCAGATGAGAGGGATCTGGTGGTCCTGGTGTAAAGCAGGATGACCATGAGCCAGCAGTGTGTCCTCATGGCCAAGACAGCCAATGGCATCCTGGGGTGTATTAGAAGGGGGGTGGCTAGTACGTCAAGAGAGGTCCTTCTCCCCTTCTATTCTGCCCTGGTGAGACCATACCTGGAATATTGTGCCCAGTTCTGGGCCCCTCAGTTCAAGAAGGACATAGAACTCCTTGAAAGAGTCCAGTGCAGGGCCACCAAGATGATGGAGGGAGTAGAACATCTTCCTTATGAGGAAAGGCTGATGGAGCTGGGTCTCTTCAGCTTGGAGAAGAGGAGACTGAGGGGTGATCTCATTAATGTTTATAAATATGTTAAGGGTGAGTGTCAGGAGGATGGAGCCAGACTTTTCTCAGTAACGGCCAGTGATAGGACAAGGGGCAGTGGGTCCAAGTTGGAACATAGGAAGTTCCATGTGAATATAAGGGAAAACTTTTTCACTGTGAGGGTGACAGAGCCCTGCCCAGAGAGGTTGTGGAGTCTCCTTCTCTGGAGACATTCAAGACCAATCTGGATACATTCCTTTGTGATTTAATCTAGGTGATCCTGCTCAGGAAGGGGGTTTGGACTGGATGATCTTTTAAGGTCCCTTCCAATTCCTAACATTTTGTGGTTCTGTGATTCTGTGAAAGTTGCCAGCCTTTACCCTGCAACCACCACTCTGTGTGAGTTAGACAGTCTTGGTGGATCTCTAGTACCTAGGTCTGTTTGAATAAATATTGACTCTGTGCCTGCCTTCTAGCTAATGACACTCACCCTGCTGATGGAGAAGACCACACCAGGCTTTCCAGAGCAGACGCCCATGAAGCAGTGGCGGAATTGCCAGTAGAAGAGATGCTCACAGATGAAGGTGATGAGACTGAGGGCCATGGCTGCTCCCAGCATGTAGAAGACACCTGCCATGTTATCTATATCCAGCTGGCTGCTCATAACCTCATTCTTCTCATTGTGACAAATACCAGTGAGCCACAGTGCTTCCAACTCCTCCATCTCCCCTAGAAAGTCAGAGAAAAGTAAAGAAATAAATTAGCTAGCTCTGCAAGGGCCAAGGAGCCCAGGCTGGGGTGTGCTAATGGCAAAAAGCTGATATAAGGTAATGTCTAGTGGTCATGCCTTTTTTTTTGCAAATCTGTTGCATCCATGAAATATCCTGACTGCTCTTATGATAGGAGCAAGTGTAATTTGTGACAGGGAAGGCAACAGGTTTTTTCCACAGACAGATATTATCCACAAAAAGGTGTACCATAGAACACAGCTATCCCACATGCCAAATATCTACAGTGAGATCCTCAAAATGTTTTCCACCAGATGACTGAACACCTGGGCTTACAAACTTCTACTTTCATATTATGTCAATGAAAGGGGAAAAAAATATCAGTGACTGATACTGATAGGAAAAAAATGAGTCACTTCTAAATCAAAACATTGTAAATTTCCATCTCAAAAATAAAAATGTTGGTTTTTAAAAATCAGAATGACTGATTTTTAATTTGTTTCCATTATATCCATAGCTCATTAAAACCAGGAGCAATGTTCCCAAAAATATTTGTGTGTTTTTACTTGTTTTTCTTCTCCTCGGTTTTGTCCAAATTCAACACTTCCAAGTCCTCTGACCAATCAAAAATATTTCTAATTTGTAACAGCTAGGAACAAATATTCTGTAGTCTAATTTCATACCCCACTTGCTCCCATTATGGTATTTTCATGAGGGGAGAGAGAGAGATAAACACCTTCCCTCCATACTGAGACATTCAGAAGCAAACCAATTTTGCAGGTTGGCAATTCTTTTCATGATGTTAGAAAAGTTCATATTTCACATTTTCAACCTCTAGTCCAGTGACAGAGGAAAAAAAAGTCTGTATCTTTATGTGGTGCCATAGCATAGTCTTTAAAGCTTTATGGAGAACTTAAACTTTTCCCTCAAATAATACATATTAGCCTGTTTAAGAGACGGAACAGCCTATCAAGAGGATAGTTTTCTGCTGAAGTATGTCAGAGCTATGTTCTTCCCATATTTATTATACCATATGTTATTTTCAGAGTTCAGGAAAAAAGAAGTACTTGTACATAAAATAATCTGTGAATTTTATTTATTTCAGAAAACAAAAGACACAGCAAGTTGTAATATGGAAAGGAAAGGGAAAGCCAGGAAAATATTTTCTAAGAAGTAACTCCTTATCCCATGAATATTTTTTTTTTAGTAATAGCAATTTATCTGTAAAGGATGAGATGAACCAGGTATCCATAATGTTCTGATTTAAAACTCACTCCAAAATATTCTTCAGTCTCAGATCCTTCTTTCCTTCTTTTTTTTTTTTTTTTTTTTTTTTTTTTTTTTGAGAAGTAGGTGTGGGTGAGGGACTGGGGGTGTGGAGAGTGGAGAGTGGGGGACGGTGGTGGTGGTGGAATCTGAGTTAAGTCTTTCAACCAGAAATATTTATTCTTTAAATTTGTAAACTCTATGTGGTTTGATCCTGTCTAGAACTATAAAGTGTGGGATGACCATGGAAAGTCCAGTATAATTAGTGGGTTTGATCATGGTAAAACCTCAAAGACAGAGAAAAGTTCACAAAAGAAATCTTGTTTTCTTAAGATGTTCTTCACACAAGATGTTTTTCAAACACGCATTTGAACTGGTTCTATGAAACCTTTGGTGCTTTTGACATTGCTTTTGGTGATAGTGCTACTGTGCGTCAACAACATGAAAAAAGTGACATCCTCACTTTTTTGGTGCAATGCCTCTCACAAAACCCTGTTAATGATTTTGTATTCTCAGATTGAATTTGAAGCCCCAGTGATAGGAGCTTCTATTTCTAACATACTTGGTATTTCTTAGGAAAACTCCAACATCTCTTTTTCTTGTCACTTACCATCTCCAAAAAGCTGTAGAATGGCAAGATCGACCTGGCGCTTCCAGCCTGAGTCCTTTTGTATGGCAATGCCATAGCCTGTGGAGGCAAACACTTTCCCACTCCCAATGGTCACCAGCTTGCAGCCTTCATCTCTGCCAGCCATGTAGTTTAGCACTGCTGCATCATAAATGAAAGCATCCAACTTCCTGCACAGACGCAAGAGACAAGAGGGGCGTAGTACAGAAAGGATAGAATCTGTATGAGCTCAAAAGTGTTCTCAGGTAATTAAGGCAGAAATTAACCTCTCTCAGCTAGAGTTCAATAGGTTGCATCTTGACCTTCAGCAGAATTAGGTAAACTCTGAGCCTAGAACCTGTTTACAGATGAAGATAGATTATAAATGAGGATTATCTATTTATTTCTGACTCTTTGATAATCATCCTTTCTGATCTGAAAGAAAATTTTGAATACAAACATACTGGAAAACAAAATGAATGAAGAGGAAGTCAGGGGGTTATGTAGTCCTAAGAATAGCTTATATTTCTGTACTGCCTTTCTCAAAGGGACCTAAAATGCTTTATAAAATCTATCAGTATTAGATTGCGAAGAAGAGGTTGGAGTAAGAAAAAGATTATCTCCAATTCAAGCTGCTGGCATGACTTAGCTGAACAAAATGTATTTTTGTCAGATTAAATATAGTCAGGACATCAGGTTTAACTCCTCAGTTACTCTGAAAAGCACTACTGGATCTCTACCCATGTCAAGTGGCCACAATAACAGCTTTATAGCTTACTATGCTGAGTAGCTCTTTGGTAAAGAGTGCTTAGCTGAAAACCACGAGAAAAAAATATGTTTAAACACAGAAATCCCTATTATGGACTGGGATGGCTAGACAGCACAACAGACTGATGAGAGCCTTCCTCTCACTGCAATAAATTGATTGGGAGTGGGGGGAGAGGCACTCTCAGGGGACTGCATCTTCCACATATCCAAACACAGACGATGAGTAAATCCTCCCACTAGAACTTGAACAAAGCATTTTCCAATAAAGGACCAAAGACCTTCCACCTTGCACATTCCCACACCCACGCTATCTTTTTAATCCACCTCCTGCACATATATTTCTAGTATGGTGATTATTTCAGTTCAAGTCATATCTGTGGGGAAGCCTATCCAAGGGTGAGTATGAAGCCAGGATGACATCTACCACAAGTGATGAGCTCTATTTCATCGATATATTTCCAGGACAGAGCATATTTATTTCCTGGATGATGACTACCCTGGCAAATGTACCTTTGTGGGATGGCATCCAACAATGGTACAATCATTTGTAATGGGCTGTGTGCCTCTGAACCTGGCAAACTGGTTTAGGAATATTTAGTCAATCTAGTAATTAAATTGGCTGAACATCTTCATTTGCACTTTGGAATGAATTTTCTCATAAGAGTACTACATGAGTGTAAGCAAGAATGTTTTTTTTCTCATTGGAGTTTAGCTCAAGAGCCACAATGGCCAACTCTGGGAGGAGGTCTTTATAAAGGACAAAAGCTTGAAAAATGGTGTTTTAAGTTAGCTCTCTCACAGGTTCACTGCTGTTAAAATAGGATAAGCCCTTAAACACAGTATTTGCTAATGATTTTGCCCACATTTCCCGAATTATTCAAGGAAATACTCTCTTTTTATATACTTGTTATTCAAACAGTATTTTGTTCAGCCCTTGATATTAGAATATTCCAGAAAGAAGGGCTACTTCCAAACTCTTTGTTTCATACACACCTTCCATTACACTATATTAGCTAGTGATACCCTAGGGTGGGATTAGTCTGACAAGGACTGTTTCAGCTTCCTGATTAACATAAACCTTTACAGACAGAAGGAGGGAAAATAAAGGAATTTCCAGATGACAATGCAAATGCTCTAGAATAAACCTTTGTCCACAGAGCTTTTCCTGCATATGCATAAGGATCCATCACCAGGAAAGTGCTTGCTGAAGCAAAATCTTTGGAACCAATATACACAAATATACAGAAGAACCTTCCCCTACCCCTTCCCCATAGTTTTACAAACATGGCAAAACCAGAAACTCTTATTTTAACCTGGTTAAGAGAACCACTAAAATATTCTCCTGTGCTGTGTGGTCTTGTTATACTTTAAACCATGGAATGATAATAGAGGATCATTTTCCAAACCCCACAAAAAATTTCCAGACAAGCATGCAAAGAAGTCAAGTTTCTGTGGTGAGCAAGCATGGAAGAAGAAAGCCTCACCCTGTCTTCAGTGAGAACAGTGCATCATCCACCCCCCTCTGATTGAACTTCACCATGTAGCTGTGCATTTCAGGGTAGTTGTTGCGAATGTTCCTTTCTGTGCTGCCATTGGGAACCGTCCCAAAGCGGAAAGGGGGAGAAAAGTCATTGGGTTTCTGGAACTGGAGAGACAGAAAAATAACATTTCTCACAATCTTTCAGCAAAAGCCACTTGAGTAGGAAAACATCCTCCTTGAAAGATAGATCTGAGTTCATTTTACTATCAGGTGGAAAACATTACTAAGAAGTTTCTACATTTTGGTGTTTTCATACACAAACATCTGTTAGCGCCTAAGAATGAAATAGTGAATCCGAGCAACATGGTAATTTTGCCCACTCTGGATTGAGTACATAAAAAAGCCAGAGATCAAAAGATTAAAATGAGATTAGATTAAAGGAAAAAAAAAAAAAGAAAAAGGAAAAAGGAAAGGAAAAATGTAACAGCTGCTTTGGAACACAGTCAGGGAAAGATAGTCAATAAAATCTACGTGAATTTATCCACAAAGTGTAATTTAGTTTCCAAGAAGCACTTTTTTCACATTTGTGGATGCCTTTGCACTTCCTGATTCTGACTGAAGTAGAAAAGTAATTAATGAGGAGAAATGCCTCTCAGAAAACTTCACGTCCACTTCAAAAAACAAATGATCAGCTTTCAAACTTTTGGGCAAATGTCCCAAATGAAATGATATTAGTGGTTGCAAGTCACTAGTAACATTTGATGCCCAGAACAGAGCTGGCAGAGTACTCCAAACCTTTTGCTGTTCCCAAAATTACATTCATCATAACATTCCCCTACGGCTGCAGTGCTATGAGTTTTTATATCCCACTTGCTTAACTCAAGTCATAATCAATGCTCTCTGGGCTTTTATGAGCAGTAAAATTTAAACTGTCAATTATCAAGACTGCTTAAAACCCCTAGAACCAGCAGATGGGAATGAGTATAGAAGTGTAAGCCAGGAACTGAATAAGCAGTAAAGAAAAAGATACAAAGGTAAGTCAGATGGGGGGAAGCCCCCTCCTCTCTCTATACATCAAGCAACAACTTGGCTGGTGCTAATTCTTGATCCCCAGTTGTGACTGTGTGTTTGGATGATCCTGAGAAGTAGGATAAGGACATGCTAATGGTCAGAACAAACCCATTTACAATAGTTCACCTGGTACATGAAAATATGTAGGCAAGTACTGCCACCTTGTATGGTGGAAATGCGGCTACAGTCTACAGCTAGAGCTTTAAAATGCAGATGGACCACCTTCTTGAGTTCTGATCAAAGCCAGCCTGGAATCTGGTCAACTCAGCTGAGAAGGCCAAAGCCACTAAAGCAGTTTGTCTCATTCACATCTCAGCAATACCTCTGTGTATTCTCTCAATGCATCTGCCTGTGCAAGGAATCATCTCTCCAGTCTGGATGGGGAGATGGGCTGGCTTGTATGAACACACATGAATATCTGAGAGAGAACACATGTCCTACTGCTTTAAGCCGATAGAAAATATCAGGTCTGTTATTTGAAACATGAGTTGGCACATCAGAACAAAACTCAGAAGTTTCACATAGCATAAAGGTTTTAAGGTGCCTCTTAGAAACTTGCCACCCTCCCTAGGGATGAAGACAAATTCATAGCTATCAAAACCTGTAATGAAAGCAAACTTTGATGAGAGAAAAATCACTGCAGCATACTAAAATTATTCTTTTTTACCAAGGTGATTATAGCAGCAGCTTAGGAGATACATCACAAGAAGGGCATTGCCATACCAGCTACAAAGGAACACAGTCTCTCCCCTGACATATTGAAACAGGATTTTGGCAACTGTGCAACTTGCTTCCCCAGTGGCTGCAGAAGCCTAAGGAGCAGATGGGACACTCCCCATCCCCACAGAGCCCTCCAACACAGTCATGTCATCAAGGCAAGCAGCAGGCAGGTCTGACCAACGTTGGTGTAACCTCAGCTTCAGCGTGCCCATTGGACAGGCAGCAGGTGAAAGTCTCTATATAGGTTAAAAAAGTGTTAAAAGAAAAAGAGGCCCCATCCAACGTCCATTTTATACCTTCACCTGCCATTTGTCATGATACAATCTCTAGTTTGTCTGCTTCCATTACTGTGTCTATGAACTGGAGTAAGAAAGATTATAGAGTCAGGCAGGGCTGTGATTATGGAAGTGATTCCACCTCTGAACTCCTTGTGATCCCTGTTTTCAAGGGTCCATCTTAGCAGCCAGAGGTGAAAGGCTCCATATTTGATTTTTAACCTCCTGGACAATCAATGAATAAATTTAAAACATTCCTCTTGATTTAAATTACCATTTTTGGTAACTGGAAACACAGGTTTCTAGAGAAGGAAGCCATGGTAATGGCTTCTACAAAACCACATACTGTACATGCACCATCCCTTACACCCTGCTCATTCCTCAGTCAGAGTAAATCTGCAAATGCAATTATTCTCTGCATACCCACTTCAACCATAGACTGGTGGACAAAAATGCTGTAAAAATCTGACAGGATCCATATAGGACCCCCACCAGAGATTTTTAGCTTGATTGCCTAAGAGGAATACACATCCCCAGCCACTTGAGTTGGTGTTTGGAAAGCTGAAAGCAGCTGGTATCCAGCTGACTCCAAAGTCCATGCAGCCAAAAGCAAGCAGCTAACTTCTCCACACCTGGGAATATGGTACATGCCTGTAGTGATGGCAGGAGGTGGCAGCTGAAAAATCCCCATGTTTGCAGCAGGGGTGGCATAGCTCAATCCAGGAATGGAAGGATCTCTAAAGAGCTCTACAGAGCCAAAATTCGCTGCATCTTTCTGAGCTCACTTCTTCACAGCTCATACTGAAGATCCGAGAAGACACACCAGACATACCAGACTTCCAAGAAAACATATGGGACAGCCAGAGAAGGTGGTGTCCCCTCCTGAATATACAGTGGAGGAACTTGTGTGGAGGATCTAGAGAAGATCCATAAGGAAGAAATATAATTGGCACTGTTGTCAAGGAGCTCAACACAGAAAGCCTCTCCTTTGGCTTCTTCCAAGGAGTGGGAGAGTGGGTCTGGATCTGAGTTGTCAGAACAGAGAAGCAGGGGTCTTTGGCAGGCTGGTATAGAAGGAGTCTGAGAGACATGAGGCAGGAGCTGAGGCACAGTGCAGAGCCCATTAGATGGAGGCAGACTGTGCAGAGGGACTCTCAATGCTTCTGTAAATACTGACAAAGGAATTAACCTCGGATATTGACAGAAAGGGTCAGAATTTAGATTAATGAGAGAGCTCTCCCATAATTTCGTGTTAATGATTCTGCTAGAGCCCTAAGTCACAGCTTCTCTACCCCAGGCATTTGCAAAGAGGAGCCCTATGAGGATCTGGCAAAAAAAATGTAATAACAAGAGGAGGGGAAGATCAGCAATCGCACCAGTTTGATGACCAAACCCACAGGGAGCTGCAAACAGGGCTGTACAAGCTCTAGACTTGGAGAAGCCCCACCTCAAAGTTCCCTGTAGCAGGAGCCCTGTCCTCCTGCCCAGCTCTACCTACCTTGAGAGATGACTGCCTGGGAGGAAACCCACAGGACTCAGCTCTAGTCCTACACCCACAGAGCTCCAGGTGGTGGTGTACCTGCTTGTTCACCATGGGGCCTTGGTCGTGAGATGCTCCCCCTGTACCCTGAAGATGCAACATCCTCTCACACATGAGAGGATATTCCTTATGGAGCTGACTTCACATTAAATGTTGGGGGTTGGGGGTGTGGGGAAGGTGGAGATGGGGCAGAGAGAAGGTGGGTATTAGAGATGGGGGTGGGAAGCAGACACCAAGCTTGCTTGAAAGGCTGGAGTGGCTTTGGGACATGAAATGCTTGTGTTCAGAGCCCAGAGACTGCCTGCTTCTTCAACCCCTTGCTCCACAAATGGAAATCAAGAAGCATTAAGTCCAAATCAGACCATGGTTTTGGGAAAGTAACCTCTTAGAGTCAGAGAGCAGAAATCTTCCTGCTCTGGAGAGTGATAAACACACAAGCCGGGGGCTATTAGCACATTCTGAGTGGAGAGCCCCTTTCCCTCTCTCCCCTGCAACTCGCCATGAGAGCTGTCAGCAGCAGCAGCGAGAGCGGGTTTAAGTGACTTGTCTGGCAGGGCTGTTTCATTAGCAATTTGGATCCGTGCCGCGCAGAAAGCAGCATTGTTCTCAGATGTTTGAATATCAATCTGCATAATGAAACAGGTGATAGGAGCTCTTCCCATTCAGGCAGCCACGACTGGAGAGGATTCAGAGATGAGGGGTATGGGTTATGTCTAATTGGCCACAATTAATTTGATGAGAATTTTTTTTTTCCCAATATATTGTCTATCACCAAATGGTTCCCACAGAAAAGCGCATCTGCACTTATTTATCTGCCTGATGCAGGCCCTGTTTACACTGTAAAGTGTTTGCCAATAGCATTGAAAGCAGTTTCCCAAACTCAGCAAGCTCTCAGAAAAAGGCTCTTTTTTAGCAGTTGATCTACTTTTACATCGCTTTTTATAATAAAAATAATAATCCCCTGATGGATAACATAACAAGCTGTCAAAACTTGGTGTGAGTGTGTGTACGTGTATGTGTGTAGTGCCTTACCCATATCCAACTTCTTTGGGAGGGATTCTGTCACTTCGTGAGGCCCAAACCCACAGTTTACATTTTCTACCACAGGAAGCTCCGCAGCTCTGACCCACCAAAATAAGGTCCCCAGATTCAGCTCAGCTCCTCTGTTAACTGCAGGTCCTTGGAGCTTGGGCCCAATTTTAGCTAGATAGTTTGGGTTCATTTTGCTTGCCCAAGTGTTAAGTACCAAATTGAGATGCCCCAGGGGATTTCACCTTAGGAACAGGTCTCTCATAGCCTCTGCACTGGATTTACTAGCACTTGAGGGTATGTTGGATACTCTGGTGCACCTAAATTTGCTCTAGACGTCTACCTTTGCACAACTGAATCTAGCCACTGGACTATTTGGCCCTCAGGATGGCTTCTCTCACCAAAAGTACAAGGAGCCAGTGGCTGTGGGTAGCAGACAGCCCAAAGTGCCCACCACTGTTTTGAACTTGCCCATCAGGACATCAGTCACAAACTTTAGTGCTTGCACCTATAAACAGCACCCTGTTTGCTGTTTTGGCAGTCATGCAACTAGCAGGCATCTGTTGTGGCACAGCTCAACTATCTCTAAAGACGATGCCATTTAAGAGTGAGCTGCAATGTAAGTTTTAGTGACAGCAGGACAGAAAGCAAAGTCCATTCTTGAGTACATAATTTTAACACAACACCTCTGCATTCCCCAAACATCCCTGATTGTCCCCTCTTGCATTGGTTCAGCTGCACGTCACTGCAGTCAGCTTGCACTTTTCTTCATGGCCCTCAGAATCCAGTGAGGCTGTTTGCACAGGAGCTTCATCCAGAACAGGACCTTCATCCAGAATTTCAATCAGTGGTTTCCAGGCCTAACTCCAAGGTAGCTCTATGCTTACACTTAAGTCTTGATATACTGTTCATACCCACAACAACATGTCTTGCTCTAGCTGCCTTGCTTCTGTATCCTCTATTTCATCCAGGATATCAACTCTTTCAAATCTAATGTGTGGCCTTCTCAAAGGAGGAGTCTTGTCCCTTTCATAGACCCAAAAATATGCCAGTTTTGCCTCCAAGCTGCACCGTGAACAATTCACAGAATCACGAGCCTGGATCTGGCTGCTCTGCCCTTCTCTCTCCAGTGGGCCTCTCCTAGACAACAAGCTGTATTATCTAGACCTCCAGCCATTTTTGCTGCTCTCCTTTAGCTGTATCCACTAAGTCTTTCCTTGACTTGCCTTTGATTGGTGAATATGCTCTCCACCTACACTGTAGCAAGAACAATCAGATCAGGACCCCAAGATGCTAAGAGAACATTACACTAAAAAAAGCTTACAGCAAGACAAAAAAAGTGTTGCTAATGAGACTTAATGCTCGTTATTACTACTTTCCTCAATTCCTGGCTATGTTAGATCCTTTCCCTCTGTCCTTTTGTCTTCTCATCTGTGGCTTGCAAGTTCTTCAAAGCTCTGACTCTGTCCTGATCTGCATTCAGGTGGTGACCAGTTTGTTTCTGGAATGTCAATCATCACTGTCAACACTGTCTTCAGGGCTTTTCCTGTGTTTTTTTTCTTTATCCAGCTTGATCATGTACATAGGCACATCACACAGCTGTGCCACATCACCTGTCCTGGCACAGGAAGTGCTCAATAGATTCCCTGCATGGAGTCTGCTCTATTGGTATGTTGGCGCGGGGCAATTTTGCTTTGCTATAACAGCATCCCATCTAGCAGTGTGTCAACCCAACAGTGTAGGCAGAAAATCAGGCTGCAATCCTAAATCATAGCACTGATACGATAACCTGCAAGGAGAGCCGACTAAAGAGACTGCGCTGCTCATCCCTCTGCTACTCATGAATCTTTTGTATATATACTTCTCAAGCTTCATGACTAAGGCATCCCTCTCCCCACTGCAGAGTCACCTACTTTTGACATTACAGACATATTCTACTCCCAAGGTGGAACTCACAGCCATTTCCAAGTGACTACAAGGTTTCAGATCCTCCTTTTACCCCATCTCTGATTTCCTCTCTTCTGCATTCTCTCTCAATATCACCCACCCTCTACCTCCTCCACAGTGGCTGGGACTCCTCACAGCTCAGAAACCAGCTTCCACAACAACTCTTTCTGATTGTTGGTCCCAGTTGCAGAAATCAACCCCAAAATTGCAGTGGCAAAATCCCAGTTTCTTGTCTTCTTCAGTCAAACAATGCATACCTTGATTTATAAACAAAAAGAAAAAGAAAAGAAAAAGAAAAGAAAAGAAGGAATGAAGAGCATCAAATCCAATATAAATTAGTTTTGAAAGGGCATAAAAAATACCTTGTGCTCCCTCAGAATTTGACTTTGTGGTTTATCTTATTATTCAGTACCCAGTGATGTTTCAAATTCTCTGGTCTTGCTTTGCATAGTGCTTTCACCCATGAATTCCTCTAGATAAGTCTGAGAAAGGAGTTATCAGTTAGTGCAGCTGACTGCAGCAAAGTTGGCAAAGAATTAGATTAAAGTAACTTTTAAAAGAAGATGTAGGGTGGGTCAGACCCACAAACAAGAAGAAAAATATCTGAATGTATGGTGGTGAAACAGGGACACATGTGGGTCAGGGAAGGGAACAGAGCAACCTAGGGACAATGCAGAGGTGAGGGGGAGCAGGTGAAAGCAAAAGAAAGGAGTTCAAATATAGCAACCTTAAAAATAGTTGCCCTTGTAAAATAACTGAGATGAAAGTAGAAATCCAATTGGTGGAAGAAGCTGCCATCACATGCAGTTATTGCCAGAGCAATGCACACAGTAGGACTGTGCAGCCTCTTTGCTAGCTGGATTGCCATGTGCAGACCTGCTCTGTGCCGCTCCTGCACAGAGCACTCCGCAAGCCTTGGGTAGCACAGCGTCGCCCCAGACAGATGGCATTTCAGCAGTCCCACGTCTTCCACAGCCAGATCTACATGCTCATGCTGGGATCACACTGCCATTCTGCTGATCCAGCATTATGGGCAGCCAGGCCATTACATATGGACAGAGTCCATCCACCACCACCAAGTCATGTGCCTTCTGGGTCTGCCAAGTGTGTGAGCATTGTGCAGACTCTGTGCAGCTTCTCCAGCCAAAAGGTAACACTGAGGCTTTAAGATTTTCTCAGAACACATTTGGCAGGCTATAGGCTTCTGGTCAGTCATCTGTACATCATCTACTACATCATCTGTAGTAGAATTGCACTGAGCTTCACCAGTCAGAGACGAAAGGTCCCTGCACAACCCTAGTATTAGTAAGCATGGAAGTAGATGAGCACAGTCATATCTGTTGCAATTAAGTGGTCTATGGGATCTTAGCTGCAATACACTTAACTTTTGTTTGCATGCATGTAGAGTATCAGATCATGGCATGTAATTCCATTCTTGGAAGTCAGCTTCCTTGAAAGCTAAACACAATGGGGCAAAAGGCACCTACTGAATAATCCCAGGCAAGCACAAAACAGAAATTAGTGAGGCAGAAAGATGACGGTTAGTACATTCATGTTAATATCATTAGAAGTCTAGATGCTCATTCAGAGAGAGAAAATTAACTGATGAAAAAGACCTTGAGAGGAGAGGTGGTAGCTAAGTACAGAGGAGTTTGAAATCTGCTTTGTTTGCACACGAGACAGCTGGTTAACAAATTATGAAACACTCTGAGAAATTCAGAGGATGTAGTTTGGTGGGGGAGCAATTCAATTTTTCATCCATTTTCACTAAGAACAGCATGTCAGAGCCTCCTGTCTTCTGAGCACTAACAGCATCCAATCTGCTTCAGCACCTTGTATGTGGATACCAACCACTGGGCAGTAGGGTGAAACCCTGCACAGGTCTGGCAAATCTCCCACAGACTTCACTGGGGCCAGAATTTTCATCCAAGTAATTACAAAAACCTAGTCATCACATTAGTGCAATATCTTAAACACCTCTGTAGGCAGAGCAAAAAGCCAGGCACTCAAGGCAGGGCAGCTGGAGCATCCCAGCACCATCCCAGAGGTGGGAGATAATGACTTCTGCAGAAAGCTGACCCCCCATTTGCAAGCGGATGGAAGCAGAGGAATGAAAGCTGCATCTCTCCCTTGTGAGTCCTGGGGCACTGGAGCAGGTGCACCTGAAACAAGCAAACCTGCGGAAGACTCTGGGAAAGTCTGACCTTGAATAGCCAAAAGCCTGGAAGAGGCAGGGCTCCTTCTCCACCAGGTTAAGTAAAAATGCCTTGGATGGTACAACCTGCCAAATATTTATCATATATAACTTCAAATGTTGCAGTCACTAGCCATAACAAATGAAAAGGGCAGGGGGGCTGTTGTATTTTTTTTTAAATCTTGTAAGTCTCATCCTCCCATTCCCTCCCCACCATCAATTCAGCCCAGATCGTTCAGATGAAGGAGGCCAGCTCTCATCTCCCAGGCTGCCAAATCCTGGTGGCAGGGCCATTGTCTTTTAGTTGACTGCAGAGTGCCAAGTACTTTTATGGCACTGTATAAATAATAAATAAAAATATTCATTGCTTGCCTCTCCACTGACTTACACTGATGTGGGAAGCAGGACAATTCTTTGCTCCCCCTCCCTCCCCACCTTATATAACTCTCCAAAGATGGCTTTTTCTAGACTACCAAACAGTTAGCACAGAAACAAACAAATTTGCCCAGAGCCTCCAAAGAGTTAGCTCCAAGAGCCAGTGAAAAGGCAGACGAAAAGGAAGAGTCAGTGGTGGCTGAAGCCTGGGAAGGGCCAGTAGGGCACAGCGGGGAAAATGCAAAAGCTGCAAGCTAAGGATTCTGCCATGGCCCCATCACCAACATCCCTCATCCAGCATCTCCCACCAGTGCTGCCAGAAAAGCCCGAAGGGTTGCAATTATCCTCGTCCAGCAAGGATGAATTACACTGACCCTTTGAGTGTCTCCTCCCCTTGTATCTTACCTGCTTAAGTTCCCAAATAAATTGTGTTTTAACTCGCACTAATCCTGAAGCGTCCCATTACAAGTTTTTACTGGCATTAAATCCCTCCAGATCAATAGAAAAGAGAATCCTGAGAGACTGAGCCAAGGCTAAAGCATATTGCAGCCTCTTTGCCACTCTGCTCCACGCTACACAGCGCTGAGCTTAAAAAAACCCAAGGAGAATGACAAAGAAAGTAGGACTGTAGCAGGGGGGGAGAAAAAAGCAAGCTTGAAAACCCACTGACTTTAAACATTTATAGCCTTAAAACTACCAAATCATTTTTTAGCACACGGGCTCAGAGGTTTGTTCCAAGGATCTCAGAAAGCATAAAAATTGTGCCAACCTGAAAAGTGAAGAATGACTACATCTACGACAAATGTACCCATCTACAACTGTAAAAAATTATCTGAGATTGTACTTATGTACACAATAAATGTAAGTCACTGGTTAGAAAGATGTATTGCTAACATAGGATATGCTGTAGCTGTTCTAATAGCTATTTATTAACATGAAGACTTTAGCATAATATGTAATTACAAAGATATATACCGCAATATGTAGTATTTGTAAATAGTTCATACTATAGTAACTGATAATTTACAAAGAGGTAAAGAGAAATAATCAGATTTTAAGGCATAAAATTTCAGTCTATCAGAGCTCTGAGTTTTCTGTACTTCACTATGAACCAATGTTTGTGGTATTAAGCTCTAGTTGGTACCACTAATATTATATATATAAAAAAGTAATATTTAAGCAAGAGACCGAACACAGTTCAACTTCTTTACAGGAAGATGTACCCCTGGAGAAGTACTGTGGAAAGAAATTCAATTCTACCCCATAAAGTTTGGGGCTTCCTTATTTGAGGGAGGTGGGAGGGTGCTCAAGTGAGGTGCATTGGACTCTACACATTTTAAAAAGGGTTCTGAGAGGACAGAGGTGGAAGTGGCATGGTCTTACTTCAGCTTAGCTAACTCATATCTCCACAAAGGGCTCCTGACAATAAAAACCATACTGCTGCTGAAAGGACTGCATATTTTCTGCTTTGGACACTGCCACAAAAACCTTGCTTTGTATCATGCAAAATAGTACCACAAATGTCTGCCAATACTAAATACGTGGTCCCGTGGAACATTTGTACCCCTGCCAAGCCATTGGGCACAACGACCTTCCCCTTACAGACATGGGTACAAGCCTGACCCCCACTTTTGTTCCCCTTGAAAAATCTCTAGCTGACGGATATACCTGCTCTGCAATTTAGCTTGACTCCTCCAGACCAGGTATTTGTTATACAAAGGATGCAAGCTCAGAAAAGCATTTAACTTCAATCATGTGAATAGTAGCCAATTGACTTTAATGTTGCCACTCATGAGCACAAAGTTAAGCGTGTGCTTAAGTGTTCTACATATCTGGGATCCTTGTATAATTTAGATTTAATGTGCCGCAGAGTACAATGTGGGAAATATTTCATTTTTCAGATTCATGGTTAAGCTTCTAGTACTGCAGAAATACAGCAGATCCTTTTTTGCCTGTTTTTCACTGAGACTTTTGTTTTGTATCAACTTGAAATATTTTATTCACTTCAGAATAATGTGTGTTGTTTGGTGGTCCAATTATCTGCTTCTGTTCCTTTCCTTTGTTAGGGAAAAAAATATAATTTCCTTTATTTTTTCTTAAATGTAGGTCAATTTTATGAGTACTGTCTTTAGAAAATGACAAGTCAAAAGTACATGTCAGAAACATGAAACAAAGTATTTTGTTTCAAGAATATTGAAATGAGCTACTTTGGCAAATTCCAGATTTCCCCTCTGCCTTCTTATGCACACCTCTTTTTTTTTTTTTCCCAGTAAAAATATTGGCCAGTTTTAACTCCAAAATATTTTTTTAATTGGAAAAAAAAACTATTAAAAATAGCTGACCTATGCTGCAGGCCCTTTGTCTCAATATTTCATTATCATCTTAAAAAGCAAGTAAGTCAAATACATGTGAAAATTCAGCAATCTGTATTAATTTTCAGGCATGCAGAAACCCATTTCTCTCCATTTTATGTCAACTACAAAATTACCATTTTGATAATTTATTAGCTTCTTTGGCATTTCCAACTAATTTATAGGCATGGATACTATTTTTTATTATTATTATTAACCTACTGTATTCTAAATTATTTTATTTAAATGCCCTGCTGGCCATCCACATTTGCTTTTATTCTATTACCACTGTACATGAATGGAAATTATGTATAGCTATTAGATTATTTCACACATTAGTTCATTTTATATAATCTTTCCTGTATTTATTGCCTTCGTTAGACTGAAATACCGCAGGCGCTTGTTTCTCTAATGTGTCTGAAGCTCTCCTGTTATTGGAAATTGGGTTATATCTCCTGATTACAGACAGATGAAATCCAGACCCAGGAGCTGATTGCAGTATCCTGCGACAGGCCACCTTACCAGCAGGACTTTCGCAGGGGGTTGGGGCCATAGCAGCCCCCACACGGTTGCCAGACAAATGTAGCCTGTTGACATGTGCAGGGATGCTCTGGATGGACTTGCTGGCCATCCAGAGCATCCCTGCCATCAGTGCAGCTCTTTGCCTGCAGGACTCACAAGGCCAGTGCTGCTTTTGGGGAGAAGTAGGTTTCCCCTCCCTCAAGCTGCCCAGGGCTGCACCAGTGTTAACAGCCGCAGCTGACACATGATTTAGCAGCTGCAACAGTTAACACAGGGGAATTAGCAACCATCCCAAGGTGGTTTCCTGGGTCAGCACCGGCACCAGATATGGGCTGGCTGAGCATGAAGGGGTGGCACTCAGTAGGGTGAGCATCACCTGGGCTAGAAAGAGCACAGCCAAGGTCACTAAGCTCAGCACAGGGAGCCTCCAGCCACCCTCAGCCCAAACTACTGCCCTGGCACAGAGGCATTCGCTGCAGCCCAGCTCAGACAGGCCTGCTCAAGCATCCACACAGCACAGCAGGGACTTGACGTCAGTCACTGTCTTGCATGTCTTTAGAAAGTCAATGCTGGGTCACAGCCAAGACATCATGCAAGTTCTTAGACAGCTGGAAAGTTTCAGCTCACTTTTTTGGGGAAGCAGTAGGTCAGCAACCACAAGCACCTCTCAGAGTAGCTCCTCCCAGGCAAGGATCAAAGAAGAGGGTCCAAGGAGACCCTCAGAGTGGCTGTCACAGGGTGTAGCCAGCCTGACCTTGACAAGTGTTCCCCAGGCAGGCACAGTAATGGCTTTTGTGAGTGCATCTGGCATTTTGGCTGCTCTACAGTGCCAGTGGGACACCTTTCCCAGGTGCTGCCATGTTACAAAGCCATTTGCAAGCAGATCTGGGTCTAGGTAAGTAGGAACAATATAACTTAAAATAACCAGCCCTTTGCCTGTTGGCTTGGTGTCCTGATTCTGGCCAACTCAGCTCACCTGTGTTGGTTGCTTGGGGAAGTCAGTTCTGTCCTGGCCAGAACCAGGACACTTGTATTGCATCTTCTGATGACTCCTTGCACTGGACACAGTTGCCCTTGCATCTGATGTACCTGGTCAGGAGTTAATCTGCCTCACATCTGCTGTGCACACTAATTCACACACAACTGAGATAAAAAGAGAGTGGAAGCTAGAAAACTGGAAGATACAGGAGTTCCTTTTGGCCACCTGGCATTGGTCAGTGAGGGCCTCCTTTGAAAGCCTCAGCACTCTAATTTTAGCAGGCAGAAAAAAGGAGGTAGGGCACAGAACACCTCCATCTGTCCTGGATGTGGCTGCACCCTGCACCTCAGCCAAGTGGTACACTGAGGGGGTGAGTGTTGCAAGCAGTATGAGGGCTTTGGAAGAGGGAAAGGAGGAGATTTGGAAGAGTGAATTGATCCCAAACCAGGAAATCTTGGAGCAGTGTGACAGATGTCTGCATGGCTGCTCTTAAGTTCTACAGGGTCCGCTGCATGTTCAGAGAGTGGAAATCCATGAGCCCAGTAGGTCAAGCCCATTCACTCATATCTTTTGGATGGAGTTAGTCCCACCTGTCTTTACTCTCCAGAGGCAGCAGCTGGGCTGTTTATACCAGCCAATTTTCATCTGATTCCAGGTGATCTGGTAGACCGCAATTTTACCCAAATGTTGTACTTGCACTAGCAGCTGTGTTTGAGGCATTCTGCAATAATCTGAGTATGTACTGTGGCCTTTCTCTTCCTCAAGAAACAAAGCACATGTGCTTTAGGATAGCAAAAGCAAACACGAGTATGTTGGCAAAGAAAAGCAGAAGAAAATTACCTCAATCTTTTACACACAGGCAGCCCTACAGTGACATTGACTAAAATAGGCCCAGAAACTTGTATCCAAAGGCTCCGTGAAGCTCCAGGAGTTACTGCTTTCAATTGATATTTCATGCACATATCTCTGCAGATATGAAGAATATCTTGAAAAACATGAGAATGAAAGCATGGCTCTCTCCATGAGCCTAGGCACAGCCTGAAACAATAGATCACAGGTATGAACTACCCCATTTAGCTCAGGCAATTGAAAACCTAATGATGACAAGCTAATGTTAACTCTGATAGGGCTGGCTGGTTGTGAAGCGCGTCTTTCAGACTGACGGAGTCCGCAGCTTCTAAGGAGTCTCCACAACAACCTCCACCTGGCAGAAAAAGCATCCTCCCCTCCACCCCCTCCTCAGCATAGCACACTGCAAATGTGGAGACAGCATGAAACAAATTGAGGCTGAAATGAAAAGAAATAACAGGAGCATGTCTGCGTGGATTATATTATTCTGTGTCATATTTAATTCTGAGAAAAAAAAAACCAAAACAATGAAAGGGGAAAAAAACCCCACTCCTAAAAAATTAATCCACCACAGAGTTTCCAGCCTGCTGCACAGTACACTGTGTACACAGGGGGCCTGGCCACAATTTATTTCTAGACTATCATGGGGGACACGAGACAGTAACTGTAACCAGTCCAGCATCAGCAAAATGACACTTGCAGTCCTTTTCCTGCTGCTACCCCAACCGCAGTGTGTGCGGTGTATCGCTTGCCGCACAACAGCATTCCCTTAAGCAGCCCCAGTGATAGAGTAACAACTTCAGTATGGGTGATTGAGCCTCACAACACTCAATTACTTGTGAGTAACTTCACCACAAAACAGAAATAAAGCAGTGTGCAAAGTTTCAGACCCTCATGAACCCTCAGTGTTACCCTGCAATCTTGAGCAATCTCCTCAAAACCCTCAGCATACTGAGCCCAGAAAAAGAAAACGCTCTGCAAGGACAGAACACAGGGCATGTAAACAAGGCAGCAAAACACACTCTGAAAAGGAAATGATTTCTTGTACTAAGCTTCCAAAGGCCTTGAAAAAATGACAGTATAACTTCAAAAGCAAGCAATAGTACATCATCAAAGCCACACTGGTTTACCCCATGGGCAGACTTGTCCACAGAATACACTAACAGATCATATTTGCTAGCCTAATGGCCAGAGTTCCCACACATATTATTTTATCCTGAAAAAACAGGTTGCAGCCATTACATACATTGTCTCCAAAGCTCCATTGTTTCATTTCTTGCTAACAATCAAGGTGTGGTCTTGGATCATGCAAGCAAGCACAGTTCAGTTTATAATTAAGTCCTAAAGTGCTTAAAGCACGTAAAAATGCGTCTGAATACCACCAAAGAGCAGTTGTTCCATTTAAAATAGCAACTAAAGCTATGGTGTGACTGTGAAAAAAAAAAACAACACTTTTCCAGTAAAGGCAAAGAAGAGAGGGTAGGGTAGCCGCTTCTGTGGAAAAGGCTGCTTTAGGTGTTTGGGTGCATCCATTACCTTTTTGTCGCTCAAGCCAGACACCTGGTCCACATATTCCTCTTGGATCATGAAGGCAGCCAGGTTGGCAGTGTAGCTGGCCAGAAAGATGACAGCGAAGAAGGCCCACACTGACACCATGATCTTGCTAGTGGTACCCTTGGGATTCTGCACTGGCACAGAGTTGTTGAACACCAGCCCCCACAGCAACCAGATAGCTTTGCCAATGGTGAAAGAGGGACCTCCTGGCTCTAGAAGGATTGAGAAACATCATTCCACAATGAGCACCTCAGAGTAAGTGGTCTGCATTTCTAATTCACATATGCATCTTGACTTCACAGTTAAGAGCTCTATCTATTCCCACATGTGAGATGAATGCCCACAGCTGTGCTTCCCTGTGTTCATGACACCATATCTCAGTGAAGTGCAACACTGAAAAATTCCTTTTTTAAAATTATTTTCCATTTTTATTCAGTCTCAAAGACTTCCGCAGCAACCTTATACAAGGGATGTTTTTTTTTGTGTCTGATTGGAGTATCTAAAAGCCCAAATATTCCATTTCAGTTCAAGTGTTGTCACCAGAAATAGTTTGCTCAAAAAAATTCTATGCTCATTTCTTGCTATTCAACAGTGATGCTATCTTTGAACACCCAGCACACACCCATGCAAAACCTGGCCTTCACTGTACTTGTACGGGTTCAAGGAAGAGCAGCATCTGAAATAACAGGGTTCTACAAACACCTCTGCAAAAGGGTTTCATTACCCAGTCTGTCAAAGACACACAAGCCAGAGAAGAACACAGCCCCTTCTCCCCATAAGTGTAAGTGACACATGCTCTGGTCTATCTCAGAACAACCAGCAGCTCTGTCCCAAAACTGTCCAGGAGCAGATCCAGTATTTAAAAAGCTGGATTTAAAACCCTTATTCATTTTTCAACATGCAAGCTCATTAATACCCCAGAAGCCATGTGTGCTCATGAAGCAGTAGGCCTGAAAACTTGCACAATCCTCCCTGTCTCCCAGCTGTCTCATATCCTTAGTATATGCTGGTTCCATTAGTTGGAACCCAAACCAAATTTGCTCAACTTGAGCACAAGAGGTGCTTTCAGAGAGACTTCAGGTGCAAGTACTGCAAGGATCCTGCTTCAGACACCAAGAAGACCCTCTTAGGACTAGAGTACTCTGGCACAGTTCAAGGGTCTGTCACTTTTACAATGGTGCCAACCTGGCTCTACAGCCTTTTGGGTTATTATCCCATGTTTTATCTCCTCCCTTGGGTAGGCTGATGGGTGCCTAGTGCTGCTGCCTGTGGCTAAGGCTGGCTCTAGCATAGAAACAGAAGAGAAGAAAGTTTTGACACTCCTCTTCGAACCCCAGATCAGTGAATAGCACAGATCATGTGAAAGCTCTGTGTTACTCTGAATACAGCTGAAAGATCCAAGGGGCTCACTTTGCACCCTGGAAAGTGCACACCAGATCCCAAGCAGAATCATCACCTGACCATACTGGAGCCTCTAGGTGCCAAGAGACAAAGTTGCAATAAGAAACACAATTTGACAGTCCTTGTCTTTATACATTCTGGAGTGGTAGTGTTATACCCATTATGCTTAATGTGCCCCACAGAGGTGCAAGGCCTGTAAATCATCCATGGGAAATGTAAGGTGTTAGGAAATATTGAGAGGTTCCCCCCTAAAACCTTTCTCCACTGATCACACTATGTGATTTCACGGTTTCTTTGTCAGCCACAAACCAAGAGAGCAATGGGAGTTCTGATACACAGCAGGGACCTGTAATCCTTATGAGCTCTCCAACAACCCAATATCACTTCAGAGCTAGATCAAGGGTTGTCCAGCTGACACTGGAGAGAAAGTCTTGGTGTCCCTAAAGAGAAAATGCAGGTGTGGGAGGATGGTAAGTGCGGTTGTAGACCAGTACAACTGCAGCCAAAGTAACATTAGCCCGAGTGCTCATTTCCAAACAAGCATTGCAGTCTCTGCAGCAGATTTCTACATCTTCATGCTACACCTCTCAGGGATAATATCTGTCTGATGGTGCGGTACTATTTAATAATTACTCAGAATTGTTGGTATTTGCAGCTGCAGTTCAGCTAACTTAATAACTACACACCTGTAGTAAGAGCTGCTTCCAGTTCCACGTCTGTATTAGTATCTCTTAAGAGACTGACAGGTTTAACAGTATTTACCTGTGTCCACAGATCCATGTGGTTATGACAGTTGCCATGAAGCCCCTCCACAGCTCCACAGTTAGGAGAGAAGCTCTCCACTTCCCCATACATACAGTTCTGCCTGCATCCTCATTACAACTTTTTTTTTTTTACTCCTTTCTAATTTGATGGTATAAATTCACTCAAGTTGGGGAACAAATGAGTGATTTTTCCAATATCTCTCTACCACTATTATGAACAGACCAATAACCCAGAAAGGTTTGAGGGGCTGATTCATCAGGGGGTGAAGATATGGATACAACAGAAGGCTCAACTTGCTAATTGTCTTTATGTCAGTAAGGCAAAATAGGCTCTATTAGGCTGTCTGTCCCTCCTTTCTTTAACTCATTGGGATATGTCCTGAAGAGCGGAACCACAGAGAAGGGTCACTCACTTTTTCCTACCTTTCCTGTTGAATTTGCAAAATAATCCATCACCCACTCCCAGGAAAATGAGTTTCCCGCTTTCTCGGTCAGCCTTAGCCAGTCAGAGAGCCATGTTGGGGAGGGACATGCCCAGGTGACAGATGTGGAGTCTGGAGGGCATAGCACTATTCTAGGAGGCCAGCAGAGTGGCTTGCTCTCTGGGAAATGTAGCACTGAAGGATAGATTGACAGTCATGAGCCCTGATTGCCTCAGAGAGCACAGCACTGTAGGCACTGCCAGCACCGGTTACCAGGACTCATTTTCTCTCAATGAAAGACAAGTTGGAGCTGGTGCATGCTTTAGAGATGAAAGGCAACACAGCTCCGTTTCCCGAGCCAAGCAAATTATCCATTATACACATCTGCTCTCTTCACAGCCTTTTTTCCGCCTCCATCCCTGCCCTCTTTATTCTGAACACAGAGCTCTGAGTGGGCTAGATCCATATCATGTTGAAGGCAGAGGAAACACCCTGACAAAGATTGGAAGCAAGAGAAGATCGTGGCAAGGAGGAATTTCCCTTACCTCTGCCATCGGCAAGGCACCGATTATAGCCCACAGGGCTGAAGTACTCAAAGACGAAGACGGCCACTGCAGAGATGATAAGCAGCATCACAAACATCATCACCCATACATCAGCACTGAAAGGCTCTGGAGAGGAATAGAAAATCATGATGAAAAACTTGATACACCACCTCACCCCCTGCTTGCATCCTATACTCTTCAGAGTAACTCAGTGAGGCTGTGGGTCACTCTCTGGGCTGTGGAAAAAGAGAAGTTAAAACAAACCTTTGACCTGTCTGAAAAACTTCTGCATTGGAAGAAGTGTAATTTCTATCTCTGTAATGACTGCATTCCTTCTGACTGTTACATTTGTGACACATGCCTCCATCTGGAACTGTATGGAGCCATTGTGCATGGAGCATGCATTGACAAAATAAAATGCATTGATAAAAGATTATTTCCAGGAAGTCCTCCAACACCATCTGGAGAGAGTGGGGAAAATCAAGCACAACTGGCAGAGTTTCAGACAAACATCCAACTTTCAAGATGCTATTGAGCCAAATTTCTGTGGTTCGGCCATAGCAATAGTAATTTTTTCAGCTGTGCCATTTTGGTAGCAGTGGGAACATTAGCTCATTCTAGAAATGTCAGCATTCATATTGTGCAAGTTTTCTCCTTCTCCAAGCCTGGACAGATAACGATGGGACTGAGCCAGATCAAAGAAACATAGAACTTTAATCAAGACTACAGCCAATATGACAACCTCTGTTGAATCACATTTTTAAATTTTGGAGTTAACTTTATTGTTACTTTTATATTCCACATCAATACTGGTGGACTTGACTAAAGGCAAAAACTCCTGAAGAGTGAGCAGTCAAGAAACTCTTACTTAAAGAGGTTTGGAAAATTTTCTTTAGCCACATGAAGTTGTTTCTCTTTATAAATGTTCTCAGAATGCTGGCAGAGAGCAGACAGTAATTATATAACTCATATGCTGTATTTGGTGCATCATAAATAATTTTGTAAAGCCTAAAAGTAGATATTAGGAAGACATGGATGTCTTGGGGAAACGCAGTATCATTTCTGTGTTCTCTGATCAACTTCTACCTCTGAAGGACTTTAGAAATCACTTTACTGGAAGACACAGTATCAGCACAGAACAGAAGGCTCAACTGTTCTTAAAAAGCTCTATTAGATCTTTAGCTTCTACCAGTTGCTTTGTCAAGGGAGGTTCAAGTTAACACCTTCTTTACAAATAATGTCTCTCAAAGTGCAATGATTTATTGCTAATTGTTATCACTAAATACTATGGCATGCTAGCTATAAGGTTGAATCAATTTTCTTCTGGCCTACACTCCTTGAACATGCTATTAGTTGAGTCACTGGGAAACCATGTGCTGCAGAGTAGGTGACAACTCAGAGTAGGTGAGTGAGCCCATTCTTTGCTGAGATTAGGCATGTAATTGCTGAGAAATGCCTTGGAACTCCTAGGCACTGTCTGTTTGCATTTGCCTGGATTTTGCTTGCTTGGGATTTAGAACTAAAACATCATGGTTTATTTTTATATACCTGTCCCACAGGTACTCCCCAAAAGGGACTTCAGGCTAAGAATCACAAGCAACCTTCACCTAATTTTTTATGAACACTGGGTGAAGTTTTAATTTTAGATTAAAATGATACCTAAGAAGGCAGAAGGTGAGACAGTTCCATTGCTACGTGACACCATGACGCTGATTCCCGTCTCAATGAAGGGCACAGAGAAATCCACCACTTCTGAACGCTCCTCATTAATGGTGAGGGATCCCACAGCCATATAGGCCCGTTTGGTGACAACCTGGAGGAAGGAAAGGAAGAGATCATACACACACCTGCGGCAGCTCTCAAAGGCCCTCAGCTAAGCCCTTCCTCATCTTCTTGCCCTTCCACACAGTCCTTTTACTCCTGTAATACCATTCCCTATATTGTTTCTATCATTTCTCCTTTCTAATCTTTCATCAGGACACCTTTCAGGAAATCTATAGACATTAATCTTCCCCTCAAAGCTGGTATGTGTATAAAAAGTAAATCTACAGAGGTCTTAGGATAAACATATCATCAACTGAGAAGACATCTTATCTCATTTTTCTGTCCTTGCTTTCTCCTCCCTCTAACACTGCAAACTCTTATTTCATTCTTTACGCACCTTGTATAAAATCTAACTGTAATATAGGTTGCAACTTTTTGGTGCATGGATATCACCTTCTTTCTTTGACAATGATGGCCAAATTTGTGACATTATAGTGAATAATAATTAATCGTTGAACAGGAAGGTACTCATAGTCAGAGTGTCAGAGCAGATCCATTCACCCAGTGCCCAGAAAGAATCCAGGCCAATTATTTCTGTAGAGTCACCTCTGTCCCTCCCTGAAGGGCAAACAATAATGGCGGAAGACTAGACCTGATCCATGTCACCCAGCCCAGGGGTGAAGCCCACCATACCCTCCCTTTGCTGCTGACCTCTCCAATCATTCCGTTCCACGTCCCATTGATCTTTTTCCCGTGCTTGCCATTAGTCACCAAATAGAGGTCATAGGTGAACTTGACAGACTTTGAGATTTTCTTGAGGATGTCAATGCAGAACCCCTTGCAACATTTCTTCATGTAATCTGGCTCCTCGTCAGTTTTGTTCCTGAACAATCACAAGAATAACGGGTTAAAATACAGGGGAAAACTCCCTCAATTCCCTTATGTTACCAGTACGCACTCCCCCTCCCCCAATATAATGTGGAGAATTTCACATGTGCTACCTGTGCACATGGGTGAAAGGACACACTGTGATGATGTGCCCAGATGGATCAGCCATGATTGGACACAGGCCAGACTGGGCAAACAGAGGTGACTTTTCTAAAAAGAATTATCAAGGTATGATAGTTGGCCCAACAGACTCTCTACATTTTGTTGAGGAGGGAGAGCCCAATAGAAGGAGAAAAAAACCCAGGGGTGCATACTCGGTCACTATGCGTTTTTGACAAGGGACCGTGTTCCTCATGCAGGTGCCACTTAGGGGGTCCACATTCTCCACAATGACAAATGGTGCCTCTTCCAAGGTAACGATACTCAGGTGGTCATCCTCACGTTCCTCAGAGTCAGGATACAGCTCAAAGCGAGGCCACACGTAATACTTCATCTGCAACTTTTTTTCCTTCCATTTCCCCACCTGTGGAGACACAAAACAGAGACTTTTAGCTACCTCATCCCTCTGTACCAATCACAGTTTTTGCAGACCTTGGCAGGAGAATATCTCTGTAATACTCCATCTCACAGCTCACGAAAGATGAGGATGTTTCTGGGGAGAAGGCTCTGAGTAAGTGGGTTCAAATCAGAGAGGAGTGGAAAACTAGATGAATGTCTGGGTTGTCTCATCTCTGTGACGGTCTCAATCTTTGGGAGAGTGAGCGGATCACCAGGGGCATAACACCATACGGTCAAACAGACATGATGTCTTTTAACTTTCTCAGTCAAACAACAGCTTGATATCTCCTGAAATGTTGACTTCAGACTACTAGCCTCAGTAATAATTTTTTGCTGATGAAAAAGGAGTAATACATACACATGTTGAAACAAATATTAACTTTTAAACAGAGAAATGTAAATACTTCACTTGAAATAGTTAAAACAGAATTTTATTTTATTTTTTCAAAATTTTGGCTTCATCATTTTTCAGTGAAATTCATCAAACAGATTCATTTTAGCCAAACTTGCTTTTGTTCAGAAGTAACTCCTTCTTCTGGAAAAAGGTGGACCATTCCTAGTCAGGGCTGAGTTCTTTGGAGACAGGCAACTGAAGAGGGAAATGGTCTGCGTTTTCAGACATGCTTTCACAGGAGATCATAGACAGAGATGTTTGCTGACCATAGTTCTTGCTATCCTCTGCTAACGTCTTACTGAAATATCTAGTCTTGTACTTTCACATTGACTTGGTTATATACCTTAGCTGGAGACAAAGAATTGCTCTGTGTTTTTGATACATGAAAAAAAAAATATTGAAGACCATCTGTGACATTTTAATCTTGCTATTTTTCCATAGGGATATATTGCAATTTTAGATCTTCTCATTTTCCATTACTTAAGCAGAGATCATTTCCTCAGCAGTCAGAAAAAGGGAGTGGGACTCAGTTACCCTATACCTATGGCCAGAAATAGAGTTCTGAATTCACTCCAGTCTTGAAAGAGACAATGCATGTAGCATACTCATTGCCCATGGTAGACCATTCCTTGCAAAAATTCCAGGAAAAGAAAAAAACCTGAACATCAACTATGCTTTCAACTATCAAAGTCTTGCCTTTGTTCTCACTTCACCCCATGTCAGTTGACACTAATTAGCACTTTGTTTGTCAGGTGAAGCTGAGAGGGCAAGAAACTAACTGGCCTTTAGAAGGAACATTCCTGCACAATCCTCAAAGCAAGCCCTCCAGGCCAGGGCTGAGAGTGTGGGTGTGTGGGAAGCTTGCTCTTAGCAGTGTACCTGCTTGGTGGGTAAACAGAAAAGCTTCATTCTGCTGCAATGCAACACCCCTCCCACCACCTCCAAATTTCAGTCATTTATTTATTTAAATGACAGGACGGGAGGGAGAAGCACTTATTAGAGGCTCATTAGGTGTCAGCGGTTATTCTGTGAAACTCAAAGCCCAGCTGGGGTTTGGCATTTGAGAACAGCTAGAATTCACATAAAACACTTGTCACCTTAAAAACAAACAAGCAAATGCTTCATCTGGCCATGAAAGAAAAATCCACTCTGGGGGCTCGTGGAGCTAGAAGAAAGCAGAAGAGATCACCCAGAGACAGCAGCCTCCCCACCCATCCCTGCAGTGTGAACACAGAACCCCAGTTAGGCCAAGGCAATGGGTTTTGTAAGAAGAGGGTGAGGTGTCCAGGTAGCTGGTCTTACCTTCCTAAATGCCCTTAAAACAAGAAGTTGTTGGGAGTTATTTTATTTTATTTTATTTTATTTTGGTTGCTTTTATTGGAGTGAGCAGGGAAGAGTTGTTTTAATTTTTAAATACACTTTGAGCAGCAGGTGAAAATCGATGGACTGGGAGCCTCAGGAACTGGTGGCCCCTTTTGTCACAAATGACAGGTAATGTTGTCTAGGGCAGCAGATGGTCTGTACTCATGCTAACATCTAACCCTGGATGTGGAGAGTGCATTTCCGAGGGAATAAAGAGCATATACTCACATGCTCATCCAGGGTCTGCTCAGTCCTGGACTTCTCACTCATTGAACAAACAGGTCAATTTATTCATCTGAGCCAGGTGCAACTTTAGCCCTGAAGTAACTGAGCTCAAATCCCCAAAACCAGTTCAGTGAAGCCACCAGACAAGCAGAATAACTACACACACTGTGCTCAGTAGGGACCAGTGATTAAGATGCTGCACAGAACAGCCCAGACTTCAGCTCAGTAACATTAACTTATCATAGAAATAAGTGGTTGATGAAAGAGACATCTTGCAGTATCTCAGCAGCACTTAGATATCACAGTAATGGCATGATATAAACCCCTAAGTGATAAATTAGATCAGATAGGCAAACCCAACTCGTAATTACCCAGAAGTTCTCTGGGACAGAAAAGGGAGTTCATAGGGCTGTGTGCCAGGCACGTTTCACAACATTGTACTACACAGACAACATTATGAAATTAGGATAACAATGACAGGCTTGCCACAGCCTCCTGTGCCTGAAGCACCTAACCTGCACATACAGTAGTACAAGTCCTTTCCTTATCCCAGTAAAATAATTCTAAATTGTCCAAGAAGGAAGAACAGGATGGAAGGGAATGTTTGGACCTACATTTTGAAATTAACTCTGAAGTGTCTCAAGAATACCTGCAAATATCATGTTTCATCACTAACCTGAACAAACAGGCATGCCATATACCAGCAGACATGTACAGATATGAATAAGAAAATCAGAAAATCTTGCTGATTAAGAGGAGGCAGACTGGTTTATGTGCTTATGCGTGGAAAGGTCAAATGTGTATGCATGTACATGACAGCAACATGTGGGCAAGGACAATAAGGTTAAGATCACATGTGCAGAGAGGATAGTGCAAGAGAAAGATAATACAAATGTGCATCATATACTAGATAATCTACCATGAGAGGGAAGGAGCAATTTACGGTGGAGACAGAGGTTAGCCACCACAGAATTAAATGTCACAGATGTGTCCAGGTAATGATGCCTATTCTTAAAGAATATAACCTGCCAAGCTGTGCAGAGCAAGGCACTTGTGAAGTCTCAGGGTATTTTGGTATTAACAGCTTCTGAACTGTTATTACTTAGGTTTTGCTCAGTGCTTGCCTCAGCAAACATAGGAAAAATAAACCATTCTAGGCATCCTACATATTTGTCACCCTGCAGTTTCAAGACGTGCTGGGCGTTCTCCGATTAGTCTAGTCATCCAAACTCCCACTAGGAGCCCTGGAGGGTCACAGAATCAGCAGAAGGATGCTAGGAATCTGATTCTGATTATTTAAAAACCCCTTCTTAAACATATTCTCTGATCTCTAGGTATCTTCCTGTATGCCAGTGCAAGGCTCCTAAGAGTCAGAATTTCACCTTCCTCTTGCTCTTTCTGTGCCAGATCTGATCTTATCAAGAAAGGAATGTCACTTTATTTTGAGGATTAATTTGGAAGTGTCGAGGGAGGGGAGCAGCTAGTTTTTACCTTAAATGTAAGATCTTGTTTGGATAACAAGCTGTTAGATGTACAAACCAAAACATTTGCAAAGAATGAAGTAGTGAGAGCTATTTTAGAACAAAAAGTCCATCATATATGCTATTTGTTTGCTAAAGTATATAAGGTATTGCATGCAGACAAAAGTAAGATTGCCTATGCAAAGGGAAAATAATGAAAGCTTTCTGAAAGTCTTCCAGCAGGCTGGCAAATTGCCTTAACCATGGTATAATGCAGCCAGAAAGAAAGTGTTCTGCAGTATGTTAATGCACATCTTTGATGAAAGGTGTATCATATTAGTTCCCTGAAACTAATTCTAAACAGAGGCTTTTCTCTCCTCCTAAGGGAAGCTAAGGCTTGTAGCAGCCATTTGTGGCAGATGTTTGTCTAACCTGTTCTTACACTGACAGAGAACACACAGTCTCCATGGACAGTCTATTCCAGTGCTTAACTATCCTTCCCATTAAAAAGAGGGTTTTTTCCTCATGTCTAACCCAAATCTTCTTGCTGGAATTTACCAGGAGAGTACATTTCCTTGTCCTTCCACATGTGCTCTTTTCAGTGCTATCAGGTCAGTACTAGATATTTATAACACAGAGGAGCTGGTAGTCTCATTCGGTGGTTATCTTATATGCTACATTGGCAAAAGCAACCACCTGCTCAAGGGACCAGCACCTAGTCTCTCCATTTACAAAATCCTTACACAGCTGGGTAGTATGGGCAAGTACAAGCTACTCCCACGAACTAACAAAATTGTCTGCTACAGACAGAGCAGAAGCCAATATCTGAGGTCCTCCTAGTATACCAAGGCAGGACTTCCAAACTCAAAATCACCTGGAGAATCCTCTAACTAATGTCAACAGATGGCAAAAGAAAACCTAGAAATCTGGCTTCCAAGGGCTAGGCAGCAGAACACTTCTGGATAAAGCTAGAAATGTTAAGTTACATTTCTTAGGCAAGATGCTCAGAGGCTTTGCATTCATATTTGGCGTGAAGGTTCATGGGAAAGACTGAATCTCCAGGTGCTTGTTTTTCAACAGGCTGCAGGAGAACTCTGGACAAATTCTTTTGATAGTTTTTATTTCATTCAGGCTCCCATTTGCTCTGTGCCTTGCACTGTTCTTCTAATTTAAAATCTTCTCTCACTTCCTGCCACTTCTGGTATAGGAGAAATACAAAAGGAGCAAAAGGGATTTGATTTCATTTACAGAATAAAAGATCATTCCAAACTCACTTAAGACCTGAGCTGCTTTCTGCATTTCCCCAAAAGTTTGATGTTTCCTCCCTGATTATAACTTGGGTTTTGCTGTTTGGTTTGTTGTTGTGGTTTTTTACCCCAGGAGCTGAAGGGCTTGTTTATTTCATTAGAGAAGTACCAGGCCGACCACACAGAGCATGAATTAGGAGAGAGATATCCCCTATTAAAGATGATAAAGGGGCTGGAGCACCTTTCCTGTGAGGACAGGCTGGAGAAGAGGAGGCTCTGGGGAGACCTTATAGTGGTCTTCCAGTACCTCAAGGGGGCCTACAAGAAAGATGGGGAGAGGCTGTTTAGTAGGGCCTGTTGTAACAGGACAAGGGGTAATGGTTTTAAAATAGAGGGAGGGAGATTTAGATTGGATATTAGGAAAACGTTCTTTACTGTAAGAGTGGTGGAGCACTGGAACAGGTTGCCCAAGGAGGTGGTGGATGCCCCATCCCTGGAGACGTTCAAGGCCAGGTTGGATGAGGTCCTGAGCAAGCTGATCTAGTTGGGGGTGTCCCTGCTTCTTGCAGGGGGGTTGGACTAGATGACCTCTGGGAGTCACTTCTAACCCTAATCATTCTATGATTCTATGATTCTATGATTCTATTCCACTAAGAACCTCTGAAATCTGGTTTGCAACCTTGTACCTCCACTCCACAATGTAAAATGGAAATAATGGCATGTTTTCACATTTCTGGGGTGCACTGGGTAGACACAGAAAAAGCCTTGAGGCTCACAAATGATATGAGAATGAAGAGACACACACATGTCTAGAGCCAGATGAGGGAACATACATCCCATGTATCTGTGAATGGTGTAAATGTGAAAATGTTCTGTCTTTAATCTTTACCGTCAAATAGTTAACTGGAAAAAGCTTATGTAACTTTTACACCTGATTTTAATACATGAAAAAGGTAAGATCAAATATAGAAAAGTCAAAGGTAGGATGTTGGGCGGCAGGCAGAAAATAGAAGTGTTATTGGTAATATAGCTGACGGAAAAGCATACCTAACCTCTTGGGGAAGCAGGGAGAGTCCAGGGAGAAACAGAGCCTTGGCAGTACAATTCGTACAGATCCTGAATGAGGACATGGTAAACCAGAACAACTGGGCAGGACCTGAAAAGGGCTACTGTAGGAATAATAGAAGCACCATAGAAATAGCATTTATAACTGGGACACTGCCAATGGAAGTATGCACTGCTCAGGGTTCATAAAAGTACAGGTAAACCTGGGGATGCTGTTGCAACCTTAATGCTGCAATACACTGTGAAGAAATAAATCCTGTGTAAATAAATCCTGGAATCATTTGGGATTGAGGTAGTTTTTGGAAGGCTGGTGCAAGATAGTCCAACAGCACTGAACTACAGAGATCTACTGTAGCTCCACAGGCTTGGCTTTCAGTCTGGATAGAGATGTCATTACTGTTATTAAAGAGAAATTATATCAGGAACTAAGTCATTATGGGAGACTTTAACTTCACAGAGATAAGGTGGAGAACAAATGCAAATTTTAACAGCAGCACCCTGATGTCTCTTTTTCTGCATCTGATAGTTGACACATTTCTTCACCCCAAAATTACTCAACAGGCAATAGGTCACGCTGTTTTACACTCAGTTTGGGCAAAGCATCAAGGAACCTTACAGAAAAGCTAGTTATCAGAAATAACCTTGGATTGAGCAATTAGGGGAGCAGAGAGCCTGCCTTAAAGAAGGAGATTAAAAAGCTTGTTTAACCTAGATATATGAAAGCAAAGAATGGATATGACTGCTCTGTATAAATAAAGGGGAGACAGACACACAAAGTAGGAAGAAAAGGTGCTTTTGAGCAGAAAAACAACATTGGAACAAGAACAACTGGTTGTGAGGAAATTTACCTTGAAAATATAACAAATTTTAAGCATCAGAAGTTCTGGCACAGCTGCCCAGAAAGAGCTATAAAAACAACTAAAATGGGGTCAAGAAGAAACACAACTAGTTTGTATAGGCCTATATGATGTTGCTGCCTAGGGCAGCCAGGATGGGACCAGATGAGCCTTTCCACTCCAGTGGCCTTTAATAGGCAGAAGCAAGAGGAGGAATTCCTCTGTGGCAAACCTTTTCTCCTTGACTTTTCAGCCTGCAGATGTCAAAACTCAGTCGTAATCATTATATTTCTGTCCCCCAGTTAACCCACATGAACACAAACACTGTTGTTATCCCCACCTACTAAGTTCCTGCTTCTCTCATTTAGCAGCAAAACCTTCTCCAGTTCCCTGAGAACAGAGCGTTCCTTTTGGCCTTCACCCAAGCTGGTTGTCATGGCTCTCACGCTTACAGTGCTGACATCACAGGCATTACCAAATGTATAATTCCTGTGATGTTACAGGTCTGTATCCTCACATAGGCTGATCTACAGCAGGTGGAGAAGAGATGGCACGGAGAGCAAAAATCTCCTGTTTACAGACACTTAAGGTGATTAATTAGCCAAATCAGCCAAAGCAGACAAGAAATGGTTGTGAATGCTCCACATGCAAAATTAATTAACAGAAAAGCAACACTTCTTCCTGAACCTCAAGTTCACCTTCCACAACCACCTGGGGAAGGCTGCTTTCTTCACTGCACCTGCAGAAGCAGGGATTGCTTCTAATAGCATTTCAATTAAACATGTAGGCTGAGGAGATGATGGAATTTTCTTCCCTCTATTTGTACAGCACCTAGCATGTGACAGAGAGGTTAGGCTTTATAACTCATTTTGGGAATTAAAGCTCTTTGCAGAAACATAGTCCCCCAGCATACTGAGGCCTGCCATTTACACAGCTCTTGCCATTTTTGCTGAAACATTTCTTTCCTGGTGCATTTATATGCTTTTTGTCGTTGCTGAGGTCCTGTCCTCTGCCATGATTATCCTGAGAAGGTTAATGAGTTATACTTTGAGTGCTTCTATACTTCTGCAAAGTCAGTGAACTATGGAGCTCCACTGGTGTCACAGAAAGGTCAGAGCTGTGAGAATGCCGAAGTGTTTGCCTTGGTAAATCATTTCTCCAAACCGGAAGGTACCAGGAGTTCACTACAGGCACAACACCAGCTAGGATGGCCTGATAGCTCCTGCTGGCAGATGGTGGTGTTCTTGGTATGAAGTATTAACTTGGAAGCCCAATAAGTGGTTCATCCAAGCAAGGCCAGCTCACGCAGGAGCAGCATGGCTTCCAGAGGGACATACTTGTCCAAGGTCTTCAGTGCTACCTGATGTACACATACCCGTGATTTATGGAAACGCAGATGGCAATCAGCACAGGCATAATTAGGAGACATGAGGGGATGGGTTAAAGGAAACTGTTCATGATAGGATGGGCTGTGATCTGAGTAGGCTGGAGGATGTAACTCAGCAAAGACATAGCTTCTGGGAAAGGGAAAAATGTGTTTTAGGATTCTGGAAGATGTAACTCAGCAAAGACATAGCTTCTGGGAAAGGGAAAATTGTGTGTTAGGATTTTGGAAGAAGAATTAGGAAAAAAATTCTATCTTAACACTGCAGACTGACTGTACCATCCAACATAACCCACCTCCAGCTAACAGGCAGTGACAGCGTCTGACTCAGGCTCTTGCTTCAATAACGTTGCACTCTTACAGCCATCATGCCTTTCTGAAATGACACTGTATGAGAAGATGGAAGCTTAATAGAATATCTTAAACCCCAGCAACAATAGTTTATTCTGATTCTGGTCTGGGAAATAAAATGTAAAGCCAGAAGGCTCATACTGTCCCTATCATTGTTCATCTAAAGTGAAAGAAGTTTTCACCTTGAGCATCTCCACTGTTCCCCTCTGCCAAACCATGGAGCAGGGGACAAATGCAGCAGGGATAATGGTAAGATTGTATGTTTTGTGTCATGGGGTGTTCAGGAGTCTCAAAGTTTTTTTAAAAAAAAGTATTTTTATGTACATCCATTTGGGTAGGCATCCAAATGCTATATGAAAGCATTCTGCGGTCTCTAGGAGTGCATCCGCATTATGCAGGTGTGTGTCTGCATCCAGTACGTGTCCATGCATGCAATGCCCTATCTAATGATTTTTCCCCTTGGCTTTCCTGTTGAGCGCTGGGCTCAAGTTTGCATTTTGCTGAGCTTTCATTTCTTTCATTCAGACTTTTTTTTTACCCCTAAAATATGTTACACAGAGGGAGGGATGGGCTTACCAGTTCACACAGCGGTCTGGGAGATGGTTTAGAGCTTCAGCTGGTAAGTGGATCCTGTACAGTGGTGTACAAAATCCCAACGTGTGTTCCCTGTGCAGTGACACCTACTCTTTACACAGAGCAAATATCTCTCCCAGTATCTCTTGGGACCTGACGCTGAAGGAATGTTTAAAAATGCAGGTTCAGAGGAAGGCCAAAACGGTTTCCTTGTGCTGAGAAAAGCTAAATGTTGAAGCAGGCCCCGGCAGGGTTAGGAGAGGAGGTAACACAAAGAGAGAGGGGGCGGTTTGCCTAAACGTTGATGTTTCCTGAGCTGTGCAAGCATGACTGAAGGTGCCGCTCTGAAAAGCATCTCCGAGAATACCAGAGATCCTTTAACTTTTACTGTGGGGTGTCGCAGTGGGTGAAACACCTCCCCACCATACACCATCCAGAGCCCCTGCCCCCAACACAGCATCCCTGCATTGCTCCGTGCAGAGATGGACACCTGCTGAGAGAGGCAGGCACGGCTGCACACACACTTCTCTGCAGACATGGGGTGCTCAGCTCTTCTCTCAGTGATGAAAACGGGAGGAACATGCCTCCTCCAGAGGAATTACTGCACATGTTGGGAGCAAAATTACAGGGAAGGCAGTTACAGAGCTGCACACCCCTGTTTGTTTTCTCTCCCACCACTGAGAGTTCTGGGCAGGTGATTTTGCAAATGCCCTTTGTCCAGATCCTGGCCCTGCATTCATGCTGGCATAGCCACAGCCAGTCCCACCACCCCAAAACCTTCAGGGTGCATGTCTGCATCCTGACCCCACATAGAAGCACATAGCAGGGTCCTTGTGCACTGCATTTGGGACAGCCAAAGGGGTCATCAACTAAGCCACTGCACCAGCTGGTCACCAGTTCTCCAAACTGAGTAGAAACACCAGCTCTGCTGTGCAGCCTGGTTATCTGCCAGGTCTCTTTACTCAGAAGCAGAGGTTGAAGACAGCCACACCTCACCTGTGTGAGCAGAAAGGGATGGCAGTCTTTTATGCCCCAGCTCATCAGCACCCACCTCCAGCCCACCCACATTCCTGCTCCCTCATCACTTGTGTGCAACCATGGACATGGTCCCCACTGCACACACCTGTCTCTTCACCTCCATCATATCTTCAGTCTGCTGTGCTGCTGCTGCCATGCCAGGATCATCTACAGCAGTGAGATCAATGCAAGCAGTGGAGAAACCTACAGAGATGGGGGAGTAACTCACGGTGTGATTTCCCCCCTGTATCAGATTTCACTGACTTAGATCTGGACTTGGTGGTTTTTCCCCACCTCAACAGTGCCCAAATGAAAGCCTCACCTCTGTCCTGAAATGAAGTGCTGACCCAATCCATAGCAGTGTCAGACCTGTGCATCTCCACCAACAGCAATCATTACTGGGGTACATCTGTCCATGTTGCTGCACATCAACTTGGAGAGTCTGCCAGGCCAGCCAGGGGCTCCCAGGAGCTGGTGTGAGCTGCACTCCCCAGATGGAGACTCCAGCCTTAGGAGCTCATGCTTCAGCCTCTCCAGTGGATGATGGTTTCAGAAAGAGTCCACATGCTTAGGAACCCCCCTTGACCCACTGCTACAGCCAAGCACTGGGCTTTGCTTGAAAACCATGGTGCTCTGCCATTTTTGGGCACAGCATTAGACAAGATCCACCAGCTCTATCTACACCCTACAGAGGAGATCTGAACCTTGGCTATGGCCCACCAGCAGGACAGCTGGTTCACTGCACACTCGTGCATTACCATCACGCTGCCTGGAGCTAGCAAGTGCCCTGTGAGCAGCGAGGAGCAGCTCTGCCAAAGATTTTCTTCCTTTCCCATCCCATACACAAGTGTACACACACAAACAGAGGTACACGCAGCAGCAGCTATCCTAAGCTGATCTGGGCTTGGACTTCAGGCAGAACTGTCAAGATGGCTGAGGCCATCTGGGCTGCAAGTCATCTCTCTGCACAAAGAGTACAACCAGACCCAAATATGGACAGACAGTGAGGTAACCTTGAAATCAGTGATTTGGGAAGGAGAGAGGAAGCTAATGTATCCAACCCCAGCTATCAAAGAAGGGTTAAGCCAAGGACTGCTTTCTTGTTAGCATGGCTCAGCCCTGATGGACCTCAGGCACACCTCTTTTTCAAAGATTTATCTGCCATTTTGTGCCTAAACAAGTCAGTAGAAAGCAGATCTTGTGCCATTCCCTTTCTGCAGCCTAAAAGCAGGACAGGTGTGACAGAGGCAGTCTTGGCCACATAAGGTGAATGAAGCTAAGGCTCTCAGCAGGTTGAAAAAGGTCTTTGGTGGCATATATAAGTCCACATGTGGAATGACTTGCAGTCTGGAATTAGCTGGATGACTTCACATATGTATTTAAATGTGTGTGCACCGTGTAGTTACCTCTATTACAAAGTGAGTTAGTAGTAAGCCTGTAATTAGGTTCTCTGACACTTTCCATTACAAAAGTCTTCAGGCCAGTTCCCTGAGAAAATCCAACATCTCCTTGTTTTTCAACAGGCATTTGAAAGTCAGCAGGGAAAAAGCCCTGGGGCTAAGGACATGATTTTTACTTTGGCCCATCAAATTTCATTCACTCTTAACTGCATTATAAACTGTTAAATAATCATCTTTTTTTTTTTTTTGTGTCACTTTCTTGCAGAAATCCTGGCAGAAAGCCCAAACGACATCTGAGCATAAATGTTTTAAGAGCTAAGCCCATCAACCCAGTAAATCAGCAGGGACATTCCCACCAGTACCACAGTCACTACAAGCAACACCTCAGCTTTGGCAGACCAAGGAAGAGGCAAAAGTCTGATCAGGCTGCCCAAAAAATGTGGATAAACCATTCAAGTTCTCTTCTATATTTTAAATGCACCCTACTGTGAAAAGGTCACTTGAACACCACCATGTAGTGTGCAGAAGAAAGGCAAACCAGTCTGAGCTGTCACAACTGTCTCTGGAACAAGTACAGGTTAGTCACTGGATTGAGCAGTCAGACTTGGTGCTGAAGGCTCAGCATGCATGAGAATGAACAATGCATTTCTACAGAAAAGATTTGGGTTTTTCCCTTAAAAACAAAACAAAACATACACACAAAAAAATCCCCATAAAGCAAATTGCACTAAAGGAACTTTATTTAGGTTGAAATATTAGGAAATGACAGGTTCACAGTTTCCTTTTCAGCTTTTCTTCCACCCCACTTGTGTGTGGACGTTTTGATTCAAGTTTTAATTAATGAGTGCATGCAACTCTCTCCATTGGGTGCCTGCCTCAATCCTTGTACTGCAAAGAAACTTGAAGGAACAGAATTAAGGTGGACTGGGAAACAAGACTGGCATTTCCTAGCTTGACTTCATGAGCTAAAAGTTAAATCACTGTTCTTTTATTTTCAGTATGTAATTGCTTCAATGTGCATGAGCTTTTACAAAACCAATAAACGGGCCAAGAAAGTATCAGTGGAGTTGGAGAAAGAGCTATCCATAAATCACCAAGCACTGGCAAAGGAGAGAGGAATAAAGAAACGGCGATGGACAGCAAACCAATCAACCAATGTAGAGATTATGCAATCATATTTTATGACGAAAGAAGCAGCACTGACCTTGCCAAGGGGTTGAACGGGGAAAAGAAAGTAGAAGCCAAATTGGAAGGAAGCATAGGAGAGAGGTGGAAGAGAGTGAAGCTGGCAGGTCCTTCATGGTCATGGTGCCCAGAAGGTGAGAGGACAGGAAGACAATAAGCAGACAGATTATGCTGCAGGCAAGTTTCTCCCCTTGTCCCTATATGCGTACAACAGGCTAAGGGGCAGAGAGGGCTGGTCTGCATGAGAAGTATGGATGGGACAAAGCTGGGCTGGCCTGTGCAACCCTGTAGTAGAAGCATGGAGGTGAGGGTAGATGGCATGGGGACACCAAGTCAGTTATTGTCCAGATGCTGTCTAACCACGTTAGCCCAGCAGCACTACGCTGAGAGCTGAGGCAGCTTGCCAGGCCCATGCAGCTGCCTTGCACCAAGCAGTGCTGCTGAGTCCCTGTGGCACTGCTCTGCGCAGTGTGGATTTACCATCGCAAGCCTGCACAGGCAACGCGTAGCCTGGTTTCGCAGGGCAAACTTGCCCTGAGCAGCTGCAGCAGCTGTGCAGAGCACAGATGCTTTCTCCTCAAATGCCCAGGAGTGAAGGGACCCAAGTGCTGGCTGTAATCTTGTGCTTACTCCTGTGACCTTAAACAAGCGGCTGATGCTTTCTGAAGCTCAGTTTTCTCCTCAATAAAAGGATCTTAATAATCCAGCACATGTTGCAAGGGGGATGAACGGGGACCTAAGAGTTGAGAGCAATAACAAAAGTCAGTATGGAAAGAGATGCCTCAGTTCATACACCCCAGAGGAAAAAATGCAGCTCAAGGCCACATCTACAATACCCACATGTCCCACATCAGAGGAAGGAGCTTTGCTGTAGAGCAGTGCCGGTTACTGCAGTGGCCAAATGTGCTGGCAATCGTGAGCGGAAATCATGCTGATTAATGAGAGAGCAGCAATACAGCAGGTCAGGCATGTGGATCGACAGCTGTAAAAGGAACAGCGAGGCTTTGTATGGCACTTGCTAAGAACCAGGAGACAAATTAAATTCGCGAGTACATTCTTGGATTCTCCCCAGATGCTCTGCTCTGGAATCTGATGTAGCACAAAGGACCAGGAAGCTGTCTTTTCACTCTGAAGGCACCTTCCTGATGTCTCCTTGATGGGAGAAGGAGCACGACAACACTGGAGCTGACACAGCGGTGTGACACGGCTCAGCCCTGCCCCTTCCAGCCTCCAGAAAGCAGGTCCATCTCACCTCCCATGCTCAAGTGAAGGTTTGACCAGCTAATGCCCTGGGCCATGGCTCTCCCTCAGAGCTCTGAAGCAGCCTGTGTGCCACCCCAAGACCCCATGCAGCACCTCTTCTGACATACAGGTGAGATGTGAGTGGGAGGGAGGCTGCAACCTCCTCAGAGGGCAGGATCACTTTTCTCGGAACCCTCCTCCAAGGACATTCCCCAGCTGTGTCTGAGCACTGTGGCTCACCAATGCAGTGCTGTCTTGCACAAACAAAGGAATTGTCCGAGACCTGGGCAGGAGAAACAGCCTTGGAGAAGGACCGTCTGATCCGCAGTCCTCGGTGACAGGACAGGAACTGTGGTGGGGTGGCCTGCCAGGTGTAGAGCAGCCCCACGGCCAACCCAAGGCACGTACAAGTGCAAATTTGCCTCAGTGCCAGCTGTAGCCCTGCCTGTTTCTCTGATGTGCCAAGAATATCCAGTAAGCCAGGCCTTACCCCTCTTGCGACAGAAGAGATCGTGCTTACGACTGAACATTTATCCCTTCCAGTCTGCTGATTATTTTACCAGGCAACCTTAACATTCCATTAATATCAGTCTTTGTGGAGCTAAATATATACACTAAGCACATATACAAATACATATAAATACGTCTCTATCTAGCAGAGAATCCAATTAAGTGAATATGTTACGCCTTAGCAATTAATGAATTCAACAAGCCAAGCTACCTCCTGCATATGATTAAAGTTCAAGCAATATCAATCACAACAGCAGAAAGATTCCAGATTTTCCTACATGCTATCTACAAAGAGATTGTTAACACTTAAATAAATGGGCAAATTCAAGTGTGTTTGCAAAACTCAGGAAATTCTTCTTCCCAATGACATACAGCCTGTCCTTCAACTCATCATAGACTGTTCTTGCATGCAGCATCTCAGACCATTCCTGCCTTCTTGTATATTTTTCCACAACTTTTTCTGCATGGCAGGTCTGTAAAAATGCTGGCGTCCTAAGGGTCAGAGGAAAGCAAATTCCATGACTTAAAGGAGCTGGCTTTCTAACCATTTGACTAGTGCAAATGAATTCTTTCTCTCTGTGTTCAGTTGCCAAGTTTTTGGTGGTGTCCGTGTGTCTGTGTGTGTTTCTGTGCACACGTGTGCATGTGTTCTATTGTACATTAATCTTTTTCCAGGCCAAGCCTTTTTTGTGCAGTTTCTGCCTTTCAGCAACAGACAGTGTTGAGCCCTCTAGGGATTGCTCATTCCCCCTTCTCTCGCAATACCTCTCCTCTGCATTCATAAGACATTCCTCGAGGGCAAGCTCTACATAAATAAATATTTAAGTAGCCACTAAACCACAAAAGATGCAGAGAAGCATGTGAAGGACTTGGTTGCAGTATTTAGGACACAAAGGGGTAAGAACAGAGGCATGGATTTTAAGCTCTCATCAGAGCTTGAACTGGAAACACAACTATCCCTTTCTCTTCCCTGAGACAGTCAGCACAGCAGGCTGGTTTTCACCCAGAGACCAGAGCTGATGTAATACAGGTCTCTGTTAATTTACCTACACAAATCCCAAACACAGGAATATACCTTATTGGGAGGGTAGTACTGGAAAGAGCCTTTAATTGACACACTAAAGACACACATAATTAACTGTACATCTAATAGAGTCTTCTTTTTTTTTATATATATATATTATCTGTTCCATTGCTCTCCTAGCTTGTTGTCACACCCCAGGAAGAGTCCTTGAATGGACAGGAGCAGATTGAAGGCTCCTTTCAGGTCAGTTTGGTCTGTCACAGAGGCCAGTCCTGAGCCCCAGTCCTGGTTGCTCCTTTGCCTCCTGAGCTGGGTACCAGAATTGACAGCTGGCTGCCTTCCAGAATCATGCAGCCATTTGCCCACTTTCATCCCTGCTATGCAGCTCAGCAGAGGCTGTTATCATATCACAGCTCCTTCCAAATTCACCAGTGTATATGGATACTATACCCATGCAGAATTATTTGTGTCTACTCCCACAGCACTACAGATCTCACAAATCACTTTGAGATACCAAAGAATAAAGCTTGGGATCTTTTCTAGACTGCTTGAGAAACACTAGTTTGATATAGAGATTATAGGGAATAGAGTATAAAATTGACCACTTGTGTCACCCATGTCACATCATATCTTAGATAGCAGTTTGGCGGGTGATAGCCACATACAATATACCATATCCCAAGAAGCCACACATTATTTGTATGATTTGCAACATATCCAGAAGAGCTGAAAAGTCCTCAGAAAATCCAATCAAGAGCCAGTTTCTTCCAGAGTTGTGGGAGCACACTCTAGCATACACCCAGAGCCCACAAGCGAGCAATGGCAGACTTGAAGGACCGGTTGTATGTTCAGAGTAGAACATTTTTTTTTGCACTGGCATGCAGCTGTCAGAGGACAATGCCTCAGAGAGATTTAGAGATCTTTCTTTCAGGAGTATGTCCCAGATTTACCACTTCTTTAGAGAGCCAAAAAGGTCAAGGAAGGCAACCTTTCAGGCTTACTACTTTTATTTTACCCTCTACATACAAATATGGTGGCTGCTATTTGAGTTGCAGTAGGAAGGAAGCCATCAACAGGCTCTTTGGGTATAAATTGAATTCAACTAGTCAAAGCCACTTCCTTCTGTTTCAGCAACTTCTGATGGTTTTCAGCTGCCTCAGTTGTGTGTCTTTATCGCTATTTTACCCTGACCCACATCAGTGTCCTTTGATGAAGGAAGACACTTTGGGGAAAAAGCTCCTTATTGATAATAAGGAAATAATCTACCTGCTCTGTATATAGACATCAACCTCCTCCCCCCACCCCACCACCACCTTTGCATGTATGCAAACAAGTGTGTTCTACATGAATGAGAGGAGTGGTTTCTTACCTGAAATCTGTGCAATAAGTACAAAGACATATACCTTCTCCCCAGGCAGCCTTCTTGGATTACAGGGAGAAGTTCCCCATCACTCAGAAATTTGAAGAGTTAGAAGAGCCACCAGTAGACGGGAGGTGCCCTGTCACTATGGTGTTTACCACTGAATGTCAGAGATTGGCCCATTCCTTCCATCCATTCCCACTTCTCTGTAAGCAGAGTGGAAAATAACGCCCCCCTTCCCACAAATAGTCATCCAGATGTCACAGCATAACCACATTTGCACAGATGGGATCCCTTGGGATTTTCACCCCACACAGCTGTCACAGCTGATGATTCCCCAAAGTGGCTGCTGCATTGTCAGGCTCCTTGCAGTCTGCTTTCCCTGTGACACCAAGCCCTTTCCAACCATCACCTTCTCCCTGTCTGTGATTACCACTGCCTGTCAGCACTGCAGTATATGTGTATGTTTCCAGGTCTCTCATTTCTCACTTTACAGAACCCTCTTTCCTAAAAACACAGACTTTCCCATCGGAGCAGACACTAATATACAGAACAAACAGAACTTCGTGAGAGGCTCACCTGCTCCGCTCACTATGCATGAAATTACCTGCATCTAAGAACTTTTTTCTGTTTCCTGAAGGAGGTTATTACACTTCTGCAACTGTGACATCATAAAGCTATTATCACAGGTGCGCGTGATCTCATAGGTTAAGGAAAAGTCAGGACTTTTATGACAGCTGGAGAAGATATCTCCAAAAAAGAGAAGGTTGATGACATACAAGAAGCAGTGCAGTGGTACTTAGTGAGGAAGAGCTCTGTGCTCCAAATTTGGGTGTAGGAGAGCAAATCATGCTGCTGGACAGGCTGGCTTTTTGGAGGGGAACATAGCCAGATTCCTAACTCCACTTTGCCCTCAGCAGTGCAGGTCTGAGGTATGAGATTAGTTTCCAGGTCTGACAACCTTTTATAGGTTGTCAGACCTGGAAACTAATAGGTTGTGGTGGTTCTGATCTCTCCCTTACATAAATAACTTTTCACTTTGGCTGTGACAAAGTGACTTCTCAATCCCCACCCACATCCATTCATAAGGCTGTTTCAGTGATCATTTGCCTAGATACCATTTTCCCCTTTTCTTTCCAGTATTTCTTTGCCTCTCATCTGCATCAAGTGCCTCTTTTCCAAGCCACTTGATGTCTCTAATCCCTCAATCAGTATCAAGATGTGAACACTGACCTGGTCTACTTTCTCCAGTAGCATTTCAGAGACACATATAGCTTTTTCCAATTTTGCCATCTTCTTGAAGGAGGTCCCATGAATAGCAGTGAAGTTATATCACTATATATTTTCATGCCCTAAGTCTCTCTTTTGCCCAGATAGGTGCAGAGAATTTACAAAAGTCAGGCTGCTGATATGCTGATTTTATAATCTACAAATTTTACAAATACTCATCCATTTCCTCCTTGTATTCCCCTAACAGAGCAATGCAAAAATATTTGCTGCCATCAGCAGATAAAATATACCATCTTGCTACAGTATATACAGCAAGGACATTTACTGCTGTTCTTAACTTGCCTGCGTTTCCTGCACACTGACCTTCCCATCTGTCTATGTGACCATATTTTCTTCACTGATGCTTAAACCATAAGTGTTTAATAGCTATGGCCATCTTCTCTGTCCCTCTGTGCAGCTCCCAGCCCAAAGGGGCACTGGTTAATGGCAGGCCTTTTCAGAGACAACAGTAACACAAATATAAATCACCATGAGCTTGTTCTGTGTGGCTCATAAAACAAAGTAACCAGGCTACTTTTTTGCAAGACAAAGAATGACGGCCATATTGCAACCCAAGTGCTATTGATTAGGGTTTGTCTCTCTATCTACTCCTCCATTTTCACGTTTCCTAAACTGCTGGTTAGAATGGCTTTGTACTGATGAACAGCTGTTGCATCTCATCCCAGGGAGGTAGGGCTCCATCTCCACAGAGGGAAAAGTGATGTTTGTGAACAGAGCTTATTGACAGACATCTAAGGGAAAATAGGAGGTTTGCAGTGTCATTGATTTGCATCTGCCTTACCATCTTGAAAGATTCGGAAAGTCTGTCCTGGATTTACATAAATAATTTCTATATATTTAATTGCAAATGAAATAAAGGGCAGAAACTTAAGAAATGGATTTCCAATTTCTTCCATTCATACCTCAAAAGCCTCTCTCCCTGTCCAACCTTCCCCTGCCCCAGCACAAAATGCCCCCTTTAAGACACTTGCTGTTCAATCCATGCATTTGACAAACTCCAATTAAACTCCCAGATAAAAAACTTGCAAGGCAGCACCAAACTTGAAACAGTACAGCGTGTTCTCATAATTGGCTCCCAAAAACAGTTCCTTGCCAGTAAGTCAATTGGTTCTGGCTTTGCCAACCTGCACTTCTACTGTCCCCACCCCCATCCTAGGGGCTGCTGACACAACTTGTCCCCTTCAGAAGGGCTATGAGGCTGTAAATACATCCAAGAGTTGTGTATTGGTGGCCAAAAATACCTCAGATTTGTAATATTAATGTAAACCAGGCTTCCATGGGTCCTCCCTGTCTCCACACCCTGTTATAAGAAAAATATGTGAGTAGCTGTGAGACACCATTTGTGGACTTTGGTCTGCAATGTCTTCCACAACCTCTAAAGACCTAGTGACAATGATCATCCTGTGATAACAATTTTAGCTTTGTCTCAACCACACCTGGTGCCAGGACTCAGAACAACAGGCTGCAAAGAAGGGCAGAGAGTGTGAAATGTGTGATTTTGGGTGATTATGAACAAGCAGATCTAAAGGAATCTGCAAGAAAGACAACAGAGGGGAGAAAAGAAGGTCCCAGGACCTCATAAAAAGACAAAGAGAAAAGGGGGCTCTTAATATTCAATGATGGTGTGCAGCACAGCCAATAAGCCAAATCAAGCCCAAGAAGAGGTCATTTTCAGGACAGAAACCACTGTTATGCCTTAGTACTGTTCATTTTGATATCTACATTGCAAAAATTTACCACTGACGTCAAGCAGTGAATCTACTTTGAAGTCAATGGAATTGCAGCCACTTATGCCAGAGGTGAATTTGGCTCCCAAAGGACTTTTCTATGCAATGATTTAGATAATGACCCTTCAAAGCTTCTGTTGCGGCCATAGCATGACAGTGGGAGACAAAGGGCCAAAAAAGGCTGTAACAGAACAGACATCTGTCATACTCAAGTCTAGAGCTCAGCTGACCCAGGGTGGCACAGACTAAGGGCAAGAAATACTGGGAGTTAATGAGCAACCCTGGAGAAATTCTTACTCCCATAGAACAGTGTGTAACAGTGCAGATGTGTTAATACAGGCGCCTTCATGCGAACTGCATCCCAGAATATTTTGCAAAGTTAAATACAAGACAGCAAATGGCATGCAGCATAAAGAATAGCTGGTGCACTGAGCAATCAAGAGGCAGTGCAAATGACCATATAATTTCGCCTTTTAAAAGCAACTGCATAAAAGCTCATTCATCCATAAAAATGCTGCGTTTCTGTTTTCTGCCTTCCTAGGAGCTTTCTTGCCTGCCCCCTTTATTGCCAACTACAGACTTCAGATCTTCTCAGAAGAGTAATAACAAACACCTGTCCTCCCATGCCCAAATATTGCCTCCACATTTCAAGGCTGTTTTATATAACTCACAAGTATTACCAGACAGGACTAGCCACAGAGTTCACAGGGCCTCAGACTCAACGTATTTTAAAAGTACTCCACATGACAGCAGGCTATGAATATACCCAACAGAAAAAAAAGAGATGCAGATGTGAAGGCTTTCTGTAGTAAATACATTTGAAATTTGAAAATTAGGAATGAATGGGATGTGCTTTCAGGTATGGAAAGATAAACTTGTTTCCTTTGAGAAGGCAGAATTCTGCACTCTGACATCCAATAAAATCCAGACAACATTTTAAACAACATGAGATTCAGCCTTCAAACTCTATTCAACCATGATTATCTATAAGAATTGCCAGCCCATCTTACAGCAGCGAATCAGAAAGTTAAGAGCACCATTCCTTACACTATAATATGGGTACTTGGCTTCCTCATTGCCCTAAAAATCTCCCACTCTCCATAAGCATGTTTAGTTTATCTACTCCTGATGTGCAACATCTCCTTTAAATGCTTTGAATAAGTGACCTCTGGAAGTCTTTCTGCAATGCCTAATGCAAGACACCCTAATACTAACATGGAAGATGAGAGAATTGAGATCTGGAAATCCAAGGAAATAAAAGTAGCCATGGTGGTTTATCCCCAGCCAGCAGTGGAGCACCATATGGCCACTTACTCCCTCAACCCAGCGGGATGGGGAGGAGGATCAGAAGAAAAAGGTGGGCTGGGATAAGGACAGTTTGCTAGGACAGCAAAAGAAGAGGAGAATAAGAACAATACTTATAAAAGAATACACAAAGCAGATGACACACAAAGCAATTTGCTTGCCACCTGGAGCCTGATGCCCAACCCAGCCCCAAGCAGTGGCCCTTCCTCCCCATTCATCCCCTTTTATTTACTGAGCATGGCATCATAATGTGTAATACTCATTTGGCTATTTTGGGTCAGATGTCCTGGCTGTGTCCCCTTCCAGCTTCTTGTGAATATTAACTCTATCTTAGCTGAAAACCAAGATATTATCCACCCCTTATTTTAGACCATCTAAGTCAGACCCACATCCTACACTTTCCAATTAATCATGAACACTTTTCCTATCTTTGAGATATAACTATATAGCTCTCTATACATATACACACACAGAGATATCATTCCCTTAGTCTGTAGGCCATCACTTGAAAAGGTCTGTTGAGCTCACTCAATCCATGAGTTTGGGTTCCATCTATCATAACAGTCTTTCAGGGCAGGAGAGATTGGAAATGTTCCTGGGCTGTTGCATGCTGCATCCAGAGCTTGCAGCTGGTGTATCTGTCACAGCCCATGCTTGTGGTCTGTGGGCTGAAGATGTTGATTTCAGGAAGGTTTCTGGGCATGGGTTTGTGAAATCAGTTCAAGCTTCATCATTGCTGTACTTTACTCAGTTCCAACAAAGTTCATCCTTCATTAATTTGGGTTATTCTTACTGAACTACTATTGGTACAACATATAGCAGTTGTGCTAGTGATGACATAAAATGGCAGGGTTATTTCACAATTAACATCATACAGTTTAATATACTAGCTTTTTATTGGCTTTTCTCATCCAAAAACAAATCTCCTTGAGGTATACAATGGACCCCATCTTTGCACATCACCCACCAAGTGTGTCCAGGTTCTTGAGCAAAAGCAATCTCCCACATGACTAATTCCCTAATACCAGATAACTCTCTTCATGGCAGTCCACCTGCCTGTATGATACACATCTTTACTGAAGGGATGCCTTTCCTTCACTCCTGACAGAAGTCACATCCAGAGGCTGAGGACTTGTGTCTTTTTCCCAATCATTTTGTCAATGCCCCCTTCCTTATGATAAAATCCCTATTCATCTGCTCAGCCTCCCTACTCCCTCATTCCAGGCAACCAGCCCCATTATCCCAGCATCAGAGAAGCCAGGTAGTGATGTGCTTGCCTGGAAGTTGGCTGAAATCTCTTCACATCTCTCCAGCTCACTCAGAGATGGGAATGGGGAAATTACTTCTGGTAATCAAGACTTATAAAATTATATACAAAGAAGATGATACACAATGAAACTTGTTCACTGCCTCAAGCCAAATGCCCAGCCCAGCTCCGAGCTGTAGCTCCTCCTCCCTGTCCAACCCCCTTTATATACTGAGCATGACATCATATGTTATGGAATATCCTTTTGGCCAGTCTGGGTCAGTTGCTCTGACTGTGTCCCCTCCCAGATTCTGGTGAACATTAACTCTACTTTACCTGAAAACCAAGACATTAGCCCACATGGAAGAAAAGAGAAGACATGTACAAGAAGTCCAAAAGAGCGCAAGTTGGGGCAGTAATCACAGACAGATAAGTTAAATCACTGTGGATGTATGGTGGTGACAAATAGGTAGATAGACAGGCATACATAGACAGACATATATCAATTACAGATGCTGTGCAGAAAATGACCTGCCAACCTTTCACCCTCACGTTGAAGACCTCCCATCCCCCAACATCAGCTGACATCCAGAACACACTGTGAGCTAGTCTAACCCATGGAGCCAAGCAGCCCCTTGTCCTCAGTGTGCCCATGTGTTCCAAGTGAGAGAGGATCCCTCTGAGCCCTGCTCATTTCTTCTTGTTCCCCCTTCTTTCCCGTTATAGCCTCCAGTGCCGCTGTGTTGACCATGGTCCAAACAAACTGTTCAAATAGACCAGAACCACCTGAACTTCCAACCACAAAAAACTCATCATAGAAATGCATTCTCCATCAGGGACCATGTAAGATTGCTGAAACTGTCAGTAATACTGTCAAAGGTATTGCTGCAAGTGGGTAAGCTCTGAGATTCAGAGATCACAGACTGTTGTCCAGTCTCTCTCCCCACCTACCCCTCAGTACCCTCAACTAAACAATCCCAATTCTTTACATCACTGCTTGTATGTCTTATATTATACACCCCTGATTATTTTCACTGCCTCCTCCAGACTCACTCCAGTTTGTCCAGATCTTTCCTGAAGTGCTATCTACAGAACTGCACAGTTTTTGAGCCTTACCATCATGCAGCACAGCACAGAGATTACATCATGCACCTTGCAGGCTAAACTCCTATTTATACATCCGAGTACAGCATTTGTCTCTTTCTCAGTAACACACAATCATGTTCAGCTTGTGATCATCTTTTATCTTCACCTCCAATCCTTTTCTGCAAACCATGATCTAGTTGATCTTTCTCTGCACTGTATTTATGTAGTCCATTACTCCTGCCAAGGTACAATAGTTTGTGTTTGTTTCTGTTGAATTACATCCCACTTCTTCAGAGTATATCTCCAATTTGCAAAGATCATTATGAATTCTAACCCTGTTCTCCAGCAAATTCACAGTCCCCCCAGCTTGCTGTCATTTTCAAATTTGATATGCAAATTCTCCATCCATCACCAAGGCTGTTAAGGAAAACATTGAACTGATCTAAGCACAGGACAGACCCTCGCAGAACCCCAGTCTGTGCTCCCTTTTATTTTGACATTCTTATTCATTTTGCATGCATTTGTTATTAGCTCTCCTTGAGACCTTGCTCCTCTAGATTGCTAACAAAGTGTGATGAGAGAGATGGTAAAAACCCTACTGGAGTCAAAGCAGATGACACTTTCACCTCTGTCCACAATGCCTGTTAATCTGTCGCAGGTAGATATTAGATTGGTCTGACACGTCTTGTTCTCAACAAATTCTGCTGGACATTTACATGTCTCCTTGTGCAGGTGCAGCAAGGAGTTTTGTTGATAATTAATTTCAAGGTTTTTCTAGGATCAGGGTTAAGCAACAGTGATTCCATAAACCTGCAATTCCCAAGCACCTTTTCCCTCTGCTTCTCTCACCTCCCTGCTTTTCTGAAGACAGACACTCGTGTTTCTCTAGTATCTGGCAGATACTACCTGAGTCAGCTTTACAGGTCCAGGTCCAGCACAGTGCATTCACAGAACACCCTTTCTGTGAATTTCCTTTGGAAAAGGGGCAGGTTGGATATCTACTATGTTGCTGCAACAGGAGCGAGGAGGTTGTTACCTTGTCTTGGGAAATACGTACCCTTGCCCTTGTGCAAGTCCCTCTTGTCATGATGACAGCAGAGTAGAGATGTGTATTAACATGCACTGGACCTTCTGTCCCACAGACCTGACCCATGGCACATCCTGCCATTTCAGCCCTTGACAGAAATAAGCAGTTTATCCAGTGCACCTTAGACCTCATCTGTGGCACCTCAACTATTTTAGTCCTTCCTCCAACTCCACACTTATTTTTGCCAGTATGTCTGTGTCACAATCAGTAACATCTCCAGCTTACTCAGTTCTGTTCAACCTATCCCACCTGTGTGTTCCGCAGAGACTGATGTCAAGCTGATGGCCTACACCTTCCCTGACTTGACAGTTCTCACCCACTCTTCCTCCTCCTCCTTCTCCAGCTTCTCAGACATTTCAACCCTGACCTCCCATTCTCTCCTGCACCTGCATCTTCCATGCCAATGAAGAGCAGCTAATCCCAAGCAGGCAACCGGTGATTCAGGGTGATAATAGAAACCAAGGAGTTGACCGAAGAACTGATGCACTTGTTTAACTTGTAGCAGAGGACAGCCTAGACAGCAGTGGTCTGGAAGGAATCCACTGTAGGAAGGAGCCTGAACTGTGCCCTGATGTATCAAGTGGAAGTCAACAGCTGTGTGCTGGGAGCAGGCACAAGCTCTAGGTTGGAAGAAGTCAAGCAGCTGAGACCATTGGAGGAAGGAAGTTCCTCTGTAACTATTGAAAGAACAATTAACTGTTATCCTGGGGAAATGGTGCTGTTCCAGGGATGAGCTCTGATGGGCAAAATAGCATTTTCATGTACTAAATACCATGTGCACTCTTCAGTGTAGACAAGGACCCAGGTGCTCATCAATTATTGAGGTTGCTTGAAAAGGCATTTAGGAGAGTGCACAAGAGGCCAGGATGCAGCTCTACCTCAATCTCAGCTGGGCTGCTTTTAGAAACACAGCCAGTTAGAAGGGAAGAGAAAAAATTAAAAAAAAAAAAAAAGAAAAAAAAAAAAAGAGATCATCTAATAGAGCCTTCCCTTTGCCAAAGGAAATCATGCGTGGTACAGGAGAGGTCTCCTCACTGCCTTGTAGTATCAAGTATCATTTCCTTCCTACTTCTTGGGTAAAAACAGCATCTTTTTTCCTTAGGGTGCAGTCCACATCTTCTAAGGCTAGCTCCTATATGGAAGATAAGACCTTGCATTGGTTTCAGGTGTTCAGGCAAGAACAGTGTTGTCCCACAAGCACTGTCACTATATTCTGATCACTCTACTGCCCCAGACCTCAGCAGACATGTTTTCTTATGAGTTGCCATGTCTATACCCAGTTCAATGGACTGAAATTCAAGGCTTTTCTGTGACACCTCATAGAACCATAGAATGATTTGGATTGGAAGGGACCTCAAAGATTACCTAGTTCTAAACCCCCTGCCATGAGCGGGGACACCTTCCACTAGATAAGGTTGCCCAAAGCCCCATCCAACCTGGCCTTAAACACTTTGAGGAGGGAGAAAGAAATATCTTACCCTAAGTCAGCTGCCAATGTTCAAACTCCCACCTATAAACATACATGCATGGATCTGCAACAGAAGACTGTCTCCTGAAGAGAACAAGTCCCTGAATTCATTCGCCATGTATATTGGAGGTAGCCAGCAGTTAATACACAGTATCACTTTGGAGATGAAGCAGAACTTTCCATAAAGTCACATGTCTAGGTGCAGCGCTTTTGGAAGTTCCACAGCTGATGTGCATTCAAAACAAGAAAAGGAGAAGAAATCTCAAGGAACTTTCCTTTGCAATCACTCAGAACTTTGTGAGCTAGATTTTCTCAAATTTAAAATGTCACTTATGCCACCGAATAAGCATGAAGCTAAAATTTGGCCAACCACAGAAGTACCCTAGCACTAAAAAGTCTGTCTTTTTATTAACAAGAAGTGTTTTTTTCTTCACAATATACAACTTGAGAAATCCTTAGTAAGGCAAAATTCTAAGTGCTCTTTTGTTCGAGTTTTTGTTAGTTTTGTGTTTTTAAAGAAACTTTGAGTTGAGAAATACTAAAATAACAGTTTTTTGTATTACCATGATCTGCAAAAGGTGGGTCTTTTGAAACTGTGAGCTTGTGGAGGACTAGATACAATTACAGCAGATGATACAAGATCTCTGGAGAGTTAAATTGCTTATAATGCAGGAAAGACTTTTTTTTTTTTAATACAGAGCCTTTAAAAAGTAGCTACAAGTGGTTTTTTTTTTATTCATGTTTTTCATTTAGGGTCATATGGACATGCTTTTTGGGATTTATGAAATACTTGTCCACACACTGCAGCATCAGAGTCTAGAACTTGCTGTCATAGCACAACAGTGGGGGACATGGCTTGATCCTAATGAGTAAAGAACTGGGCATTCCCAGGATCAGGAACCATTTCTGAAGTTAAAATGGCAATGATTAGAAAGATGCAAAAACAAAGAAAGTTGGAGTTGTGGAGGTGCCAAAAACTCCTGTGATGCATATTATAAATCAAGACTGAAAGAAGTGAAGGTGGCATTAGGCATATAGAGAAAGAGACAGAGGTCCACACACACTGCAAGAACCAGTGTCTCTAACGCACACAAAGAAATACATGCAAGATTGGTATGGTTCCACATGGACCCTGTTAAGCACAAGTACCTATATGCACACCTTCAGAGCCACACTGAAGTGTGTTTTTGGGGTTCCATTTCATGTACTGAGTGGAGCAGAACGCAAAAACCACAGGCTAGCCTGGAATGGTGAGAAGTGCCAAGTAGGACACAAGATTGCTGCATTAGGCTTTCACACCTAGTATTGTGTCTGCTGGAGATCTTTGGCCATTGAACAGAAGCCCCAAACAGCACCCAAAACAGGATGGTAAAAAGGATGGAAGAAACATCACACAAAACTAAAACCTATGGCTATGTTTCCTAAAGTCATAATACTGAAGGGGAGACTATCCCATACAGTTATATTTAAGCCATTCTGCAAGTAAATCTGCTTCTTCTGACTGTCCTGGCCTATGGGAAACTCTGAAAGAACAGAGCTTTCACTACAAAATTATGCTAGAAGAGTGCATGTTTCTAGCACAAAATTTTTCTTTCTTTTCCTTGGCCGCAGGGGACCACACACTTAAAATATCCAAGTGATGAGGCATTGTCCTCTGAATCCAAATCACTGGACACTTAAATAACTCCAACAGCATTTTTAACTGTTCTCAGCATCTGCGGAAGAGTCTGGAATGACAGCCTGGAGATCAAATTCACTTTGCTCTCCAGAGAGCATAAGCAAAAGCAGTCCTACCTCGTTACTGAGAAAATGGGACATTATGTCTTGAACCACCTAGAAGTCTCCTGCATCATTTACTGCCAATACTAAAACACAGTGAACTCATAACCTGCTGTGGAGATGCTACACTCCTCACCATGGACAGAAAAGTCTGTAGCTTAGATCAGAGGTTTCTTAGCGGCTGCAAAAAAAAAAAAAACCCAGCCCACTATTTCTGATCACCAGTGAAAGCCACTTGATCTGTGTTCAACATATAATTTAGTGGCAGAGGTGCTGGACTGAAGGAGATATTTAGTGTTTAATATGTTTGTTCAAAAATTACTTCTCTATTACCTCACTATAGTTTAATTTCAGCTGCCATTTTTCAAAGTGGAAGGGAAGGAAGGGAAATTGTCAGAAGGGCAGCTCCTCCCTCAGTTTCTCATAGGGAGTTTGTGCACAGATCAAAGATGGAGAGAATTGCTTTATATCATGTCACAGACTGCCAGAGTACTACCAGAAGGACCTCGAGCAATAAAGCATCACCTCTGCAGAGGCAGTTGCACCTTACAATGTTGTATCAAATACTGCTGATGCTAAACTCATAACAAGCAAAGGACACTTGCCCAAGGCCACAGGTCATAAGATCATTGATACTCAGCATGGATTCAGGACAAAGAACTACAAAGGGTCAAGACTTCCCTTTCTCAAGCAAGTAAATTTACTAGGAATGGGGGTGCAGAGGAAATTTTAATTCTTGAAAAATAAATCTCAACCTGTTTTACTCCTTTTAAAATATATTGCCAAAACAATGAGGATGGAAATCAAAGTAAATAATATTTTGTCTCTTTCGGGTGGATTTAGAAAAAGGATCATCAAAGAAAGTTTTAATGAACTGCATCAAAACAGTTTAGGGACTTCTTCTGGATGTAGCAAACTGCAAAAGGTAAGGGATATCTCTGAGCTTTGGTTGAAACCCTTCTTCCATAGCCATAGCTATACAACATCAGGTACCACCAAATGACCACAATATAAATGTGAAGGAAAGTGTCTCCACAGCATGCAACATCCCTTTCAACAAGTACTGATAAAAGCAGTCTGTGTAGATCGGTCCATCTGCAATCCAGAATGTTCCTCTTCCTCAGCTGCACCAGCAGAAAAAGGAAACTTGAACTCATGCACTGCTGTTGTGCAAGGGCTTGAGTAACTCCCCAAGCTGCTGTGCTGCTCCTCCATTACCAATGAAGTCCCATGTCTTGGGACCTCTTGGAAAAAACTGTCCACAGACCACCAGTCATCTTCCTAAGGAAATGAGAGGCACTATCCTAACTGAGATGAAGGCCACTTTTTCTGATTGATCACTCCTCTTTTGAGTTCTCAATTAACAAAGGATTCAACAAATCTCTCAACTTTGACCTGTCACATCATACATTCCACATTTCACTGTTCCCTTCCTCCCTGCGTCCTCCCCCCCAGTCAAAGTGCATCTCCTCTGTTCACTGCCCTGCCTCTCATTCCTTGGCACTTCGGGTGCTCCCTGTGTGTAAAAGAGAGACCCTGTGAGAACACTCTCCAGAAGAGAAGCCAGAGAAAGAAGGACAAATAGTTTATTAACCAACAAGAAGGCTTCAGGCACCACAGACGTAAGATTTGCCAAGCCTCATAACATCATTGGTTTTATTTATTTCCCATTCCGTGTTGTATATTATTTCAATCTCTCCAAGTGTAATAGCAATAAAATTGAAAAACATCCATGGAAACACTTCCAATTAACACAAGGTCAGAAAATGACATTAGGGACCTACACAGCCCATAAAGAATAAATACACCCAACACCTCCCTGTGCTACCATTCTCCTCAGAAATAGCCTCAGCAAACAGGCAGGCAGTGAGTGCAACTTGTCTTAAAGGTCAGCAACCTTCATCTGCATTTTACCAAGGGCATGGAAGAAAGTATTGATGTCTAGCACCTTGTGTCCAGATCACACCACTGGTAAACAACATGTACAAATCTACAGATTTTTTAGCTCAATTAACCAAGTCATTTTAAATCTAGGCTGAAGCATAAAGCTACAAAATATGCAGGATGCAAAGACACAGGAGGTGATGGAGAACAAATTCAGTACCTTCAGCTGCACCAAAACCACAAAAGAGGGTAGGCTCAGTTCTGAAAAAGAGTGAAATGGCTTCAATTCACTGTGACTTCGGCATAGGTTCCTGTGCAGTGCTCTGTGTCACCCAATAAAAATTACTACAGCAAGAAGGGCACAAAACACAAGTAAAATCAAAACAAAAATGTTTTTGAACAGCTATGGTGATATTTCTTGTCCACACATCCAACACAAAATAAATGGGACAACCTGGTACCTGGAGGGCAGCCATCCAGGCTCCTTCCATAGGTAAACTGGAACACTCTTTAGTGCTTTTCTGAGCACCTTGTGACCTCTTCCAGCCAAGTTTTAGCCTCCAAAACCACCACAAATATTGCCCCTCACACTCATACAGAGGTGTTAACCTTCAGCTCAAAAGCCCTTGTGTATATAAGCTATTACCTCAAACTACCCTGTAGCTGAAGGGAGCAGAAAGGAGGTGTTAATATAAAGTGTGTCTGACTCAACAACTGAATCCTATTTATCACAACCTTCACAACTTCCCTGTCTGCAAACCTAGGCTGAAACAGGTGAAAAAAAACAGAGGTCTTCAGACCTGCTTCTGCACAAGCAACTTGGCAACCACCTTCCCCTGCAAAGAAGTCCTCTGGCAGACAGATAAAGGGAGAGCTCATCTACTTTGAAATATAGCTGCTTTCAGTATCTCTTAGCATTGCTCACAGAAGGCTAGTGACCTGTCTCCTCCTCTTTCTACAGAGGTCAGGGTGATGTCAGAAAATCCTTACAGCCAGTTACAGTTTACAGAGCTGTTGATATTATGCTGCAGGTAGACAGTTGACTGGCCACATGGCAGCATTCTATTCACTGCTCTATAAAGTGCTGCAGAAATGAAGGACCAGAAACAGCAAAATTCTAAGCAGAAATAGCTGTGGTTTAGTCTCTTCTCCAAAGCACGAGTGTGTAATCAAGAATGCAGTCAATGTGCATTGAACACAGACACCATGAGAATTATTTATTTTAACCTTTCCTCTTCTAGTTCCTTCTCCCTTTTCTTGGTTATCTTTATCACAGAATCACAGAATATTAGGGAATGGAAGAGACCTCACAAGCTCAGTCCAACCTCCCTGCCCAAGCAGGCTCATCTAGAGTAGATCACATAGGAACGTGTCCAGATTGGTCTTGAATGTCTCCAGAGAAGGAGACTCCACAACATCTCTGGGCAGCCTGTTCCAGTAATCCATCACCCTTACAGTGAAGAAGTTCCTCCTTCTATTAAGATGGAACTTTCTGTGTTCCAGTTTGGAACCATTTTCCCTTGTTCTATCACTGGCCATCACTGAGAAGAGCCTGGATCCATCCTCCTGACACTCACCCTTAACATATTTATAAACATTAATGAGGACACCCTTTATGTTCTGGCTTTGCTGAGCTTTGCATCACTATCCTGTCCAGCACTGCCTGGAGGGACAATGTTGGAAGATCATGAGAAGACCTCCTGGGCATGCACACCTCATATGAAGAACCAGGTACTGCCACGCCAATAGGCTAGATGACAAAGATGGTGCTTGGGCTCTGGAAGGAAGGGCTGGGTCAGGAACTGCAGTATCAATTTTACTACATCAGAATAACTCAGAATAGTTTGTTTTTTAGCAACAAAATAGATTCTAGAGTTAAGGAAATGGGGGGGAGAGAGAGAGAGAGAGAGAGAGAGAGAGAGAGAGAGAGAGAGAGAGAGGGAAAAGCATCAAGGAAAAGACACAGCTCTGCATGACACCACAGAGGATGGTGTCTAGGTGGCCTGTGAAAGAGGCCTTTGAAGAACCAAATACCTCTTCTTTGCTTTAATTTTTAGAAATCATCTTGCAAAGTTGTGATCCTGTTGAAACATTTGTCATTCATTCTTATACCCCATTCCAATAATGTCTGTTTTTCCTGACACGCAGCTGTGCCCATGCTCACCATACCCTTCATACGTCCTCCAAAGGGAAGTATATCACAGCCTCAGATTTATCTAGGACCTCTACCTTGAACCGCTATCTGTCCCTAGCTGTTTCTGTAGATCTCTACAGAAAGGTACAGTTCAGTTATTCCCTCAGCATCTTGCACAGCTTTGCATTTATCATTGCAGAACCTTCTGGACCAGAAAAAGATGCTAATTTCCTCTGAAGGAGGTACACCGGCTAAGGGTATGTTCTTTTTTTAATACCAGAATCATCTGGTTCATGTTTCCGACTTCCTGAAATGCACAGAAATATCCAGTTGAATATAAATGAGAGGAGGTCCCTGACATTGCTTCCTTAGCTGATATTTTCAAAATAGTATTCAGAAATTTGAGAACATAAAAAAATCCTAAACCAACCAAAACCAAGTTGTACCTTTTTGTAGCAGTAGAAGAATCTGGAGTGTCACTTTTCAAACTTCTTAGCCTTCTCACAAAAAGTTGGAGTGTCTCAAGGAAAACAAGCACCTTATATGAAAAATGTATTTTAACTAAAATACTAATTTTCCACAAAAATGCCATTCAGAGGATTTTCTGCAAGTTAACTCACTACTAGTTACTTTTGGGTAAAGTCACTCAAATAGCTATGTTTGTCTATGAAGGCCTCTTTCTCAAGGCCTACACTTGAGTATTTCAACACATCAGCACCAACAGCTCTTCAGATTACATATCACTGAGACAAACCCTGATAAGCATGGTAGATAAATGAGTCTCAAAGAGTACTTCTTTCAGGGTAACAGTCACACTTTCATGATATGAGTATCTTCCTCATATACTTTTTGGTGCATCTCTCTAAATGAAATGATAGTGAGAGCTTGCCTTCAGGGGACAATTTACCAGTAGAAGCTATACAATCTGACGAGTCCTCAGCCTGAAGTCTCTTGCTGACCATTCCATCATCCCTTTGGGAAACCTCCACTGCCTTTCATTTTATGTCTGCACAGCTGGAATTGTCTCAGAGCCAGCAACTGACGTGGGATATAGCACCTAGCACAAGAGCAGAAAGGCAGCACACACTCAATGGCTTAGGATATGGGTTTCATCTTCACCGTGCATCCTTGTCTGTCTGCTGCAACCCTGGCTATATTCCCGTCCTAATGAAACAGTAAGTCCCCAGGACATCCTTCTGTTTTTAGACTCCATAGAAAGGTTCAGTAGTCCCCAAGGCTTTCTGTCATGGGTCCCTCCACACTGACACTAGAACCAACATCTAATGTGTCTAAATTCTATTTTTCCCCACTGTTCCCCAGTTCTGCCCTTCATGGTTCTCACTGCCTCTTAGTCTCTGAGGGCTTCTCCTGAACCATGTTCTGACCTCCACATGGGTCTTCCTACTTGGCCTTTGAGCCTCCTCTATGGTATCCACAGCCCTGAAGTAGACTCCATGGAGCGTGTTCACTTCTTGGGGGACAGGTCATCACTGCAGCTGGCTCTGTGGTGCCAGTAGTCCCAGCTGTGGACACACACAGGATCTCTGGACTGCAGTGCCAACAGAGTGACAGCACCTCTGAAGCAAAGAGGAGACCTTGTTGGGATCCAGGCTAGTCCTCACTTGAGCCGGCTGATGTTGGTCTTGGCAGGCTCACTCTGTATCAGAGGAATCAAAGGTGCTTTTGAGCAGGAGTGTGACTTTCAGCCACTCTGAATTGCCTCCTGGAGCAGTCTTTTCACTACTCGTCACAGATCCAATGTTATAAATTTCACCTCCCTTTCCCCTGTGGTCCCAAGCTCTGAGTGGGCTCAGCGAAAGTGGGGCCAAGCAGCTCCCCAGCTGCTAGTGAACCTTTGTGCTAAGTTCTCCCTATCCCATGAGTCTGTGCTTGCAGTTTCTGTCTTCTTCAGCTTCCCTCATCATCTTCCACATCCTTGTCCTCCTTCTGTAGCCAACATACAATTCCCCTTTCTGCAGCAGGGCTTGAAGACAACTATTCCTCCACTCCATCTCCTTCATTTCACATCCCAACTGAAATCACAGGGGACTTTTTTTCTCCTTTACCTACCTCTCTCAGAAATATTCAGCTCTCTGAAGCATTACCAGATACACTATGCAGGAAAGACATGACAGAAGGAATTAAATAGTATTGTTAGGTATCTATAATTACCCCAAGTCAGTTTTTCCACAGTGCAGCAATTTCAAATCTCTCACAGCACTCTCTTTGGAAACCAGATGTTGACCATGTCAGCTGTGTTCTAAGAATGCATTTTCATGAGTTGCGTTTCTTGGAGTTTGCAAAGTGATGGTGGAGGGAGATGCTCCTGGAAAATTCCATCCGCACAGGGCAGGCAGCGCAGAGCCCCGCCAGGCTCCTCGGGGCATGGGGAGTTTTTCAGCTCTCTTCCTCTGCCACAGCACAAGCCAGGGTCCCCCTCCTCAAGCAAAAGGGAAATCTCTTCCACGCTGCTTCTTGTGGGAGGGTAGACAGGGTGTCTGGGGGAGATTGTATCTGGGAGAGGGAGGGTTTCTCCCAGGCGTACTGTGCTTCCCACCCTCCAGAGCAACACAGAGACAATCATGGAACAATGAAAACAAATAATTTGGTGGATAACTCTCTGATCAGTCCTTCTCTACCTTGCTCCCATTTGGTCTGTCCTATCCTATAACCAAAATCTGAAGCAACCGGTCTCCCAGCATGTTCATCAGCAACTGTTTTGCATCTCCTAAGACAACCCACTGATCCCTGATACTCAATCAATGCACTTTTGCTCTATGTACTGCCTCCACGTTACTCCTTAATTACATTCACTGGGATTGTCCTAAAGAAGTCCTTCTTTATTGATTTTTCCCTTCAAACACTTCCAGAAAATTATTGTACTACCCATCCAACAAAAATAAATACTTGGGAAAAATGTATCCTCAGAAACCCTAAAAGGGTCCAGGTAAGAGGCTACACAGAGAAAGTAATTTTTAACTAAAGTTCAAGTAACATTGTGTAGTAAACCTGGGTATACTTCAAATTGTTTATTTGAGATGGAGGATTTCTTAATGGAGAGCTCTCTTAATGGAGAGAATCCTTAGTGCAGATTTCACTAGACTGTACTCTTTTAATCTTTATTTGTGATACAGTGTCTCCGTTAGTCTCAGGCTGGAGCAAGGTGTCTGGGCAATGAGCAGGAAAATATATACACACACAGGACTTATTCTGGGACCAAACACAGGAGACAGAGCGTGGATGAGAACAACTGTTCAAATACACAGAGCTCTCTATAGGTCTGTTCCTCAGCCATCCTGAAAGATGAGACCTCAGATAGCAGTCATCTGTAAGAAAAGGGACAGGCATGAAGTTGGTGGAAACTACAAATGCAGACTAATCTATACACAGGCGAAGCTCAAGAAAAGCAGCTGTCCACAGGTAGCCTATGTCAGAGGCAGAAAAGCTACAGAAATTAGATGCTGCCATAATCCCCGCAGTCTTTACAAAGCAAACATAATTAAATTCAGCGATACAAAGAACTCTGGCCTTGGTGAAAATGAGCACACTTCTAAGAAGGAAAGCAAATATCTCCCACTTCTTAATAAGAACAAAAGTAAAGCACTGGTCTGAAATAAATGACCTGAGCAATCCTGAATTCTTAAAACACCCAGGTGATGCTTGGAGCAAACAGCTAAACATGGTGTGCAAGAGCTGATCTCAGGCAGCAGACTGCAGAAGATGGCAGTCTTTCTTTCTTTATTCCCAGATCTCCCAGCTTGAATGTTGAGCCTGGTGTGTGACACATCTTAGACTAGAAAATTTGCAACACACCTCTGCTGTCCAATCCTGCATCCAATATAAATGGATTTATCAGAATACAGTATTTCTTCTCAAAAAAACACAGGATTACAGATCCACTGTGGATCCACTGGGAGAACAAAAGGATCTGCAGAACCTATTAGCATTAAAATTGCAGTGTGCGCCCTGTGCTGTGAGATGGGTGGCAAGATGCCCTGCTGCATGGTTTCCCCAGTCTCATAAGGGCCATACCTGCATGCTCCAACACTGACCAAAATACTGTTCAGATCAAGCTGCAGAAAAAGGAATCTTTCAAAGCTAGGCCAGAACAGTACAGGAAAAAATAAATTATAAGGTGCAGCCTCAATCTAAATTCAGGTTTGTTTGTTGTTTGTTTGTTTGTTTTTTAAATTTCCCACTAATCAAACTCGTCCATTCAACACACACACACACAAAATCATGTTTTTATCAGACACAATTAATTACAGCAAAGAAAATTTGGATCCAAAGAAACACCTGCAAAGATACTTTGAGTCCTCACTGACAAAGGCGTTTGAGTTAACAAAGATAAAAAATAAAATAAAAATAATCTTTGTCCCAAGGGCTAGACCTCCCTTCTGAGTCAGGCAGAAAGGATTTGAAGGCAGTTTTCATTTCTGAGGAGCCTGCCCTCACCGTCTGGCAAATGAGGCTCTAGGATCTGGGGGAAGATGCTGCCATTTCCTCCTCCACGTTGCCTGTGTGAATGGTATCTAAAGGGTTTTGTGAAACTGCATGAAAGCACCAAAATGTCTGTTTTCATTTACAGCAATAAAACTTTCAAAATAAATCCTACATCTCAGACCAAAATTAATGAATATTTTCGTTGATCCCAAGCCACGTTTTTTCACAGACTCGTTTGTTCCTCCCACCATGTATCTGAGGCGCAGGCATCATCATCTGGGAAGGGAATGACACGGGCCTTATCACCCCTGGTCTTTAATGACCTGTTTCTGTTTTTTCAAAAACAGATTTTGAAGAGAGAATCGGCCAGAGTCCAATTAAAAATTCCTTACCTCCTTCCATTTGAGACTCATCTTTCTTACTCTACACGTCTGTGCTGCGTTCTTTTGCATCATTCAGCAGTCTAACCCCATTCCACCACACGAGCGGCTGAACGTTACTCATAGTGAAATATTGCCTGTATGTTAATTTGGCAAAGTGCTTAGGACCCTTCTCGAAGGAAGGAACAATAGAAATGTAAGTTGTGATCGTGTACAGGAACAACGGAAATAAACCTAAGGGAAAAAAGCACTAGAAACTGTCACACAACATGAAGGCCAAGTTGAAAGCTTTAACAGGAACAAGAAAAAGGCTGTCAAACAATCTTCCAGGTTTGGCATGGTGGAAGGCGTTGCAGAATGCAGCTAGCCCAGCAGAAGGAAATTAAATAAGCCTGGCAAATTGCTGACTCAGCAGAAGACAGCACATGCCACCTTCCCCTCCTCCCCCCCGCACCAAACCCACCTTGAATGTTAAATAAACCCAGGTCAGTAAATGCTGTCTTTCATGAGGAAGAAAGGTCAAAGGATAGTGACAGACACTCAGACACAACTACAAGGCAGTGGGAGAGTGAGTGCTGGGATCTAACGTTACCAAAGGCAGTCTGAAAAAATTACAGACTCGGGGAAAACACAGTTCAGGGAGAGGGAAAACAAACAATGCTGAACATATTGTACGCTCAAATCGATGACACTAAACGCATGCCAGAGTTCATGAGCAGTGAGAGTAACTCAAGCACACAGTAGCTCCAGTGATAACCATAGTTTTAACACTGAGATACCTTTGAAAGGCAGCAAAAGTTAACACATAACAGCATGGAGAAAAACCACAGGGGAAAAGACTGTCCTGGTGTAGTAAAAAATACTGCCAAGGTGCAGATTAGCATCAAGCCAAGTCAACCACACATAATCAGGATTCAAACCCAAAGACAAGGATCATGTGAGAACTGAGCACAGAAACGCTGGCCAGAACCAGCAGAAAACAGCTGGTCTGGTTCTTCTCTGGTTCTTCTCTCCAGAGGAGAGAAATCCAGCCAAAGACACAACAAACAATCTATTCCTTGCTGAATAAAAGTCTAAGCAATTTCATATTGAGAAAAATTTATTTCAAATGCATTCAGAAGCAAATGTGGCCAGAATTCTACTTCAGGAAAAGTAAACTGGCAAAAGCTTAGAGGGAGAGGGGAAGGGGAGGTAGAAGAGAAGGAAGAGAAAGACAGAACCAAAAGAAGTTGAAAGAAAGAAAAACATAGGGTCCTACAAATATGCAGATGAGGCACAGCAGCATCTCCCTTCTCTCAAGCACCATGGAAGGAAAACAGAGCCTCCAGTTAATAACATCCAGGAAATGTAAAAAGAGAAAGCAAAGGATTTGCAGGCCAATCAAAGACATCGTTGACATGAGAGTCTCGAGCAAATGCAACAGAACAGATGAAAACACACCTTCAGGCACCAGGGGCACGTTCCCTCTACTGTGAGCCTCCTTCAGCAGGAGTGATGCTAGCACTTTCTCCAGACTTGGTTTGGTTGCCTGCTTCCTCTCTGCACTCATCTCTTCACAAATTTCAGGGCTTAAAGCTGCCAAAATCCCCATGCTTTCCTCAGGTCTCCTGGCATGGTCTGGACACGAAAAGCAACAGGAAAGAAACTGCCTCTTCCAATGGCATGGGGGCAACCTGTGTGGTTTCTGGCCCCTGAAGTGATTTACAGTTTATGGTTGGGGACAAAACAGGGAAAAATCAAGTTTTCTGTGCTGTGTATCCATCCGATGGATGGGACACACAGTCTGCCCGTGTCACTCCTGAGTGGACAACAACTGGAACAGTTAGTTTTGGGCTGATAAATAATCAATTCACTCATAAATGGAGTTTGGGGAAAAAGTCATTCTTGTGCTCAGACTGACATTAGAGAAGAGTTTTGGCCTGAGGAGAGAGCAAGGGAGGCAATTCTTAGGATGTCAGCGTATATATCACTTAGATTTTCACAATAGTATATTTTGCTTAAAAATAGCAATGAACAAAATGAAATTTTAGAAAATTTTGTTTTCACTTGACATCTTTCTACCTAAACTGGTCAATGTTACAAAATGTTTTTTACTACATTTAAATGACGTCTCTTGTTGTTTGTTTGTTGGGGTTTCTTTCAGGTTAGAAAAACATTTTCTGTGCATTCAAAAAGAAATATTAATTTGTTCTCATTCACCAAAAATGCAAAAGAAGAGCCATGCTTCTTTCTTTCATTTCCAACCAAACCAACCCATCTTGTTTTTTTGAGGATGTTGTGGACTGATCCAGGATGATAGGATGGATCCTTGATGCTGCACTGTGATATGAATATTTAATTACTGTACTGTTGTGATATAGCTCCAGCAAGCAGCTGAGCACCACACAGCTGCTCACTCACCCCCGTGCCCTTTCCAGGGTGGGATGGGGAGAATGAGGAGACAAAGGCAAACCTGGTGGGTTGGGATAAGGACAGTTTACTGGGACAGAACAAGGAGAAGGAAATAAAAACAACAGGACTTAGAATATACAAAAGTGTTGAAAAACAATGCAATTTCTCACAAAAAACTATACAGCTCAGACTGCACACTGAAGACATGTCACAAAGCCAGACTGTCCCCAAGCCACACATCCTGGAGCCACACTGCGCCTCCCACTTAGTCCTATTTAATACTGGGCATAATGTCATGTAGTATGGAATAACCGATTTGGTTAGTTTGGATCACCTGCCCTGGCTGTGTCCTACTCCAGCTTCTGGTAAAAACTATCCCTATCCTAGTCAAACCCAGGACATGTACCTATGCTTGAAAGCTCATCTTCTCACAGCAGCTCAGCTATCACCTGAATGAAGAAGTGGATGCTTATTGTTAATGATTCCCACAATCAATGAAATGCTCACCATGAAAGGCACACAGATCCACAGCAACATCTGACACACCACAGAAACCTCCAAGCTGGTGGCAAGCAGGAGGGTTTTTTGACCAGGAGCAATGTGTCTCTGGCACTAGCACAACAGCCCTGCACTGACAGCATAATGTGGCTCATGGTGTTGCACCGCATGATGCAAACTTACCACAGGTTTTTTTGGTTCTCTGTAGTTAGAATTATCCTCTCAGCAGTGCTGGGTATTTTTTAATATCCAAGCATGCAAAAGCACCTTTACTGCTTTTTCCCATCTGCCCTTCACACTCTTGACGAGGCCCCCATAAGCTCACACAAAGTCGTTTATAATTCTCTGTTGCCTATCAAAGCCTTCACAAGAGTTAGGCAGTTGGTGTGTAAAGCCTGCTGCCTACCATGCTGACTAATGTTGTCTGATTGTTCCCTTGTACTCCCCCGTTGGTCCATCTGTACCCATCTGCTGCCTTTTGTCTTCTAATTAAAGTGCAACCACTCCGGGGTAGGAGCCACCTTTATGGATAGCGTTCTCACAGCTCTGTGCAAAACAGAGTCCCAAGTCCATAACTGGATGCTGGGGACAGCAATAATGATGCACAAGTGACCCCACACACATGCAACAATGGGGAAGGGTGGCATGGGCAATCTGTTGGAAGAAAGCCCCAGAGCAGAGCTCTCAACCAAAACACGACCAGGGCAAGAGCAGGTGTCTCCTGTGGCTGGAAGTTGTTGCCACATTAGGACACTGGACACAGACCTCAGCATTGCCCTGTCTGAGGAGTCAGGTTGGCAACCCCAGTAAAGATCAGATGGCCACTGTCTCCCTCATCAACTACACCAGCATGGAAATGGTCAGAGGCACTAAACCAGGACTTAATGAAGATCTCCAGTTTTCCCAATATGTGATTTGCATTAGAAGACAAGGCCTCTCCAAGAAGCTGTCATTGTTTCAATGTAAGAATTCCCTCCAGTAGCCAAGGAGTAGGGCCTGGTGGAGAAGAGCCAGAATATTTTTCTGCAGGCTCATGAATCATACAAATACACTCCAAAATTCAAGCAAACAAAGTCAGGAACCGCTTCAGCAGGAGTCAAAGAGAGCGAAGAGCTTACACTGACATAATATATGGTGGTTAGTAGGAGAAACCCAGCTAGCGTCCTCTTTGGTCAAAGAGATGGACTAGCTCATTATTGCAGCATGCAGTAATCTAATCTAATGGTCTGATACAATCAGTCAGCAAAGTTACCATTTGATCAGCATGTCCACAAGATTTGTGTAGGAGGCTTTTTCAGAAAGATTGTTCCATTTATCACCTGATAACGAAAGCTTTGTGTGGGACTTGCAACTCCCCTTCTCCTTAGGAGTCAGGGCAAGATTAACATGGCCGTAACTAGACATAAACACATACAGTTTCATCCTGGACAACTGTGAGAAGCTAGGCCAAATCCTGACAGTGGGTGAAGTGTAGGTGCACAAATAAAGCCATCTGGTTGTCTGATTGAATCAGAGTCATCAGCAGAGCCATCAGATGTGACCTAGATCAGGTATCTAAGGGACACTCATTAGGAGTGGGGTATCCATGAAATATGTATTCTTTGATGCAAGTCTGCTCTCTAATGAGAAGCAAGGGATTCAGGAAACTACAGTCTCTTAGAGAAATGTCCAGTAAGAACAGTTTACAAATAAAGGGGAAATGCATTTACAGACTCCCATTCTAATTTCAGCTGTATGTTCTTAAATCCAGAACGCTTCATCTGCCCTAAGTGAAGCTATATCCTTCGAAAATCTGGTTCTATGGGAACAGAATCAGTCACTAGCTCTGAGTAGGTTTAAACAAACTCCTATGCCATTTCTCCTCAGGGACAATGAGTCATAAATCTCCATGTACACAGGGAAATTAGCAAAACAAGATTGATTGGCAAAAACAATCCAATCTTGTCTCACCATAAAAGGAGTCTGTAGGACAGAAAACATTTCCCCTCTGAGGTCCCAGGAAATGCTGTCAAGGTGCCACACAGGGCAGAACCTGACCAAATACAGTAACTTCTACCCCAGGGAGACAAGCATACCTGTGCATGCATGTGTAAGTGATCAGAAAGGCTCGCTCAGGTGGGCACCAGACAACATGAGCAGGAAACTGTCTCAAATGATCTAGTCATCTTTCTAAGGGCAGGGGAGGGCCTTCTGAGAAGATGCTTGGATGTGCACAGCTGAAGTTTGCACCTCACAACACTGCATTCTTGCTCTTTTTTTTTTTTTGTTACAGAAAATTCTTCAGAAAATGAAATTTTAAAAACCTAAATCCTTCCTTCTGCTAGACAATTTAACAGGTACATGATTCATATTGGTTCTTCATGGAGTGGCCAGGGCCACACAGACCTTTGCTAAAAACCAATACTCATCAGTCCTATTCCTCTTCCTCTCCTGTTATTTCTGCTACTTGGGCATTGCAGCACACAAAGAAATGACAGTGAATACTTCTTTTAATGTACAGAAAGACCTGATACCAGGTCTGAAGACTGTGTCATCATCAAAGGTTACTGCTTCTTCAGGCTCTGTGGTGTTCATCAGACCTCCAAAGCTGCAGGCTGCAGGAGGTGACAAGTGCCTCTATAAGAGCTTTTTTATGCAGCCATCCACAATAGCCTTCATGCAACAACTGCCTGCTCATACAGAAGGTACATGGTAGAAGCTTGCAGAAATTATGTCCTGTCTGGACCAACCTTGAAGTTTTTGATGATCAGCTTGTCCATAACGCTGGGGTGGTTTTTTTTCTCTATTAAATAAGTCATCTCTTGAGAGACACTCTTCAGGTTGAAAAGCAGACTGGTAGAGAACCACAAGAGATCACTTACTGCATCCACCAGCTCTGAGGTAGAGCAAGATAGATTTAGACCCCACGGTGTTGGAAATTTTTCTGTGTCCTCCAGCAAATGAGCCTCACCAGCAAATGAGCCTCACCATGTTTCACCATGCTAATAATTAGGCAGCTCCCTACATATCTAACTGAAGTCTTTCTGCTTGAAAATTTAGCAGATGTCATCTTCTTTCTGCTTACTGTGGACACAAAGAAAACTATATAATGTACTTCTTTCAACAATGATTTACATGTCCAAAGACCTATCTTACTCCTTTTCCTATGTTTTTAGATAAAACAAATCCTATTTTCACACTTTTCTTTTCTTGAACCATCTCTCCCTTCTGTGGCTCCTTCACACATCCTGAGGAAACCTTTCCCCCGCATGGATGGGTATAATGCTGCAATGTCCTAAGCAGGGTTGAGAGTCACACAAGTTCACAAACTTACCTTCTGGGGACTACAATCCAGGCTGAACACTTCTTTGGAAAGCCCATGCACAAGCAAGTAGTGGGGCCATTTTGTCACCCTGTTGCAGCATTAGGAAACACTGGAAGTCTACAATCACTGAGGCAGCTGACAGCATGTCACAGCAAATGGCCTCATTTCCAAGGAGCACTGATGTGTCCAGCGGTGTAGGGAACAAGCTAAGAGCAGCCTGTCCATGAAATTGTAATCATGGACACACTGATGGCTAGAGGAAACAGAACAGATGCTGCTAATTGATTTTCAGGGGTTCAAAAGTCAAACAATGATAATTAAAGGAGCAGCAGCAGGCAAACACTTTATCTGCCGAGGAGGGTGAGGGTTGATGGGGCAGAGGATTAGCACATGCATCAGGGCAAGTGAATCTTTCAGCATGTTTCCTATCTGTTCTCCTCTAAACTGGCTTGTTATGGAACCCTGACAAAGCCATCACTTGGAGCCTTTCTCAACCAGCCAGGAGTAGAAGTTGCTGGAGTACACATTGTAAGAGATGCTCCAGGGAACCTGCAAAACAAAGGACATGAGAAGGTGCTCTGGATCTCCAGTGACACACCAAAGCACAGAGAAGCATCGGCAAAAGGGAGAGTCTGAGAACAACCTCATGACAGAAGTGATGCAAAACTCAGTAGAAATTAGAAAATGAATCCCAAAGACTGCCTCAGAGACATTAATATTTGTGTCATCCCCAGGTTTGCTGTTGGAAAGTTAAGCAGCTGACAGGAGCTGGAAGCTAATGGGACAAGACTGTTGTGCCCTGCCTCAGCAGAGAAGGTGGATGTGAGCAAGAGATGGATAGCCACACTTGGCAGCTCATGAAGTGATCATGAACCCAGCAGTAAGACTCATCATATGTGGGATTACAGGAGAGCAGAGGAGAAAGGCAAGCAGTAAAGAAAAGCCTGGATGAAAATTCTTCCCACACAAAATATTACAAGCCACAGACACAAAGCCTCTGCTTACCTTGTGAGACCTCTAGCCACAGCTCATTGCTGCATTGAGGCAGGGCCCTTCATAGGGCATCAGCGTGGACCTTCTTCGCCATCTCTATCTGCATACTTGTCTCTCCATGACAAATACAACAGGGGCATCTATGCACCCAAAACACACCTAGGCTCTCTGGCCATTGAAGCAGAGAGCTCTACCAACCAGCTAATTTAAAGATAATGAGGGAGGACTTAGCACTCTGGCCCTAAGAAGCAGAGAACAAAGTGATTGAAATGCAGAACATTTACTTGTCACAATAGGAGTTGTTACTCATGGCTACAAGAGCAGAAGAGTTGATGTTACTGACCCTTTCCAGAAAGGGGCTGCTCTACATGTTCTTTCATGACTGTCAGTCCTATGAGGCTTCAGTCTATCTGAAGGACCGCGAGATTTATCTTTATCAGACTCTGGGGACAGCTGTAAGTTTTCTGGAAAACTAATTCCTTTTCTGAAATAACTGGTGAGATTTTGATATTTCTCCCCAAACTGGAATGAAAAACCAAAATATCAAAAAATTTCTCAGACCTAAAATCCTGTACAGTCTATCTGCACCTTTGCTGCTCAGAAAATGGAAAGCTTTGTACCTGTTTTAAAACATTTCTTTATATATATACAACCCATGAGACATACTCCTCACAATCTATTTGCCATCTTTCAAGAATCAACTTCACCAAGCCAGAGGAGACTAATAAAAATGATCAGAAGTCTAGAAAACATGACCTACCAGGAGAGCCTGAACAAATTCTTGTTTAAACTACAGCCGAGACAACTGGGATACAACATGATAGAAGCCTTCAAACATACATAGGGAAGATGAAAAGAGGCAGAGAATAAACAGTTCCCTATGCCCACTAGGGAGATGCCAAGTAATAATGGACTTAAACTGCAGTCAGGGAAATCTAGGTTAGACATTAGAAAAACTTTCCAGAGTAAGGAGAAAGAAGCTGTGGAAGATTGCATCATGATTTCATGAAGTTTCTAGTGTTGAGGGACTCTCAAAACAGGTGAGGCAGATATCTGTCAGGAATAATTTCAGTCTAGTGGATCCCTCCCTTGGGCACAGGGAGGGACTAAGTGACCTCTTGATGTACCTTCCAGGCACAGCATCTATTATGGATAAAAGTGTGCAGTGATGTAATTAAAGACTGAGCTATAATGAACGCACCAAAGTGGACTGAATCCGTGTTTCCATGCAGCCTGTCACCTCTCGTCTCCTACCGTCTGAGTGTTTGACTTGGAAACTCTCCTGCGCTTTGTGTGGTTTCTTCTATATCTTGCCTGGAAGTTGCCAGGACAAAACACCTTAATAATTTAGCAAAAATTAGTGAGCATTTGGATGATGTTAAACTGCAAAGCAATGTTCTTACAAAGGTATTTGGTTTGTATGCTAATAATATATGAATAATTTAAGGTTTGTATTTGTGGCACTGCCTGGGAGCTGCTGTTAAGGGCCAGCACTCTGCTTTGCCTGACTCTCTGCAAACATGGAAAAAAATTATGATCCTTGCCAGAAAGAGCTGTTTCACTCTCATGTTTTATTGTTTCCATTTCTACTGAATGGAGAAAATTAATAAAAAGAGTATGAGGTTTTAGGCATGAAAGGTGTCTGCCTGTGATTAAAGCATGTTGGAGATGACTTCTGCACTTCTCAGGAAGAACCTTCCAGTGTAAAATTCAAACAGCTCAGAGTTTGATTATAATAATCTAATTATCCCATTGAGACACCCACTTCAAGGTAAAACATTTGTGTTCAGGAAGCACTATGGGCGTCTCATACCACTAACACCATAGTTCAACATAGTCTCATTTCAATCCAGCCCCAGCCCCTATGAAGTGAAGAACTGTTCTGGTTTAATGGATGCCAAGCAGTCCCCACAGACAGCAAGGCTCAGGCAGGTCTGACCCCAACACTTCAGCTCACCAGGATCTCTTCCACTGTCTGGTTCATCTGAGAGACCATATGCTCTCAGAGATGGAACAACCCCCCAAGCCCTAACTAAGGGCATGCTAGGATAATGTGTGAGAGGAGCAGGATAAAAACAGGACCACGTTGGACTGTGGCTCCTTGGAACTCACAAAGCATTCCAGCAACAGATTCCCCACAGCTGCCTCACTAGTATTCCCTTGCAGGATTCATGCCGCTACTGCCTCATTATCTTGCCCTGGCAGTTGAGTTTTCCTCTGTATGAATGAATTTAGTGCTAACTAGGAACAAAGCCTCCTGGAGTTTGCCTGGTGGACTTTAGTGAAGCTATGTGATAAGCAGAGCTTCATGTGAGAACTCTGCGGCCCGAGTCTTGCCTGACCACACCCTGAGCAGCCAGCCTGCCTCCTAACACATCCAAGGTTGATGCCATGCCATACATTTCCTCATTCTCCTGCCACTCTGAGACCTCTTCTGACTCTCCCAGACCATACACCCTCATCTGGTCTGCAGTGACAAGACCATGAGGTAGATGGATCTTCCTGGAAATCAGCACAAATTGGGGCCTTTCACTCTCCCCCAAACTCCTGCAACTACTGAAAGTTCTTAGTAGCACTAAGCACTAATGAGATTGCTCTTCCCCCTCCTTCAAAAGCTGTTCCTCCAACACTCTTCTGAATGCACTTCTCTTGACAGACCCCTATTTCATTCTCATTTCCCATGGATTTATTCCTGTCTTTGGCCACTTGTAAGGAAAGAAGCAGCCAAGGAGAGGCAGCTTTCTCTGCTTGGTAGGGCAAGGAGGCATTTTTTCTGAGTGTTCACATCCAGATCAAGCTTTGCTTTATATCTATTGAATGCTCTGCTGAATTCTCCCTCCCTTTGCTCTGATTTCTCAACCCCATCACTTTTTATATCTTATTTTCCTAGCCCTCAATCTACCCCCTCTACTTCAATTCAAACCCTTTGGGAGTGCTTATTCAGAGCCTGGACCACTGGCATTTATGTGGGAGGTGAAATGAACCAAAACTTTGCACTTACACAGAAATCCACACCATTTCTAAAACAGTGCTTTGGGTTACATGCAAATTATTCAGAAATATGTAAATTTGGATCTTTGAACAACTCGATATGATCTCACATACATGTCCTATTAATGCACCATCCCATTGCAAATGACAGTGGCCAGATATATCAAACACAGTTAACACCAGCCTATATTACTAAGCATGGCTGTAGCTCAATCACAGCCGTTTAGCATACAGAACTTCACTGCCTCAAAGCCATGCAGAGAAGTGTTTTTTGTCTCTGCCATTGAAACCCACGGCACAGAGGAGGTCTCTTCTCTGAAAGGCAGGAAAAACCTATGTTCAGAGGTTACAGAAGAGAAGCTGGTTAATTTTTTTATGCACACTAATGGATGAATGTAATGGCATCCTGCATGGAGAAGACAGCAGCCTGGGTATTGGAGACACCAGCGGTGCAGGACGCAAGGAGGAGATTGACATCCTGTGTTAAGAAGTACAGAAAGATAGGGGCATGGGGATTATTTGCCTAGAGCCTTCCTCCATCCTCCTCCTCCCTGACACAGATTGAGAATTACCAAACATGTCCTACCCTTTCCCATTTCCTCTCCTTGGTCAGAAGGATGATCACCAGCTTGGGATGCATCTGGTATCCATCCTCACTGAATGACAAATTCCTGCCTTCAAAGGTGACGTTGATCAGGTACCTGCAGGAAAGAGAAAAAAACAAGGAGATTGTTAATGCTTGGGAACTAAAGCTGAAATGAGAGTCTGCTCTCCTCTCTGTAGGTTATGCCAGGATGGTAGAATCACAGTGCAAACAGTGTTATGAAACTGGAGACAGCAAAGGAAAATCCAAGAGGAATGGAGTGGGATAAACAGGACTATTACCCCTGTAACCGGCACAATCAGCAAGAAAATGGTCCCATTTTCTGGGACAATTTCTTTCCATTTTCTGACTGGAATAGGGAAGCAATGTCCTGTGTGGCTCTCAATGGATTCTTCAAAGTACAGCTAAGAGTTGCATGCAAACATGTGTGCCCATAGCCCTTGTTTTCCCCTTGTCCCAAAAGGCAGAATCATCCATATCAATTATCCATGTAAACACACCCCACAGCCTACAAAATCACAGTATCACAGACTGGTCTGGGTTGGAAGGGACCCCAAAGATCATTGAGTTCCAAGCCCCTGCCACAGGCAGGGCCATCAACCTCCAGTCCTGCAACTAGACAAGGTTGCCCAGGGCCCCATCCAACCTGGCCTTGAACACCTCAGGGATGGGGCATCTACCACCACTTTGGGCAGCCTGTTCCAGCACCTCACCATTCTCTCCATAAAGAACTTCCCCTGATATCCAATCCAAACCTTCCCTCCTCTAGCTTAAATCCGTTCCCCTTTGTCCTACCACTATCTACCCTTGGCAAAAGCTGATTCCCCTCTTGTTTATATGCTCCCTTTAAGTGCTGGAAGGCTGCAATGAGGTCCCCAGTTTGCTCACTTTCTAAGGGGATTTCACATGTTGTTTGAGGACAGCAATGACATGTGAAGCAGTGGAGACAGCCTCCCTCCAGCCCAAACATCAAGGCAATGATAAAGAAAGATGCAGAAAGCAGAGGAGATGCACACCTGTGAGAAGATCCATCCCTATCAGAGCCAGCGTGCCTTGCGGGGTCCAAAGCAATCTTCTGAAGCAGCTTAGGAATAGGGACAGTGGATGTGGAGATAGTGCAGTGAAAGTCCTTTTCCCTGAGGACAGCCATGGTTTATACCCAGCAAGATCAAACTAAAGGGTGATCAGCCCTGCAAATCCCTGCAGCCAACACTAATGATTCTCTTTGTCTGGAAAGGCCCCGTCACTTCGGTGCAAGGCACTCCCCTCGGGGGCATCTCATGTCAGCTGTACAAATGGAATATTAAACAGTCCGGGCTTCAATCTTATTTATCCTAAGGCTTCTTCACTCAGCTCTGGCAGTGGGGAAGACCTTTAAGTGGACCAAGATTAGAGCTACACTCATTTCAAGGTCTTGCTGAATGGAGGAAGCATGTTAAAGTGGTGTTCCTGTAAATGAGAATCAGGTCTATTGTTTTCTTAACTCTTATGCCATCCAGAATGACAGTGTGGGGAAGAGGAAGAGGCAAATACACATTTCACAGTTCATTGGCTTATATGACATCTCTGTGGTGCTCTGACAGTTTCCTCTGTTCATATATTTCACTTCAACTCACAATCCTGTTGCATGGCGTAGATTTTGCCTTTATACACCTTCTCTGGCACCAGTAACTTCATGTCTCCCGTGAGAGGCAGAGGTGATCAAGCTGCCTGCAGGGTTAGCCCCAGGTCTCTGCCCTCCCCTGCTTTGCCCAGTCCTCTTACAAATTACACAAGCAGTATTTCCATTACAGATGTGAGAGGTTCACCTGCTCTATTACTTCATGACACCAGGAAACAGTTCCTGATATACAGGTTCAGTCTGTTGTTTCTGAACATGGTTTGAACCAATTTTGAGGAAAAAAAAAAGAAAGAAAAAAAATATGGTATTTCAGTGGGTTCATAGTTTCCCACTATCTGCATGCAAGAACTCCCTGCTAATCTAATGATTATCTAATGCACTGGTAACAGGTAAACTTCAAACAAATAAAAAAAAAGCAGGTCATCATTTTAGCTTCTTCATTTTCGCAAACTTTTCTGTGCTAACTCCATTAATCAACAAAAAACTCATCCACTCATTCCCTGTTACCAAGTGCAATCAGCAATTATGATTACTTCTAAAAGAAATTCCACACTTGCTCCATTTTGTGACCTTCAGAGGACGTGCACAGCACAGGAAACACAGCCATAAGGGAGTCCAGCAACAGCACGGTCTTCAGAGGCAGATATTGACTATTTTGCAAAAGCCAGACCCATTCAGCACCCACTGACAGATCCCCACAACATCAGCAGTGTGGAAAATCTTAGCCATGCAATTGCTTGCTGTGGTGTAAAAGGACCACACATGCTCTTTCCCAGTTGTTTGCATTGCTCTCCTATGGAGGAAAGCCAGGCACAGACCATCACCAGGTGCATGCAGCCTATGTAAGGTTCTGGTGGTGGGAAACACCTTCCAGTGAAGCAAGATTACAGCTACACCCATCTCATGACTTCTCTGCACTGTTTACCAGAGTAAAGACAAAGCAAGGCTCCAAGAAGATGCGGATGCCGTTAGCCTGACGGGAGTTGCAGCTTTACATGTCAGTAGTTAGAAAGCAGTGTCAATATCTCATTAAACAAACAGCAGTATTAAACAGTTCTCAACCCTCTCTCCCCTCCCACATGTCCCTACCTGAGAATGATGCCAATATGGGAAACTCCCTTGTACAGCCCAACAAGGAGAGTTCACAGAAATCAGCAACAGATACGACACGAGAGTGTGCGGTTTCTGCTTGTTTTCCACTGGAGACATTAGAACCACTAATAATAATCAAGGGGGGATCATCAGTGACTCCAATCCTTGGAGCTGCCTTGAGATTTACACTTAGAGAGGCACTAAAATCTCTCACTTCGTACTTTAATGACTGAAATTAGTCTCCAAATTTGGCACAATAACTCTTCAGAGGGTTTTCTCTAGAACCCATTAGCAACACGTTCACCAAAGTTTCCAGGAAGAGTGCAGATGCAACAGCTCCCCCCAAGCTTTCTCTGCACTCCGTGGTTTGATGGAGATGCAGGGTAAAAGCAGAACCTTGGGGGCTGTGGGGCTTGTTGAGGTGCTCTGGGCAAGGGGACACATGCATGATAAAGCATCAGGGCTTGAAGAACTGATGTCCAGGGGCATCTAAGTCTTCCCTACAGCATATATACACTCCAGTTTCCAAACAAGCAACCAGGGGGCTGGGAGATTCCCTGGGATGTCTGCACTCAGCTGCAGCAGGGTCACAACATGAGGGCAGTAGACTGTGCATGCAGGTGAGGTAGCTCAAGACAAAACTCTACCTGTAAAGGGCTTAATCCATCATTGCCTGGATGGTTTGGACTCAAAGATGGAGAGAGAAAGGGGGCACCATGAGGCAGACACAGGCAATGTAATTTAATTTGCCAGAAACACATTTCAGCTAAGAATTTTGCTTATGTGGGCATTTCTGGAGCTGCACAGAAGGATCAAGTCCTTCCCCACCCCATCCAGTGGGGATCCAGTGGCCGCAATGTCCAAACTCAGCCAGGTGGGAGCAAAACACACACAACACTGTGGAAACAGGGTGACACTGTGAGCCCCTGGTACGGATGAGCAGGCAGGAACAAAGTAGGAAGTGACATGTCCTTGGGCACAAAGCAAGTCACACTCGGGGGGATCTGACTCCCCGTCCTGTGCTCTCACCATTAGGTAACATAATCCATCCTAGATGTGAGGCTGACAGCCCTGCAAGCTAATGGAGAGTGTTTCCAAGGTTGGTTGGCATAGGAAATAGAGCATTAAAACCACATCAGATGGCCAATTTAGGACCAGCAGAGAGATGATGACATTTTAAATGGTTTCAGGTAGTGATGGGGAAAGGCTGGAGAGGCAAATGTGGCAGGCGGGGGGGACTTGGAGGGAGAGAGGCAGGATGTTGACCAAATTGTTCTCTGCCCCAGAGACAGATCTGAAGGAGATGCATTTAAAATCAGCCCTAACCACTTCCACTTCTGCCTCCAGTGTCTTGCTGGGAATCAGTTCCTCCTGAGGCTGCCGATTGGGTGGGCAAATTTGGGCGATGCCCCAGTTCAGTCCATTGCACTTTCTGCCTCACGTGCACGTGTGTGCACGCACACACACACATTCCCCTGCACCCTGTCAGTGCTTGTTACGCTCCAATGAGATGAGCAGTCTGTCTGAAATGGCAAGATTATCCTAACATCGACCGCTTCCCTGAATAAGACAGGCCACATAAATAAAACAGCCTCTCCACCATCAGCACCAGGGAGTCATCTCAACAGTCCAGCACACAAGGGAAAAACAAGGTGTAGGTGGAGGGTGGAGAGGGAAAGGCTGTGGGATGCCTCAACTGGAGAGGCTCTGCAAGGTACAAGGCATGTGGAGTGTGATGCAGGATAGGGGGACGCAGACTGCCATCAGATCCTTTGGAAACTCACTGTAGTGTGAAATACTGGCACCGTTTCAGCATTTAACAGCAGTAAGATGAAGGCATGTGCATCCTGCAGAAACTACATGGTGAAATATCCTTTTTCTTTCCCCTAAAGACAGCATTAAGAACCCACCATCCAGAGGTACCAGGGACAGGCATAGATGCCTGCCAAGACACACCTCATGCCCCAGTAAGACCAAAGACTAGCTGTATATCATCTCAAGTGCCCACAGTTCCAACTGTGCTCCCTCACCCAGCCCCAGTAAGACCTGCCCAGCCTGAGCTGATGCAAACAGCCTTGGCAGAGTGTATCAGCTCTGCCTTCCAGCAGGTCCTGCCCACCCTGCAAGCTTGCTTCTGGATGAGCATGGAAACAGAAAGGTGAGTGGACTCAAAGGAAAGGGAGAAGTGAGTTTAGGACCAGTGTATTTATCTACAAATGGGAATTCTGGCCTTCAAGTGACAAGTGATTGACAAATAAAGGCTTAACCAGCCCTAACTGTGTTGTTAATAGCTTCTACTCTCATCCAAGAGACTGAAATAGTATAGGCTTGTTTGTTTGGGTGTTTTTTAATGAGAAAACTGCAATTGATCCCTCTGACTTCTGATTTAAACCTCCATTCTCCGAACCCATGGGAAGCTTAAAATAATACAGTTAATTTTTCTCCACACCATTGCTTGCCATTTCCATGGCTGCCTCTGCCTCAGAGGACAGACAGTATATGCACAACAGCCACCTCGCTCCAGCTTTGAGAGCATGAAGTCTCGAGAGAGAAGGTAGTCCCCATGGGATATTAAACCAAACAGCTCACACCAAAACCAGTGAGACTGGGCTCTGTCTGGGCCTTCCATGAAACTTCCCCACAGCTGGACTGACCCAGGTCGAGCCTTTCAAAGGCCGTCCCATTGCTCACTGCCCTGTGCTGCCCCAGTCTCTGAGCTGCCTCCCACTGCTGAGATGCCAGTGGCTTGTGGAGATGTGAGAGGCGGACACATCTGGCTGTGTCTGTGTAACATCTGTCCAGTGTCAGGTATGATTTACAGCAAAAGGATTCCATGCAAAGGGCGCGAGTGTAGCTGATTTTACATAACGAGGGGCATGGAATTTCTGCTACCGTGAAGAACAAAAACAAAACAAGGCAGGAAAAAATAGAAGCAACCATTCATTGACTGGGAAAATTAAATCTTAAAGGAACAGTATCTCACTCTTCTTTATTGGCTCCTTTCTCTCTCATTGCCAGTATTACCACTGAATCTGGGGAGCTGAACTACAAGAAATAAGGCAAGTGCTGAAAAGAAACTAAGCAAATTCCAAATTGCGCAGGCATCCTGCACCAGAAAATCTGTCGTGCTGGCTACAGGCTTTTTATGCTACGGGGAACCAGCCTGACCAAGCAGGCTTAGTAAAATGCCCACAGCTCAAGATTGTTTTCATTAAGCTAAGGCATTAGGAGAGCATCTAGATTAGGAAATATCTCTCAGACTAAAACATAACAGAGATATCAGAGATTAATTTGGTTTCTCCCTGCTGTCCACACCTTTTTAAAAGACAAGAGGGCAAATACCGGGCTGGAATAAATCAGTGATATTCAGCTGACATCTATGGAGTGGTACTGTTTGATCTTCTGAGATTTTGGCCCCTCACCTCTAGGAAGATGAATTTTATTGGAGTTTGATTCTGACCTGTGAAAGATCCACTCCTGGTGGAGGAGAAATTTCTACTGATTAGTCCTTGCTGTTTCTCCATCGTTGTCTGTAAAGGTGTTTTGAAAACAATGTACATGTGTGCTGAGACTTAGAAGTGACAGCTCGTATATACAGTGGAAGGATGAATCTTTTCCATCACTCCCTCTCTTAATCATAAAAAAATGGTACTTCCACTTTATTTCCCATTTCTTCTATTTATCTATCATGAATTTGTCATTTGAGAAAGACTCTGAGCTGACAGTTCCTGGGCACTGAGGATAGATATATCCTTAGTGAACGTAGGGAGCCAGAGCAATGGCAGGGCCGCTTTCCTCCATGCATAGCTTGATCCTAATGAGACGGGACCATTCCTGAGAAAGAGAAGCAAAGCACACTTTCCACTGCCTGTGCCGTCCCCAGACTCCCTCATGGAAAAGTAAAAGGAAACTCAAGCACCACACCATGGGGGTTTGCAGCATGGACAGATGTCCATTAGGAAGCGGCCAGAGGGGGAACTCATTGTGCAGGGTCAACAAATTTCGCCCCCTCGATGGGAAACATAGGGTCAGATCCAACCTGTGGCAGAAATTACCATAATGGCTGGTGAAAGGCTGCTCAATGAGCTTCAGAGTTTCCACATATTTTTTTACCATATACCTAACACTGTCTAGGACCTGATCTCACATTTGCTTTTGTACCTTTGCAGTCATTGCCTTTGACAGAAAGGGGGAAAGAGGTGCTGACACTCATGCCTAGTGGCATGTTCCACTCCCTTGCCAGGGTGCCACTCAGTGTCAAGTCCATGAGAGCTAGGTCACTTGTGGGAAAGGTACGTATAGTTTAGGATGAGGTGACCTCTTTATGTAAGAAAGGGCAGGATAAGTCTTCATTATGCCCTATCTGTTTTGTTGGTCATAGTAATACCTTGAAAATCCAGTGAAAGTCAAATTTTTCTCACACATATTCTGCCTGATCTATTTTCACAACTGCCAGAGACAGGAAAAATTACCTATCAAACCCACATTTTAAAGGGGAAAGGGGGATAAGAGTGTGGCAACAACATTTTCTCATGGGGAGGTCAACTTTTTGTCAGAAAGAGGACTGTAAAATCTGAAAACTGTAATGACGTTGGACAGAAAACTAAGCTTCTGGCATAGCCATGCTCCCACGCAGTCTGGCCTGTTGCGTGACATCTTCTGCCCTTTATTTTATGGATAAGAGCCCCAGTTGAAATATATTCATAATGTGCTATCCTGAAAGAGTCTTACACAAGGAAGAGCACCACCTCAACAGAGGAAAGGATATCACCAGAGATTTATTCCATTCAAGTTTCACAAGAGTGAAACAGGAATATAAAAATCCCATGCTTCTAATCACAAGAGACAGTAAATGGGATTTCCATGGCAAAATATTCCATTTCAAACCCAAAATTTACAACTTTTCTTCCAAAATTGTAGAGGTTTTTTCTGGGAAATTGACACTGTCCTAATAACTAGCTTGGCAATATACCTCTATGCCTTCTGGCTTCACTGGAGATAAAACAGAAACAAGGAAAAGTGTTTTAAGAGCATACTGTGGTTAAACCTGGAAACATCTATAAATCTCATAGGAAATCAGTCTATTCTCAGAAAGTTCTTTTTATCAAAAAAGCTTTGATAAAAACAAATATACTTCTGAATTGACTCACCAAACCTTTAATTAATAGAAAATACCTAATGGAAAAGTAGCTTTAAGGTCAAAATTGTTACAGTGACTGGATAAAATAAAAACAAAATATTCAACTCAAATTGGATCAAGCTGTAAAACTTTACTGAGTTAATAAATTCCTGCCAATTACTTCTTTAAAGGTTTTTTTGTTTGGGATTTTTTGTTTGTTTGTTTTAGGTATTTGTTTGTTTGTTTGTTTGTTTATTTATGTGTCTCCCTATCCTTCCTTACTCATTAGGAACAGATAACACATCACTTTTCTCCAAAGTAAAACTTGTCTTCAAGGTATCTCTCCCATTTGAGTAGAATAAAAATCTTACGTGGGGCAGTAAAAGCATAGAAAATTACATTTGTCAGAGCAACTGAAAATGGGTTGTAATTATGTCTTGGCATCCACCTAACAGGTCACTGATGGAAGCCATACTATGAGGAACAGGCAAATACTGAAAGGTTAAGCAGTGTCCTTCAGATCTGTTTATCTGTCTTAGGGCACAATAATGCAAACATTGACAGGACAAGCAGTCACAGAACAGAAGTCAAATGAGGGTCTTCAAAGTGATCTTTTTCACCCAGGAAGATTTTTTTAAGCTCTGTCAATTTGCAAAGCCTTAAAAAATATTCCAGTTGAACTACTGTGCCCACACAATGAAATTAATCCCTCTAACAACAGCTTTACATTTCTTAATTATATTTGCACATCCCTTGGAAATCTCCCTCGGACCCATGTGGCTGTGGACCACAGCTTAGAACTGCCCAAGCAGACCCGCCTGACAACAGTCCCTTTGGTCTCCTGAAGGTGGCTGGTGTGTTGGGAGTGAAGCACCAGGGCATCTCGGTATTTAGCCGGTGTTCATTCCAGATTCTGTCCTGGGACTCAAGACCAGCAAGCAGATGAGCACACCGATTTTTCTCTAGAGCTTTCAGGACTGACTTTCTTGTGGAAAACCACTCAAATCTGAAAGAAAGGTCCCTCTCACCACTGCCAGAAGCCAGACAAAGCTAAACTAGCTGGAGAGATTGAAATAAATCCCTTCATTACAGTCTCTGAAACAGCAGACTAACTTAACTTTTTCGATGCATGAAGAAACCACAAGTGATTTGGGGGTTATTTAATGTTGATCAAGTGTAGAAAGCATTCACTCATTTGCAAAGGCAGCAAGTTCACAGTGCTCATGGAAGTAAAGCCATTGCCTGCAAGGAGACTCGGTCGAAGATTGTGACTGGATTTTGCTGGGTCTGTGGCTGTTCAGCCAAGATGGCACCCTATCACTTTCTATCTTCTCTTATCACATCTCCATGGGGGATCAATTAAAACAAATAAACCAATAATCACTTCCATAGGTAAATGAGGGGGTGGTCTGGGGTCTGCTACTCCTTTGCTAGAGGAGCCACTCTCTCCCTCTGCTGTTTCTCCCTCTCCCTTCTCCCTCTTTCTTTCCTTCAGTGGGTTGATGTTTCTATGGAAACGTTCTTTAGTGCCGCTGAAATTACACTGCATTTAAAGCATTAACCCTTCCTTAGGCTGAGGAAGGTCTCAGAACAATTAGGGTTGGGGTTTTTTTTTCCTTTTTGTTCCCCCTCCCTTTTAAACTTCCTTGTGATTTTTTTCCCTTGCAGCATTAGGAAAACCTTGTTCTTCCCAAGGAAACCTCCCAGCCAGCATTTGTCTGACAAGGGGCACAGGATGCATCACCAGTAGGATAGTGTCTAATTTAAGATTTCTTCCTTTTTTTTTTTTCTTTCATGAACCCATTAACACACTTCTCTCCACACTACAGCTGTAGTGGAAGAAATGCTGCAGCAGCAAAGAAAGTGAATGGTGAGATATAAAGAGAAGCAAACAAGCACATGGCACATGTAGAGAACCCAGCTCCAGTTAATACCAGAAGAGCTGAACTCCTTGTAGCCCCACACTGAGCAGCAGCTTCATTACAAAGTGCCATAATCACAGACCACTCCTCCTCAAGCCTGCCTCCTCTTCCTCTTTGCAGTCATGTCTGCAATTAGCCACCCTTGTCTTGCTGTTTGCACTCCAAATGCTGCTGTAACACTTGCTGCAATCCCTGCCCTCCTCACCACCAGCACCCTTCCCCGCGCTGCCACTTCCCCACCCCAACTGCTGTCTCTGCCGTCCTGCCTGTTGGCTGTCTAGTGGCAGGGATCACCTTCATCAGCACATCCAACACAGCCATTGCAGAGATGTCATTGCCTCCAAAGCTGCCAGCTCAATCGCACAACCACTGACACTTTCTATGCTCTCACGGTGGGCAAACAAGGCTCTGAAAGGCAAGATGTCCCCTTCCAAGTACTCCCTAGACCCCAGGTCCCAACTAAAAATTACAATGCAAATCCTCAGTCCCCAGTCTTTGCTTATCCCTACCCCAGTGACAGCCATGTGTGCTCTTCATTCATTGACATCATCCCTTTTTTCAAACACTGGGATAATATATAAGGGAGATAAATACTAGGAATTTCCTTCCCGTCTTTCCTTACATGCAGGCATGCCTCCTTTCTCCCTCAAAGTACCATGACTTGACAGCTTGCAAAGCCCCTTCATTACCTCTACCTGCATAGCTACAGAGTCCATATTCCCTTGCACCATCTATTTTGGGTTTCCCAGCACACACTGAATGCTTCAAGCATATCTCAACATTCTCAACTCTTGCCCCAAAAATCAGAGTGTGAAGTCTCCTGCTTCGAGCTGGATGCATATGTAGTGCCGTGAGGATGTATCAGTGTGGGAGGAAGATGCTATTCTGAAATGAATTATAAATATGGATAATAAACTCAGCCTAAGTCTTTTCTATCTGTCTCTAGTGGGTTCCCAATATGGGAGATAGAAATATCATGGGTACATTTTGAACATGGCTGGGAACACTGCCAAAGTCCTACTCAGAGTTCACACATTTACATCATTTATATCGCATCCGACTTGTGCCTTGTATTATTAACTTTGTAGAGTGTTTTGTGATGTAGTTTGTAGTCCAGCCTCTGTTAAATACAACACCCACCCTCTTTCTATTCTTTCTGTTAAAAGACAGAGTGATGTCTGGGGCTACACAAGGTCTTGCTAAGCACAATGAGGGCGGCTGTGTTTGCTGATGAGGTCAGTGCACTCCCACATTCTCACACAGTGATCTGGAAAACCTTTTGGGATCCATCCCTGGAGCCTGAAAGGTACAAAAAAGAAAGAAATATTTGACTCCTGGTCAAAAATTCAACTTATAGCCCAGAAGTGACTGAAAATTTCTTTTCTCTGTTGCTAGATATTCAGGAGCTTCTGTGAAACACACAAATAGGGTTCACTTGACAGGTACCCAACATAGCACTGCAGCTATTCAAGCCTCTTCCTTAGTAGTGTCGGGATTGAAGACAGGAGACAAATAACCCAGGGCATGGGACCAAAGAAATTATATTAATCTAGAACAGACCAAGGCATATTGACAAGAAAAGAGCTGGAGCATTGCTGACAGATGTGACTTTTTGCTTTCGAGGGACAGACCACACTCTTTGGCAGCTGAAATTCCACCACCTTCCAGGAATTGACACAAAAGAAGAGGAGCTACAGTGACCCAGCACTGTGACTTTATGGTTTTGTAAATCAATAGTTCTTTCCAACAGCCTGAAAAGACTCCAGGTTATACTCCATCACCTACTCTACAGATCCAATGTGGACTGTGTGACTGTTACGGCATCCAAGGCCAGGCAAGCAGCAAGTGACTCAGATGCCTGGTACACACAGACACTGGGGAGAGGTAACCACAATGCACAGGTTAGGTGTCTGCAGCAGGCCGCCTGAATGTCATTGTCTATCTGAAAAAGAAACAAAACGTGCATCCTCAATGTTTCCCAAACAAGAAAAGAGAGTCAACTTCAGCCTGCCTTGCTACATCTCCAGTGAAGTAAATGTGCCATTTTACTCTAGAGCTGCATTTGATCTTGAATTACTCCTCTGCTTCTTCGCTGAGAAAAGGTCAGTTTAAAGAAGCCTCAGGCATGATGCTAACATCACATTCAATAAAAGACACTCACAAGGCCTGAAATAAGTACAAGGCCCAAATTTGGGATATATTATCTGAATTCTTTCCATTCTCCGTCACGAACAGTCAGAGTGGGAAATCTCCCAATAATATTTCTTCGCTCAGGAGACTTGCAGGTCTCCTTGGATCTAGAAATACTGTTAGAATAAGGTTTTCCAACATACATGTGAGGATCCCAGGCCACAGTGGTCACCACAGGAAACCTGAATGCAGAGCAGATGGAAACAACAAGTGTGTTTGTAGTGAGACAAGAACATTTCCACAGAGAGTGCAGCAGAGCGTAAATTCCCACATCTATTACCTTACCATAGCTCCCTCCAGTTCAACCAGATCTGCTACCCAGACCAGCAAAGCTATCAAAGTATCCCAGTGCTTTTCAAACATATCCAGGTGAGTCTGTTCCATTTGAACAGAAACTTAACTGGTTTCACCTTTAACTGGCGCTTAAGTGAAGAAACTAAAACATAACCCACAAACCTCATACACAAGCCCTGTCACAGTGTGGACATACTCCCAAGACCTTGTCCTAGCATCAGGACCAGGTGGGATAAAGTGGGCTGTGGGTTTCATTCAGTACCTTCAGCTGCATCATTTCCGCAGCTCTTGCTCTGCACATATTGTGGCAGTGTATGAGTTGTCTGCACCCTTTTCTGTTGGCAGCAGTCACTGTGATCACTTCAGAAAAAACAGCCTCCAGAGGAGGCACCTTTCATAAATCTCTCACTCCTTTTTTTTTCCAACATGCCTTGAGCACTTAAACACCATTGATTCAGACTCCAGACCCCAAAAACTACAGTCCCTTCAAATAATCAGTCATAACCTCCAATGCCATGTATGCACTTTTCAAAGCTGCCAGGGTGCCCAGGAGCTCCCCTGTGCAGTTTCCCATCACCCACCATCTAGGAGGACCTACAAGTCCAAGACAGACTTGCCTCTTGCCCAGGGGCACAGGTTTGAAGAGGTAGATGGAGCCCCTCCAGCCCACACTTTAAACTGAAAGCAAACTTTTAACACCAAAANTGATCTGAAATTCTTTGTGAATTATGACTTTTCCATGGCAACAGGCTTGAGAAACAGGAGGGCTGGGGCGGGGGGCGAGGAGAGGGAGAGGGAGGGAAAGGAAGGCAGAGAACAGAGGAGGGATCGAGCATCACTGGTACATTGCCATGGAAACCTTCTTGTATCATCAACCAACTGCCAAAGTCAGTCAGGATCCCAGAAATGGGCTTGGAGGGGTGCCCAGGAGGGGCTGGACAGTGAAAGTCATCACCTGGTCAGCCCCAAGGGTACCCCATCCTCATGAACCCTAGCCCCACTCCTCTCCTCCTTCCTCACCAGCCATGACATTCCTGGTGCCCTCGCCTCTGCCAGACAGTGCCAAATTTGGCCCAGCTGAAGAGTGGGAGGAAATATGGATCGGCAAATGAAACAAGTAGGGCGGGCGGGAAGGAACGAGGCAGAGAGGGATTATTTTTCTGATAGCCGTTGGTTTGGTTTCCACCTTTCTGGATCAATTTGGACCACGCAGATGTATTTGTTTTCACACCCCAGATGGCTGTAGAAAGAGGATGTCACTCCTAATCACTGAAATCAAGATGGAAATGTTACTTCCCTGCAAACTTAGCTACTGAGGCAAGAAGAAGGACTGTGTCTGACTGAAAGTTGCCGAGTTCGTATCTGTACAGGGCCACGTTCGTTCTGGCTGTGTCTATCCCACTCAGCACATCAAATGTCCCAACCTACCTCTAACACATGACAGATGCCACCACGTTGCGGCCAAGTGAAAAATGAGAGGGGATTCTGCAAATGGAAATGTAGTGCATTGTGAAAATTAACTAATACTGCCTTCTAACCCTTCTGCAGCATTCAGAGAGCAGGCAGCTTGGTGGGATGAACAACCAGCTCTTCACACCCCTTTGCACGCTGTATTACATGAGAAGCTTTTTGCTGTCGTAAGAAGCAGTCGAAGACAGATTTTGGAGAAAGAACTTGAAAAGGGCTGGCAACTTCTGTGAACCCTTGCTAGTATTTATAGTTGTAACCCTAGGATGGTAAGGGATGGATGAGTCGTTTCAGGCTGCAGACGACTGCAGACGGCAGGAAGGAATTGACTCCTACTCCAACCACACAACTGGCTAAGCAAATTGTGGAGGAAGATTCCCTTCTCCTGAAGCATCTGTTATCACCCATCTGATTGCACAATGAATCAGTAGTATGAGGACAGGCTGCTGTGAGAATGGGGGAAGAGGGAGAGAAAGATGGCAAATCACACAGTTATAAAGCAAGGAGATGCCAGTTTCCACATTGTCACAGGAAAGGACATGGATAAAACAGAGAGGGCCTGGTTTGCATACTTTTAAGCTATGCATTTGTATTACTACTGGTAGTATAGCATCAGTGAATTAACTTAACTTTTGATGCAACAGTAGCTTGGTTTTTCCATGTATCTTTCAGAGCAGGGGATCCCAAAGTGCTCTGCGCTCTGACTATTCACCTCTCTCAATCAACTCCACTGATGAAAAAAAAATCATGCAGCCAGCACTGACAATGCTACAGCAGAAGCAAAATCTTTACCCCCATGCTCCACACACAGAGCCCAGCCACAACTGTGCTGGACCAAGTGATTAATCATCGCTGCTCTGCTTTTTATGGAGATCAGAGCCCAAGCTACCAGATCACTTCTACAACACTCTCAGCACTAGTCATGTTATTTGGGATAAAGGGAATGAGCATGGATGACAGTGAAATTTTTCCCAATTTTCCTGATGAGAGAGGAATGTTTGACTGACTCTTTTGAGCTCCATAACTTCCTAAGTCTCTGATACAAAGCCACCACAATGATGTCTTAATGAGTTCAGCATCAGGATGAAAATTGGCCGTGTTGACTCAGGTTCCTAGTGGGACTGTTGATGGGACTAGAAACCAGACTGCATTTTGGAAGAAGGTAAAGGAAATTATAACAATAAACTGTTATGGACTTAAATTATAAACTGGTCAATATGGAAAAGAATCAGCATGGGATTCTTTTTTTTTTTTTTTTCACATGGACTGTGAAATCAAGCCCAATTCAGTACTGATTTCCAGACCTATACTGAGAAGATCTTGGTAAGCCCATTCAGCTGGGACAAGGTTCAAACAGGCGAGCTCACAAGAGCCATTTCTATTCAGGTTGGATGCATTTAAAAGCTTGAAGTAAGGTGATGGATCTAATTCTGTAGACCAATATGAGGTATGATATTTGGGAAAGGTAGTGGGCCCAGAGGAGTTCAAGTTTGGATCATAAGTAGCTCTCAGATGTGATCAGATTTGGAGCCTAGACAAGGTACCATGTCCCATGGGCAGGAGAAAGCTGAAGACTCCCTCACTGTCCTAATTCTGACTCACTAACTGCAACAACACTGTGATCCCTACCCAAAGGACACAAGACCCCTTCTCCTGCAAAGCTGCATCTTCAATGTCATCAATGGTGAGTGTAGTCCCCAAAGGACACTGCTTTCCTCAAAGGACAGTTCTCAGCCCAGAACCTTTCACTGTGCTTACGATTAACCTCGCATCAATAAAAGAAGCCAATCCCAAACATATTTGAGATGGCCTCAAACATATTTGATGATGATCAAGTCAAAAGGGTAAAGAAAAATTTCTTGTGGCTCACAGTCTGGTTCCAGAGACCTTCTACTTTTGAGTTCAGTGAGGTGTCTGAGCCAGCCCACCCTCAATCATTTATGGTCAGAGATGGTACCAAAAAAGGACCCTGCCCCTGGAAGCTGGATTCCCATGAGTTACTTTGTGCCTGGCACTGAACTTCTCTTATCCCTGTATTTCCTACACCTGCATCTGCCTTCACAGAAATGGATAGGCTATTAAATACAGACTTGTATCACTTAGAAGAGCTTTGCTGGCCCATCTGTGAAACTGCTCTCTGTATCTTGAAGGCATGCGCAAGAGACATTTGCTTCCCCCCTCCTCATCCTCCATTGACTGATCTGGTCTGTCAGCTTGTCAGCTCTCATTGGGCACTGTTTGACATCAGTCCACATTGGGGCAGTGAAAATCTGTTTCCAGTCAGCTCTTCCAATAGCTCCTGCAGAAGGGGAAGGCTGACCAACTCCAAAATGTGCTGTCTCAGCTAGCTCCGAAACAGCCATGGATGATAGCGGTGTTAGAAAACAGCTTAGACCAGGGTGGCAATACTTCAGGTTTCTTTAGGATCTGTTGAGCAGGGAAGGGGGAAGGCTGAGAGCTGGGATGGGGACCTCATGGGTCCTGGATCCCTTACACAGACACTGCCACCAAGACAAATACCCAGTGACTGAAGAAGCTGATGTCTCCATGGTGTGCAGGGACTCAGCTCCGTGGTGTGGGACCTGCGATATGATCTGACTATTTCTGGCCTCTCAAGTTGCAAATGTCACCTGTCAATCCCAAGCACTGTCCTTCTGGAGCAGTTCTGACAGGGGTAGCTGAGAAGGGACATCAGAGCCTAGCTAGGCTTGCAGTGCTTCCAGAGGGTCAATTGCTATGCTATATCAAGTAGCCAGTCACTCAAAATAGGGTTTCTTGGCCCTGCCTTCTTAATGTCTAAAAAAATTACTCTGATATCCATGAAAATCCTTCTCAGAGTCTTTATAGAAAGCCAGAATCAAGGCTATTGTGTCTATAGAATAGAATCAGAATCACTTGGGTTGGAAGAGACCTTTATGACCAAGTCCAACCACAGCCTAACACTGCCTAGTCCACTTCTAGACTAACAACTCAGAAACACTGAACATTCTCAAGAACAACAATTACATGCCTTTTAAATACCTCCAGGGATGGTGACCCCATCGCTTCCCTGAGCAGCCTGTTCCAATGCTTGATAACCCTTTCAGTAAAGAAATTTTTCCTGATGTCTAACCTAAATCTCCCCTGGTGAAATTTTAAGCCATTTCTTCTCATCCTATCACTTGTTACCCAAGAGAAGAGACCAACCCCCACTTCTCTGAAACTGCCTTGCAAGTAAAAAGGTTTATCACCTTTGCTCTTCCCACACAAGCACAGTGCAACTCCCAGAGCAGCGTGAACTTCCCGGCAAACAGGTAGAGCTTGGCCAATGAATCCATTCATTAGCTACACAATGTCTCAGAAGGAAAATATGAAATTATTGGGAACACTGAAGTTGCTATCTTGATCCCCACTTCTGATTAATTTTATTCTGACATAGGGAAAACCTTGGGAGAATAGCTGGGTTTCTAGGAAGAAGCTGAGGTGCTATGATGGGCAGTTCAGAAACTAAGATGACTGAGTGCAGTCCATGATGTTTCTCAGAGGGGACCATTTCGATGAGGAAAGAGGGAACTGTGCTGAAAAATTCACACATGGGTCCAGTTTCAGCCTTGCAGTTCCACTTCCAGCTGTAATCCCTCATTTAGCAAACATTCACTCCAAAAAATGTAGACTTTGACCTCATTTAGCATTGCAGACCTTGATTGGCAAAACACTTCTACAGATGAGCTCTTCACATTGTAATTTTGTGCTCTCCTGCAAAGTAAGATTTGTTTAGGCTGTGAAAGGAGAAACACTTGATAAGATTTCTGTGCCTAGACAATAAAATTTCAGATACTGTCCAGTCTCACCAAGCAATGCACTATGAGACAAGCAAATAAAAACACATCACAGGACAAAAATATCACTACAACAAACAAGATGTTTAGAGTTATAGAGAAATTTAGGTTAGAAGGGACCTCTGGAGGTGACTTGGCTCTCCACTCAAAGGAGGGGCAGCTTAGGTCATTTCTTCTCATGTATTATCCAATTAAATAACCAAACATTAAACTGTGAGTGTTAACTTACTTGTCACCTGTTTCATGTCACAGTCATCCATTCTTACACACCTGCACAACACGCAGACGTTTTAAGCCCCACCTTCAAACAAGTGCAAACAGAAGCAATAGGTCTTTCCAATTAATATAACAAATACCATACTAAAAACCAACTCAGCAAACAAAAATGTTAAATCACCCTTCAGTCAGGTATGATGGGTAAAGAACAGTAAGGTGGCTGGACCGAGAAACAGGAGAGCGAAGAGGAAAAAAATGTGACTGTAGAAAGGGGTAAGACAGAGAGCTGGAGTTTTGTGGGAAAGGGAACACCTGGATCTGTTTTATCAGTTGCAAAAAACATAAAGAATCTCACAAGCAAGGTTTACCAGGTTGAGCACTTGAGCACATGTGTATGGACCATGTTTTAGCTACTGAAGGGAGCCTCCTTGCTTTTGAAGCCTCCTTCCACAGAGCCTCAGTGGATGCCAACTGCCCAATGAGGTCCCTGACCAGAGTACCTTCTCACCCATCACAGTCAGGAGCTACCCTGGGTGTAGGCAGAGGGACCCATGGCAGAAACAGCTCCTGTGCACAGTTAGTGTAAATGAAAGAAAGCAGCTGACACTGGAGAGGGAGCTGCAGTTCCCTTCCTTGTACCAGGACACACAGTAGAAAACAAAGAGGGATGAGAGTCCCAGAGTGTGCGGTGAGCATATGGCCATGCTGAGTCACTTGAGCGAGCCTGTTCTCCACCTCACAGCCCTGCCCTGTGCATCAGTTTCATCATTATCCATGACAATGGTGACAGAGGATTCCCACCCTGGAACAGAGATATGAGAGTATCTGAAACTCCCGCCCATCACTGCCCAAATTAACTTCTTTCTGTATCTGCAGAAGTGATGCATGAGCCTTTATTGTCCCTATCAAGCCCTGTGTAATATCTGGGGCTAGTCAGAAAGCTGGCTAATCCATTCTGGTACCTTTTTAAGTTATTTGCCATAATATTCCCTTAAAGCAACTATTTCCATATCTCAATTAGACACTGTATTTTTAAGCCTTATTCCTTTAGCCCTTTCCCTTTCATGAATTTTATATTTGCTCTGTCAGGAAATCCTATTTGTTCTTGGACTACTGAAAAAGGTATGGGAGGGTCAAGCAAGGAAGTCTCAAGAAATTAGTACTGAGACAGCAGAAACATAAGCAAACTCAAAGATGAAGGTGGAGGTAGCTGACAGATGGGAAATATATGTGAAAGAAACAGCACTTTGAGAGCACCCTGCAAAAGACACCATTGGGTGTAGGAGGGAAATAGGTGAGAGAAAGGATGCATCTCTGCACGTGCTCTCATCAGTGCCACCCTGACAGTGAGAATGTTCCCCATTGCATCCATGGCAGTCCTGGGCTAGGCTTGGCAAGTGCATCCTTGTCAATTCCCTTCAATAATAGGGCCCTCTTACCCATGAATTTTTGAGAGTTTCTTCTAGAGTCATTAGCATGGCAGCTGAATACCTGAAGGAATTTGCTATAAACCACAAACCTGGAGAGTTTAATTGTACCATTGTACCTCCCAGTCATTGATGGTGATGGAGAAAAGGAGCTGGGGTGGGGTGGGAGAGGGCTGTGAGCCCTCTCCCACCCTGAGCCCTGTGTGGGGTATCGCAGCTCTGTCTGGCTCTTCAGGGCTGTGTCACACTCCTGTAGAGCCAGTTTGCTATTTCAGAGAGAGCTTCAGGCAACAGCAAGCCCTGCAGTGAAGGGCTCAGCACTCACTTAGGACTAAAAACAGAGCACTTCTTATTAAGGAGGCTGATGTAAAGCCCAGAGCAGGGGGGTGGGGGGATGATGCGCAAAGGGAGGACATGTGATATTCATTCAGTGAAAGAAAACCAACAGCTAAAGAATGCGCAAGGTTAATATCAGCTGCTTTTCCTGCCCTAGAGCTTCTGGGTGCTTGGAAACCCAGTTGTCTGGAGTGTTTTCTTCACACACCCCAGAAACATGCACCACACATCCCCTCAGTCTCAGCTTCCCACAGATGGAAAAAGGAGCAGATATTCAAACCACAGACTAAAGAGAAGAGCTCTGTAGGATTGAGTGCTTAGCTCAGAACAGGACTAGTCCTAGCCCAGAAATCATCACACCCTCCAACTCCAGGACTGGTGGCAGCTATCCTGATGCCAACCATCTTCAGCCCCCAAGCAAGCAAACAGCCTCTCACTGCAAACTGGAAAGGATCCACAGTCCCCATAGGACACACCCACTTCCTCCCCATATCTATCTCTGTTACTCCCCCTCTAATCTCCCAGCTTTCCCACTCTCTCTCAGTGCTAGGGGTTCTCCCACTGCAACATCCTCTGTGATACAAGAGACTGAGAGAGGCAGAGCCCTGAGCTCCCATGCTCCAGCACAGCAACCTTATTCATGGCAGGGGCCAAAAGCAGAACTCTCTCCAGGTCAGGACAACTGCTAATCTCCAGCCTCTACCCTGTGTAGCTCTGGGTCTGGTCATGGCTGGGCCTTTAGCTCCAGCATGCATATTCAAGGCTATCCCCACTGCTTTCCCTCAGGTTTATAACCCATTTTCTAGATGCTTCACTCATAAATTGGTCCTGCTCTGTCCTCTTCTCTCCCCAAGGCACAGTGCATCCTCTTTTCACAGTCGTACATGGCTCAGAATCCAGGATCACTGCTAACCACATTTGAAAGGGAGAATCAATGGGGGTAACAAGAAAGTCCATTTTAGCTTCAAGTGACAGCCAGGGAGAGCTAACGAAGACAAAGCAGCAAGGGTGGCAAAGTGAGACAGATGGACAGAAAAGGAAGTTGGCGCAAAATTTATATTTTCTATTACCCAGATGTAAATGGATTTGTTGCCCTGCAGCAATTTACAATAGCTGGAAAATGGTCCACAAAGTCCTGGAGGGAATTAGGATTCTGTAGCGTCCCAGAGAGCTGAAAAGGTGGATTCAGTGCTGAGCTATTGTTCACTGGGAGCCCTCCTAGATTCAAAGCCCAACCAAAATATTGCTCTCATTATTTTCTTCACACCATGACCAGAAGGACAGAAGAAATCTACTCCACTGACCATCTTCCTTCCCCCACCTGACTTAGCCACATGTATAACGATCTAATAATTCAGTCATGCATATTCACCACGCTGTCACTGCAGCCCACATGCTCACCTACCTGCTGCCAGAATAGGCACCCCCCCCCTCCTCTGCCAGAATCGGTCAGGCATGTTTCTTCTCCCACTCACATAGTCCCACACAGCTCCATCCACACCCCGACTTTGTCTGCCTTTAACAACTCTCTCCAGCTCTGGGAAGGAGCACTGTGGATTTGCATCCCAATCTTCCCTCTAACTGCTCATTCATTGCATCATAGAACATGCCTGTGAGCTGGAATGAAATCTTGCCCTTTGCATATCTTTACTTATTTACACTTGCTGCCCATGCCGGTTGCCTACGGGGTGGGAAGGAGGCTGGAGGGTATTAACAATCTCTTAAATATGATACCTCTTAGAAATAGAATAACTGCTGCTATTTCTATCACTATCTTTTGCTTGAGTGAAAATCAGGCAATGGACCAACTCAGGACTCCAGTCCTGGCTGTTCTTCTATGCACACGTGGTGCTACATGGCACATCAGGCATCGGGGCTCAGCCGCTAGCCTATCACTTCTCAAAGCTAGTGTTCACACACTAGGCTCAAGTTTTACAAGGTGTGAGGTGGAAAGTGGCTTCAGACACTCTTCAGAGCTTAGGAGAAAGTAATGCTCTGGTGGTGACTGAACCCTTTACAATTCACATCCATTCTTCTACAACATTACTGACATGCCTTCGTATGCACATGTCCCCTGCTTTCTCCACTGCCTTCCTCAAGTCAGTCACCACGATCTTCCTTTCCTCTCCAAAGACCCCAACAGTTAAAGCAAGTAGTTAAAGCATGGGGACCTCAAGTCCTAAACGCCTGATGGTTCAGATAAGGACATCAAGCAGCTCTCTGGGAATGTGCCCTAAATATTAAGTTGCATATAAACTGATATAGAAGATTTTCTCCAAATACCTTTGTCCTGGTTTTGGCAGGGATAGAGTTCATTTTCTTCCTAGCCACGATCTAGTGCTGTGTTTCATATTTAGGATGAGAAGAATGTTTTTAATTGATGCCAAGCAGTCAAGGACTTTTCAGCTTCTCACAGTACCCTGCCAATGAGAAGGCTGGGGGTGCCCAAGAAGCTGGGAGGGGACACAGCCAGGACAGCTGACCCAGGCTGGCCAAAGGGATTTTCCATACCATATGACTTCATGCTCAGGGTTGGGCCAGGAGGCAGGGCAGCTCAGGATCTTACAAAGCATCAACTTCAAATAGTAAGAAACTGTGCTGTTCGTTGCTTGTTTCGTATATTCTTCTTATCATCATCATCATCATCATCATCATCGTCATTGTCATCATCATCATCATCATTTTTATTATATTCTTTTTGTGTCCTATTAAACCCATAAAGTTTTGAGGGTTTTTTCCATTTTCAGTTCCTCCCCCATTGCACTGGGAAAGGGAAAGTGAGTGGCTGTGTGGTTGTTTTAGCTTCTGGCCAGGTTAAACCACAACACCCTTATTCTAAAGTAATTTTCTATCATAGAAAATACTTAGATCTCCTCTGAAGCCCATGTCCCTGGTAAACAAGCAAAGTACCCTCACAGGGAGGTATAGTTCCAGCTCCAGCCTGGCTCAGGATAGATGTAACTGATAATGAACATGGATAATGAAATGTGTGCGCCATCCCTACAGCAGTTGCTCCTTGAGGTCACAGAAGTACCAAGTAGAATTTCTTCCCTAATGCAAGCATTTTGTGTGCATAAATAATACCAATCAGTGGGACTGAATCAATCTTTTTTCCCACAACCTCTTCCATCCTTCGCCACTGGTATGTAGCCCAGGCTATTCAGGAATGTGAGAGAAAATAAAAAAAAGAAAACATGATCTAACCTTATTTTCTCCAGATGCTAGTTCAAGACTGTCATGCTGAGGAACCAGAACTAAATTATTTTACTTATGCCAGCTCACCAAGTTCTCCTCTTCGCTGCTAAAGCCACAAAGCCAGATTTTATGTCAGCGATAAGGGTAGCTGCCATGATGCCACTTAGCTTTCCTCTGCTGCCCAGTTCTTCTGCAGCACTCAATCTTCCTCAGCCTGGTGTTACAGATTTATACCATGATAATTAAGGGTAGAGCCTGAGTTTGTCTCCACTAAGGCAGGTTTGCTGAAAAATGTGTACAGGGAATTGTACTTCATGGGGCAAATAAATTCCGTGTCCCTAAAGGATCCCACCTGAGACAGAAACTGTGTTTCCAATTCACCTGATTGCTATAGTTAAATGTTCATACTACTCTATTACACACATCTTAATTAATCCACTGATTGTTCCCATACTCTCCCAGATTAGAATACCCTCTCCTAGAAAACATTAGCTTATTAACCCCAGTCACTCCTCCCAAAGTAGTCCCAGAACAGAACATTTCCTACCCACTAAATGCCAAGGTATTCATAATGTTCTGATTTACCAAGGGGCATTGCAAAATCTCTCAGAAATATTTGAGTGGAGGAATAACACACAGCTTCTTTCAGAAGCATCATTAAAACCAGACAAACCTTTCAATCCATTCAGCGAAGTGCCTGAAGGTTGCCTTTTCAGAGAGGGGAAACAAGTAAATACAGCACACTGAAATTGAATACGCGCAGTGCCACAGGCACAACCTTCTTGCACATGATTTGAGATGCTGAGGTTTTTTCCTCTTTCCTCTTTTTCTTCAATCTATACTCAGTTTATTTCAGGCTCATGTGAGGAGGCATCATAATAGCCCTGGAGATTTTTATTTATCCCTGAAAAAGGTATAAAGCGGGCAGCAGCCAGGGAAGTTCCCTCCGCTGTCTGGTGAATGCCAGCTGGGAAAGATCACTTATGTGCTAGGAGAAGGCAGCTCATCATACAGCCCCCTCAAGCCCCTGTCCTTTCTGCTGAGGGTAACTCCTGGAAACCATCTGAGAAGACTACTGGCTTAGAAGAAGGATGATGTCAGCTCTGAACTGGACTGAGATACCCTGTTCATCTCACAAATTCTACCACATTGCCATTAGTAGGGAGGAATATTTAGACAATTCTTCTGGTGATGTTGAAGGCTGTGCCACCCATTCCCTAGAGCAACAGGGCTTCTGCTTCTGAAATCCCCTCCTAGAGCAAAGAATGCCCGTCTTGGAGTCCACAGAAGCGATGCTTTCCACAGGGATTTCTCCAAGGAGAGGCCAAAAGAGGACACATCAAGAATTAGAAGGTTCTTGGCTGTTGAAACAAATTGACAAATCTCTCTCAGCATCCTGACACCAAACGTGTCCCCTCTCCCAGTCTCCCATAGTATGCAGGGCAGAGTCAGTTTCAGCTGGAGACTGTAGCCTCACCATGCCATTTTCTCAAAAGGTGAGGAAAAACAGTAACTCTGGCACAGTTTTCTTCTCATCAAGGCTTCTCATGTTTGGGGATGATTCATGAGCTGCATGAATTAATGAGCTTTGGTGAAAGCAGGACTGCAAAATACAGCCCCATAGCTGAACACACATGGCTGAAGCAAGGAGGAGGGAGAGAAGGAGAAGAAAAAGAAAGACAGCCTGTGGAGGACTGGATTTTTTCCACTCTCTTGCTTATTTGTTCTAACTGCTTGGCTGGTTGGTTTTAGTTCCACGCTGGGGACTGGCACTGATTTTCTTTCATTGTGTGACATGCATTTGTAAATGAGTATTAAAGGTGCTGAAAGCCTGGAGTAGGCGCGCTTTTTTTTTTTTTTTTTTTNCATTTTTAATTCAAGATGAAGTAAAAGAAATTATTTCTCTGCTTGCTGACTGAGCCCCAGGTTTAAGCCAGTGAGAAGACCTTCCCTGACCTCCTAAAAATGCTCTAGGAAGCCCACAGATAGAGGTGAGATCTCTGTTGCCAGAGTTGGTACTGCTGTCTCTTCAGGCTGCCCTTTGCTTCCTTCCATAAAGCCTTCCTCACAGATTCCTCTAACTATGCCAAATTTTATTTTCAGATTCAAATTTTTCATATCAGATGCTCATAGCAGCTTTGATATTTGATGAAAACAGAAGGAAAAATGGTCCGACCATTTCCAAAAACAGGCTAGAGGAAAGAAGCTCTTTTACCAACTTCAAGAAAAAAATGGCAACCTTTTTAATAAGCTCCAGCAAGTTCTTTGATTTCAAGGGACTAGAACTTTGATAAGAGGGGAAAGAAAAGGTTCTTTTTCTGATTTTTGCCACACCTGTGAAAACCTAGACAGGTCATAAGCCTTTAAAAAAACTGCAATTTACACTTGTTTGAGAGTTGACAAAAAGAAAACAAACCCCAAAAACCTAAAAAACAAACAAAAAACCCAACACTGAAACCCATAAGAAACAAAAACCAGCAAACAAACAAACAAACAAAAAACCCTCCACCTTTTTAAAATCCTCTCATCACTTGGCCTTCTGTAGACTAAGGGTCTTCCTCTACATGAGCCCAAGGAAGGTTTACCTCTGGACTGGGGAAGCAAAAGAAGGACTGCACCTCTTGGGTTTGCATCTCCCCTGATCCTGCCTGTTGCCTGCACACCAGGGTCACTGGAAGAGGAGGATGATGAGGATACATTGACTTGGGACACTGTGGGAAGTATGGAGCTGAAATACTGCATGGGAGAAGAAAATTGGGAGGTGTGACACCTGGACCATTTGGGCAAAAAGACTGGGAATTACTGGAGCTAAGTGGAACGAAATACAGAGCCAGAATGTGAGATAAGTGGAAATGGATGAAAACAAGTGGCACCAAGTCCAGAAGTGGAAGCTGGATTTCTTTAGATCCAGGATCAGATGAGATATCTGTGAGGCAGATCCAAGCCTTGGACAAGAAGCCGGAAGGGCAGAAGAGTCAAAACAAGGTAGAGGACAGAAGACAAAAGAGATCAGTAGTGGAGAGAAGAGCTGAAAAGTGTGTGTTCTCTAAATCATGCACTTTGCCAAAGTCTGGGCTTATTCATTATACAAATCCAAGCACTGCAAAATGGGGAAACATCAGCATTACAGTTGTTAAGCAACCTGAAAACAGCCCTTTTTGCATTAGCACTACGAATCAGTCCTACATTTTCTTGCAGGACCCCTATCTCATTCAAAGCCCCAGATGGACTGAACTAGGAATCCAACCTAGCTGTTTGGAAAATGGGCAGTAATCAGAGGAGAGGCAGAGAATGGCTGGGGTGAACAAGACAGTCATACCGCTAAGCAAATTGAAAACTGGATGGACTTGTCCTTCTGTCACTACTTCTGCACAAGGGTCCTGGTGATGCTAGTAAAATCTCTTAAACTAGACTCTTTGCAAGTTACTAAATCTGTGTGCCTCATTTTCTCATGATTGACAAAAACTGGACGGACCCTCCTCCGCTCCCTTTTTGCTGTGGTGACAATTCCAAACAAAATGAATACTATGCTGAGAACTCAATTTTGCTAAATTAGTAAGTATAAAGGTTTGACAAAATATATAGTTCAGCCTGCCCTCTTTTGAATCTGAACATTTTCAAATATCCTTTTTTCGAATAAAAGGAAAAGATCTATTGAAATAATAAGCTAATTTCAATAAGAAATTACATGTTTCATCTAAAATATATTGAAAGAAATAAATCAAATTAAAATTTAAAAAGGGAAACAGTTTTGAGGCTGTTTTGTTATTCTCCTGGGTTCAAAATGATTTCTGAAAAACAAACAATTAAACGGGATAAAAACAAACAGCCCGTATAACTCTCATGCCACTAAGTCTCCATTTTCACATTTGAAAAAAATCAGTGAAAATGGTGTTCAGTCCTAGTTAAGATTTGGTGGGGGGAAATTCGAGGAACTGCTGAGTTGAAGTCAAAGAGAAATTTGCTTTGAACACGGAAAGCATTCTGTAATGATTGGTACTTTGAATAATGAGATTCTAGGTGTCTCAGATGGGTCATGAAAAATTAATAGACATTTTTGACCTTAATCTTGCTGAACCTCAGTTCTCTGCCTATACAGTAGGTTTACATAAGGCAGGTTGTGTCCTCTCATCTCACAGGAGTAGGGTGAAAATCCATGAACTTCACGATGTACTGAGATACTGCTCTAAGGTCCGCTGCAGATAACACCCTGAGACAAAGAATCCTCTCTTCTCAGCAGCCTGTGAAAGCAGGCACAAAACAAAGCTCGAGGCTACACATTAAACAAGGTGAAAAAAAACAAAATATTGAATCAGTGCTCAGTCAGAAAATGCCACCTATCCTGCGTACGGAAGCAGGCAGGGGTCCTGGCTGACAGATAGCGTGTCGTCTTGAAACCACTGCTCTGTAACGCAGAGACACACGAGTGCCAAATTACGATTGCAGCCTTAATTCTGGCATTTACTTCTGCTTTAAGTGCTTCCCTTTGCAACCCAAATAACATTCATCTGACAGAGTTGTGTATGTAATATATGAAAGGCTCTTGGCTCGAGGGCCTTGGCCTTCACAGAACATTGCAACAGTCCCCATGAGTTTTCCTCCCCGGTTATTTTGCTTCCAGCTCATACCGGTTTTGCAGCAGTGTATTAGAGCCTGTCTTTTCCCCGCTCCCTCCTTCACCATATGCCCTTCCTCAGACTGGCTTTCTCACCTCCAGCCACCCATCCAGCCAGCTCCCCTGCACTGACTTTCATTATGGCATTGTTAATTATTTGCTTGGGCAACCACGATCGTAGAACTCCAAGAACAGACAGAGGTCTCGCTATGTTAGAAAGAAAGCAGCAGACACAATAGTTAGAGGGTTCCTAATTTCAGGGTTCCTAGTTTCAGAAATGCAATGCTCACAGTAGTGTGAGCATTGCATTTCTGTGCCCTTCCCGGATCTGGTCCATACTGCAGAGGTCCCTGCCGCCATTACTTGCTCCTTTGCAACACTCCACCCAGTAACTGTACCGGTGGGAGGCAGAAAGAAAATCCTTGACCCATCACACCTGTCTCTGCTTGCAGTGCTTAGGCTCCTTCTTAGCCCCAGATTCCCAAACATTTTCACTGCTATTCAGCTTCTGTAGTCTTGGAGTCTTTATCCATGTCTTTTTACCTGAACAGAAGCTGAACTATCCTCTAATTCTCACCTGAAGATGATAAAAACTCAGGAAACTTCTGCTGGGGTAAAATCCCCTTCAGAGAACTTCTGGTATGATTTTTTCCATCCTGCAACATGTGCCCAAGGCCTTATGGAAAGGCCATGCAGGACTCGTGTTTGAATCAAACGAAACAGAGGCACCATATTAGGGTGGGAGTAGGAGGTGGTGTTAAAAAATCCTATAGACAGGGAAAATCATGTTGGAAATTGATAAGAAGGAATTATTTAAAAAAATACTTGATGGTGGGGTTTTTTAAATTCTGAATATTTAATTTTTTTTTACTAATAATGTGTTTCAAAAGTTGAATAGATCAAAACAATACAAAAAAGACCCACCCAGTCCAAAACATGGATAATCCTCTTCTCCCTGGCACCATGACACCGGTCAGTGCAATATTCCTCCCTTGCTGACATTCCCTGTCCTACCCTGTTGTAAATTACTGTCCTCTTCTTTTCTCTTATTCTCTCCCTCCTTTCTTCCCTCTCTCCTGGCTCTCTCTTCTGGTTCTCCCTGGTGAACAGTGAGCTGCAAGAAGCACTCCTGGGCTATAAATTAACATATTAATGAAGAAAGAGCCTTGAAGAAGAGTTGAGAGATGGGGAGAAAACAGAAAGATGAGGCAGGCAGAACAAAATAACAAAGGGAAGATATAATGAAGAAGGGGCACAGAGCCAGAGCACAAAAGGAGAAAAAAAATACCTTTCTCAGGAATTTGTGCTACTTCAAACACTTCCGTGGGAAGAAAAGATGAAAGAAGGGAAAGAAAGGGGGTGGGGAACATGGGGTGGTTCTTGTGTTTTAATACAAGATTTAATAATTCTATAGAAAAGAATCACCTGTTGAGAGAAGGTGGAGGACAGGAGCAAGGGAAGGACACAGAGACACACAAAGGGGACCCGACTGGTAGCAAAAGCAGTGGGTTCATCACTGGCTGTTTGCAAATCATCATGAGCATGGAGGCATGGATACGTCAGTGCAATCTTACGGCTTTTCCAATGGGTTATTGCCTCCCTGCAACCCTCCTATTCTCTTCTTCTACAATGTGCTCCTACAAGCCTGCCGCAACATTATGTTGAAAAAGGAGAAAATGTCAATTACAAAGACGATTGTTGATCTGGCAATCTCACAAGAATCCCACTCCCAACCTCTCTCAGCTCTCTCTCTCAGGCAAGCAGTAGGAAACCCATTAGGATCTGTGGGTTGATGAGGAAGTAAAAAAAATGTTAGTTCAAACATCTAAGTACTTGTTCAATCATCTGTTCCTCTACTTGACTACCCACCGCTTACATACTTGGTACTGCAGAAGAACATATTCTGAATATTGCAGAAGAATATATTCTAAATTTGCTCTTGCACCCACTGGCCAGAAGAAACCCACCAGACTAAGCTATGCCTGCTAATCAGACAAGAGGGAAAAAAAAAGATTCCTGTCCTGAAGAGGGAACATAAAGAAGTGGTGTCTTCAGTAATGAAATGTACAACAGGCACTGCCAAACCAAGTGACCTTAAGGACTTGACTAGGAAAACAAACTTTTCAGCATAGGTGTTACACACCTTACATTAGTAAAGGAACCATTCATGTGAACCACGCCTCATTTGGTTTATCACTACCTTTCATAATCCCACCAGCATGTCCCACCACAGAACTTGTTCCACATCTTCTGGGTGGTACTAAACCAGCTCCTGGGTGTCACCTTACCGGAGCACTGTTACACTGTGAGCACACTCAACACCCTGAGTGCGGAGAGCTTGTGGTCTTCTACAACACCCTCCTGGAGGTGTGACTATTAAGTAAAGAGCCACAAATGTTTGTCCCCTAGGTGAGCCCCACATCTCCTTTCTTTTATAATGATAAGGAGAGGATGAAGGACTGTTTCTCAATCAGCCATCTCCAAATGAGACCCCAACTTGCTACTACACCACTTTCCTTCCTGAGGCTTAAAAACATTCCAATGTGAGCCTCTGACACAAACATGACATATTTATGTGGCTGCTTTCCCTTGATTTCTCACGTGACAACAGAAGGCTATAGGTGTAGGAGTTCCTGCTGTCCAGCAGAATGGTCACAGCCAAGGTCACAGCATCCATGTACCTCTCCAGCTTTTGTTGCTGCTGCTTCGACCTGTGGCAACCGAAAAGGAAAGGTACAAACCACACAGAGGAGTAACAGTCAGTGCCACCCACAGCCCTCCCACTTGGATAAATGGCTGTGTACCGAGTTTGGCAGTAGCTTGCATGTCCTTCACAGCAACTACCATAAAACCAAGCCCAGTGATGCTTTTTTTTTACCCAAGTGCTGCTCCTTCTGCACTGCATCCCCATGTTCCTTTGCTGTCTTTCTGTCAGTGCCCTTCCATGTTGCCGACTGATGGCTATGACAAAGTTTTCAGAGCTGCCACAGCTGAACACTGAGATGTAGGGTCCCTTCTCCAGGCTTTGTGAGGGTCCAAAAGTGGGTAGCAAAAAGGGAGGCATCCAGCAACGTTGCAAACCAGCATGATCCAAATGGAAGGTGGTGGATGCCACTCATCTGAGTAGATCTCAACTCCCCTGTAGCTGATCCTATGCCTGAATATGCATATGCTTGAAATGTCTCCAACCTGGCTAACACGGTACTTCTAGAGCCACTCACTGTTGGAAGTGCCATGCTCTTCTCATCTGGCTTCCTCACTCTGCCAAACTTCCTTGATAAGCAATTTCATGGATCTATAATAAACTATCCCAAATCAATTTCACAGCATTGCTAAGCTTGTGCCTTCGACAGTTCAAACTTCAGATTTCCATGAAAAATTGCTTGGAGAAAAAAATTACATATCAGTAAATTAAGTAAACTTCTCACTCTGGCCAATTGAACTGGGGCCTTTCCCAGAACTAGCATTTTCCCACTGCCACCAGAGAAACTGGTGTGACATGGCACTATCTGCAAAGAACTTTTTTCACCTGACCAGTGCTCTCACAGCTACTGTAAAACCAAAACATATCAGCAAGTAGAGCTCCTCTAGTACCTCAATTACATGCCTGCAAGGAAGCAGAAGAAAAAGAAACAGAGATGATGGCAGAAGAACAGGCAGAACCCTGAAAGATAGGTCCTGTAGCACCTCCTTGATCTGGGCAAGTGAAATGATGGAAAGCTCAGTGTCCCACAATCCTCCCAGAACAGCTATTTGACACGAATACATACTAAACATACTGAAGAGCAGTTGCTAGATATTCAGCTTTATTCAGAGGCTGTAAGAGTCTGTACTTTAAACCTCAAAGTATTCACAGTCCCTTGGTGATGCTGGAGAGTGTTTAGTCATGGCTTAAGCACGAGCTCTTCTAAGCTCTCACCATGCTACACGTCACCACTCAGATGCAGAAGGGCAGCATCAGCATCTTTGAAAAGAGGATGGAAAGCATTTCTTGTAGCAGTTGGTGTTCGAGGTACCTCATGTCTTAATCTGCCAGTGACACATAATCTTGAAAGGGAAGAAAGTGATGAAAAATATCATTGTGTGGGTGGAGAGGGGATGGGGGGGCAGGGACGGGGGCACACTATGGCTGCATCCTCACAGAACTTCACTGCAGCTGACCCTTTTGCTGCCCATTCAGTGCTAGTTATTGTTTGTCTATACCCAGTGGAAAGTACACAACAGCATTGTTGGATATCTCACTCTTTCCATGGATGAGCTTCCAGGGGAAACAGGCAGATAATGAATGTAGAATCTAGGTACACCTGCCCAAATCGTGTCACGGTCTTGTGATGAAGGAGATATCTGAAAGCAGATTATCATCTGTTGGTGAAGTCTGCACACTGACAACCTCCTTCCTGAAATCACTTCTGGAACTGCTGGTTGCCTGCTTCACACAGGCACACAAGAGCCATGTGTGGCACCGCTGCTAATCTCTTGTGCTTGTTAAACAGTCCCAATGTCTTGGCGAAAATCCACCTCTATCAGCTTCACTCTGCCAACTGAAATTCCTCGTGCAGCTCCAGTGAGGTGCGGCATTCATCTCTGCTTCGTACTACGTGCTGTTAAACAGTTGCTCTATTTCACCCCAGAGATGGCTGAATTTTAGCGGTGAATTAAGCCATCCCTTTCTACTTTGCAAGCTTTGGAATTGCAGATAAAAGATACTACAGCCTGTCATAAATAAATGCAAGATGCTGACACTGCTACTGGAGGTAGCCATCTTGCTGAAAAATTATTTCGTTTGTGACACTAATAATATAGGGAAGAATGCTGGGCAAGACACTGAAAACTCATTTCCATCTTGTTTTAATACAGCTTTGAAAACCCACACAAAAGTCAGCATCAAGTCAGCACTTGTGCATTTTTAACCACTGCCAGGCCACAAAGATTGGCAGATTTTCAGTCCCGTGTGCCAGTTCTCTTCCACACTGGCCTCACCATCAAGGGGTGAACTCTTCCCATTACCTGCTGTCTCACGACAACTTCAACAACAAATAACCCTAATTTCACAATTCAAGCATTTCAAGCATTTCTCGTGGTGCTGTAGAGGGGATCTCTAATCATCTCACAATCTTTACAGTCGGGGCAGGTGTCGAGACCTGTTTGGTGTTATACAGCAGACTCAGAAATCTCTTCACAGGGGTGTAAAAGAGCTGTCTTTGTAGGAAGACAGCCAGCAGCGTTCAGTCTGATTGATCACTTCAAGGGCACTGTGGTTAGATTTTAATATTAATTTTATATTAAGGTGCTTGCAGACTTGAGATGGGACATTTTTATTACTTAAATCAGGAGAGAATACGTTGCAGGAATGATAGAGCAGGTAGTGGACTGGACAAGCTGACAGGTCTCTGCCACTTCTATTTTCTTTGTTACTATTTCATACACATTTAACCATTTTAAATACCACATTTTAAAGTTGTATTTCTCAAGTACCTCAAGAAGTACAGTGCACAGGCAATGAACATTACAAAAAAAAAAAGACACTAAGGTAACATAAACCACTTTCAAATGTTTATATTAGACTCAAAATCAAATTTTCTAACCCTAACAAAGCAGGAGTCCCTTGTCTAACACTGAAAAACAATTTTTGAAGTTTTAAGTGAAGCTAGCTTTGAATTATTTGTCCACACCAACAGAAACCTCACTGCTGCATAATTACTTGAATGCAGAACAAATGCATTCATTTCACACTCTTATAACTCGAAATTGGTTGAACGGGGTGAGGTTTTTGCTCAGGTTTTTCCAAAATGTTCACCTTTGGACTAAGAATAAAAATAACATTTATAACATGAAGCAAAATGTCTTTAAAAATTATAGCTACTTGAAAGCAAGCTAGTGGAGAGGTCTGTGAGCTGCAGAGGGAGGTGTAGGTTCTGCACAGGTAACACCTGTTACCTGTGCAGAACCTACACCAGTCTTTGGTTTGGTACGTTTCGAGATAAGTATTCAGCTGCCCTACAGATACAATTTTTCCCCAAAATTAGGATTCAAGGCTCAAGTTCACCCTTAAAGTAATGATTCTGAGAGGAATTTCATGAGCAGTACCTAATCAGGAATCCATAATCATCGATTTCCCAAAGCAGTTTAGCCACAAGCTTAGCTTGAAGCAGGGGCAACAATTTCGTAGATGCAGCACAGACAGCAGAGACCACTGAACGAGAGGTGCCTCCAGAGGGGAACAGAGCAGCTGATTGACAGGGCTCACTTCCACCACTCAGAGAGAAAAAGAATATCCATCGAAAGCGGAAAGCGCAGGAATGGCGTAAAGACTGCAGAATGCAACAAATAAATCACGTCCCAGGCGCAGCCGAGTTAATGAATGCCTCGAATCTCTGCCAGGAAAGGGCATCCGATTTTTTATTATCCCCCCCCCCCCG
>VXBZ01009836.1:428468-481272 GCA_013399135.1 Heliornis fulica
TGCCGCGGCCCCCCACTCCCCATCACCCCGCCCTGGGAGGGAGCCACTAGGCGGCGAGATGGGCTGGTGTCTTGTCAAACCGCAAACCAAACCGCATCAAAGAGAAGCGAAAGCTGCTCCAGAGTTGCACAGGGAGCCATAGCAACGCGGCAGTTCCTATTTTTAAAAACTTGAAAGATAGTAAGAACATTAAGTCTGAGGGGAGAGGGGAAAAAAGAAAAAGAAAAAAAAAACCAAAAAAACTAAATCCCACGTTTCTATCAGAAGGAAAAAAAATATGCACGTGTTCTTTACAGGCTCTAGTGATGAAACTGCGAGTGGCTAACCACTGATCTGCTGGTGTGCAAGTCAGAAAACATCCACAGCCTCATCAAGCCAGTCAGTCTCTGAAGGAAAGAAGCTATTTCTCACCTTCCCTCTGCTGCTCTGCTAAAGCAGTTTTCTAAATTCCCTCGAGCACTTCAAAACCCACAGGACCCCAACTGCGTTTTGTGATCTGGGAAGATGCCACTGTAGCTGACACTAAACCATAGCCAGAGCTGGGTCTGCGGTTTCACACTGCTTCCCTCGGCTCAACCACAGAGGAAGGATTTTGATTCACTTTTCATTAAAAGCGGAGAGAGCCTTAATGCACAAGTTAAAGCATATTGTCACCAGCAAGTGAAGTTGCCACTGTATTAGCACTAATTGGACTTGGCTGTGGAGCAGGAGATGTCTCAGAGGGCTGGAAGCAGAACATGGACATTTTCCCATCTGGAAACTGATGGTGCATACCAAAATTCATTCCCAGCTGGTGGATTTTGGAGGCCTTTATGAAAGGGTCTGTCTTCTAATCAAAAGATAACCCTTGCCAAAAACCCATCACTTCACTTAAACCCTCCCATCCTATTTTAATTGCAAAGAGGATGAAAAATCCAGCTGTTCACAAAACAAGTGCCTCCTCTCCCCCGCAGACAAAGCCCTTCTCTGCAGGACGAAGGCATCCTGTGGCACCTGCTGAGGAACAAGTATTTTTGCTGTCTTCCCATCACATACTCTCTTTGAGAAGCCAGGGGTCTGCAGTATCCTACTGGCATGCCGAGCTGGTTTGATGTTAGACCTTGCCCTGCAAGACAGCTGTGCCTCCTGTTGCCTGAGCATCACTGCTTAAGGGTTGGGCCTATCAAGGAGGACAGCCAGGCATAGACCATGCCCTTTCTGCATCAAGCACCCTCAGCAGCCCACCCATATGGAGGTGGTTTGGGACAAGAGCATGTTACAAAGCTACCCTTAGCATCCCCCTTTAGGGGACAGAAAAAAAGGAGAGAATACCAACACTGTCCCAAAGATGTAGTGGCATATGGATAAATACTGCCCTCCCGCCCCCTTCCCCCCTCACGTCCTGGGCAGGTGGTGTGACTAACCAGTAGCCCCAGGGTAACAAACCCAGCACTTTTCACCAGCACTGACCCACCATGACAGGGAGCAAGGCAGGTAGGGCAAAAGAAATGTAACAGGAAGTGCAGTGCTGGGAGGGAGAAAACCCAAGAAAGCAGTGGCATTGTGCAAGCAGCAGAGAGTGAGGTGATGTACAACAAGGTACATGGGGAGGCAGAGAGACCCCAACAGAGGTGGGAGGCATGGCCCGTCCCGGCCTTCAGCTGCTGCTGGAGCGATGACAGGAACACACAGGTTTCAGCAGCAGGGATCTCTAAACCAGCAGCAGCAGCAGCGCTTATGCCACGTGCTGCCAGCTAGCAGCAGCCTGATAGCAGCCGGACACACCAACCAGTGGGAACATAACGAGCTGCTAACAAGACACCGGCTTAAAGGCTCCAAAAGGTCAAAAGTTACATATGCTCCCTTACCCTCCAAGTTTCTGAAAAGGGCAATTTCTACATCCGTGGGAACATGCCATTTATACCTTCTCTTCTTTCCTTCCTAGCCATAAGCAGCAAGTCCCAACACCATGCCTCCCACCACTGGAGCAGCACTGGGTTTAAGGGATTAAGCAGGTAGATGCAGCCCCACTGACACCAGTGATGCTTCAGGGCTCATCAGTGCTCCAGTCTCCCACCACGAAGTTAACTCAACAGTCCTACAAATGGAGAAAAGGCAACACAAATGGTCCCGTCTCCATTGCTGCTCTCAGCTTCCTTGCTGTGTGGTGTGAATGTGTGTGGCTCCCTTGGCAGGGAGTAACACAAATTAGCTCCACGGTGGTACCTGCAAATGACATGATGATCCCTGTCTCTGACATAGCAGGCAATGGCTGCCATGACTGGAGAGGAGAGGGCAGGAGTGTGGGTTGAGAGAAGCCAAGGCTACAAGGGAAGGTGCTGCCTGGGTACTGTCCTTGCCACTGACCTGGGGAAAGCAGGTCCAGGATGCTGGACGCATGGTGCTACTCCCAGGTGTCAGAGTGGCACAACACCCTGAATGGGTACTGCACCTTTCATGGGTAAGTATAGCCCCAATGGTCTTGAGTCTCCAGGGAAGCAATATATTTGTACAAGCCTACCATATGTACATTCTCCACTTATTGTTCAGCTATCTAAGCCCCAGCAGTTCGTGGTTTCCACTAGGGCAATGTGGCCATGTGAGAACAGAGCTCACCCTGGGTGTTCCAGGGGAAGGAGTTTCCAACCCTTCATCAGGGCTCGTTTACGTTTCTTAACTGACATGGAAAGCTCCAGATAAAAGTTAGTATGTCCCCCAGAGTGGTAGTATCATGCCCAAACAATGCACCAAGGTAGCTTGCCAGCTGTTTTCATATTTGAGGTGCAGAATTGAACTTAACTTTTGTTCCTCTCTTAATGTATTTCTTTGCAAAAGCAGTATAATTCCACATTTGTATTTTCATTCCAAAGCAAATGCTTCACTGCACTTTTTATTAAAATGAAATCTGGTGTGTGCAGCCTGGTGTTAAATGAGAGACTATTAAAGCCAATCAGTGGAGAACTCATTAGTAACCCTACAACAAACTAGTAGTTATGGTCCAGCATTCATAAGGAACCATGACAACCAGTAGGAAGAACCCAGGTCTCATTGAAGGTTATAATAAAAACACAGCTTATGTAGCCCAAAGACTATGAATATCCATACAAAACATCTGAGCTTCATATGTGACAAAAATAATATTCTTTTCTCATGACTCATCCCAAATTCCACTCCCAAGAATGCTTCTGTCATTTAGTTGTTTCTTCCCATTTCTAAAGTGTAATGACAAGCACCAATCCCGAGCTCAAGGAAATCTGTCCCATCAATTAAAATAATGAAATAAACAGAAGGTTGCCTATAAACACATTCACATCTGCCCACTCACTCCTCAGCAAACATGGCAAAGGGAGAAAAAATTAACTTTGCAGAATGCCTATGAGGTTAGCAACTCTCCTTGGAAGGGCCAAAAGGGAAGAACTCCACATCTGAGCATCTCTCCAGAGGAAAACCCTGTTAGAAATTTCTTCCAACCTCTGTAATTTTCTCAGGCAGTAGAAGGAAGCAGAGAGCACAGTGGTTTGCTGGATACCCGGGAGAAGACCGGCCACTGAGACAACTATAAACTTGGTAGACTGGAATATTCCAACCAGATTTCTTTCTGGGACACTGAAGGAATAAACAAACATATAATTATAAGTAAAACAAAGAACTTTAGAGTGTAATTGAACTTGAAAACAGATTTCGGATATTTGGACTCCAAATGATCACCTGAGCCTATTACCAGCATAAATTGAGGTAAATCACCCACTAGAGGAAAGCTTCCTCAAGAACAATTCAAAAAGTAAACTAACAATTCTTGTAGAGCAAATATTTCTTAAAGTATCATTTTACTACTACTCATTGTGGAGCGAGCCCTCACCAGAGGGCTCATTTCTAGGACAAAATCTGCAATGTTTAATGGTCATGATCATACTTCTGCAGTTCCAGCCTAACACAAAGGAGAATCTGTTTCATGACAGACAAGAATCAGTTGCTATGAGACCATCACTAACACAAGAAGATGCAAACCAACACCTACATTGACAATAAATGGCATTTAGATAACAGTCCGTCTTGTTTCATTTTATGCTTTCATCCATAGTTCAAACAAAACTTTGTTTGCATGAGTACTTGTAAAAACGAACAAGAGTGTCAGCATAAGAAGGGGAAGGACACAGAGAAACCAAACTTTCTTTCTAAATCTGAGCAACATTCAGTTCATTTCCTCCTTACTCCATTATATGCCCAGATCAACCACCAACTGAGACCACATTGAGCAATACCGTTTGATTTTAGCTGCATTCAGAACTACTGCACTTTCAGAAATAAAAAAAAAAAAAAGTATGAAATGGTCAGAGTTCAAAGGCAGATCTTGGGAAATGACTAATTCACAGTCTTAGTGTATAATGTGCCCCAGCTGAACTAAATTACACATTTTTTTAGTTGGATGTATCACTCTCCGAAGAATAAAATGTGAAAATTCCTTTATCACGCTGCCTCCCAGCTATGGATTTGAAGCAAATTGGACCACTTTGGATTAGCTTCAAGAGTTTCTGAAACACCAGCTACATGGTGATGTATTATCTGAGGTCACATACACTTTGCAGTCTCCCCAGACATCAAGCCCACATACATGCATTTCTCTATTCTGTGTAGGCATGCGGAGGGGGAACTGTAAGTTGCAGATGGCTGAATATAGTATTGCCAGGTCCAGGGCAGGACTAAAATTAGGTTTCCAGAACCTTCAGTCCAGTTCAAAGCAGGCCAGACCATGTCCCAGACACACAGGTATTGCTGCTGTCTGCTGTGCACTATGCACAAGTGCTATGTGATCTTTGGAGGTGGAAGGAGTTTGGGAAGGTTTGAAGCAGACAGATCTGCTGCATCTGTAACATCCAGATAGACAAAGCATTTCAGGACAGATTTAAAGATGTCAGATAGACAAAGTGTATCAGGAAAGGTTTAAAGCTTAGCCCATAGTAAATTCCAGTGAGTTCAGTGGTATGAACACAGATCTCTGGTTTTGGTTCAGTGAACTGATATCTTTACATCTGCTTCTTTCCACTTCTTCCTCTCTATCTTTCCTCCTGCCCAGACTCCAGGGTGTGAGGCTGATCCACATCTCTACTGAACCTTGGGATTTGTAAAAGCAATGGCTTCTTTGGGACACCACCAGCTTTTATTCATCAAAAAGTGCCCCAAACAAATTTCACTTAAACAGAAAACCAAGCATCCAAGTCACACTTTTTAACCACCTCACTTAGAAAGTACAGACAGGGTGGAAACATTTTGGGGGAATCAGAACCCCAGACTGGCAAAGCACAGACCAGCGCTGTGCAAGGCAAAGTAAATATTTGCACCCTTGTCACAGAAGCAACTGCAACACAGTGTAATTATTTCTGAGCGAGCTCAGGTGCCTGCAGCAATCTCAGCAGCGGCAGAACGGAGCTTGACATGGACTAATTGACTCTGCTTCTCAGCAAGACTGATGTCAGTATCCAAAGTAAGCTAGACATATCTACATGTATCTGCAGTCACTCCGGTGAATGCTGCACCCAGAGCAGACAGGGGAGATGGAACGGCATGATTTGGGCCATGAAGGTGAGAAAAAAGCAAGCATCTTCAAAAGTGATAAGAACTGCTTTCATGTGGGGTGCCCAGGTTTCAGGGCATATCCACACTGGACAACAGTACTGTCATACCCAGAGACCCAAGAGTCTCTGAGCTGGTAACTTCTACATCATGCAAAGAAATGCTATGCAGAGAGATTGCATTGGGTCCTCAAAGCAGTATAGCTATATAGGTATGATGTTATGCACAGGCTAATACACTGTCAACAGAACTAATTAGCAGAAAGTCTCTGCAGAATAATGCATCACATAGCTGCGGACGACATTTTGTTTTCTAGACAACTGCTGAAAAGACACAATATAGCTCACCCAAAAAAATCCCTATTCATTTGGAAACGTAGAACAACAGCCTGCCTATATATTTTTTTTTCCTGCTTAATCATTTCAGGGATGAATCAAGAGAACATCAGAAAACACCCCTTACCCCTAAGCCCAGCTGGGAAGGAAACGTAAAAGCTTTGGGCACCTTCGGTGATTCCAAGGCTTGCAGACAGTAAAACACCAATATGGGGAAGAGGAAGGCAGTTCGAGATGGGAATATCCCAGTGGATCACAGAAACAAAGAACAAATAGCAGATAGCATTATGGATGATAAAATGAGTCAAAAAACAGACTTTTCTTTCAGTCCCCAACTTTCAGGCAAAGCAAAATCTGTTTTGTTCTTCAGCAGGCCCTCTACCTGCCTAGTACAGTTGGCAGTGAGGGGTCACAGAACACAAACCGATCTAACACATTTACGCTAATCCATGGTTAATCATGACAAATGAACAGAGATGCTCAGCTCTGTGTGGCCACCTCTCCCAAGCGACACCAAATCCCCTTGTCCTACCACAAAGGGACCAACCTGCCCAAGGATTTTATATGTAAAACACAGCAAAATGACAGCTGAGCAGGTCATCTGGATAATTGCATATACCACCTCCCCCAGCTTTCCCCAAGTCTAATTATCTGGGTTGCTTAGTGACATACTAAAACTCCAGCTGGGACAAAATGGAAGATCTAACAACCAGAGTGGTGTTACAGAAGTTGGTCCACCACAGGCTTCCCCTATGACCTTAAACAGGTGTCTTAGCATTGTTTCTTAGGAAAATCTCAATCTGGATCAAAAGATGTTTACTCAAACAGGTTTTCCTTACTTTAAAAGGCCCTTTTCCTTCTAAAAAAACTTGCTATTCTGAGGGAGGTGCCTAGGTTCTCTGCACAATGTGCAGAAGAGAGACTGGGACCCAGAACATACAACAGACAATGGCCAACAAATGCCAATGAGCAGGATGATAGCACAGATCCTCCTCTTTAAGGCAAACTGGATCTTTAAGACACCCAGGGGCCTTAAAGGCTTCCAGTATAAAGCAGGAGCTGAGATGAGTTCTTGACTCTCTTTTTACAGCTCTAGTTCTCCAGATCTCTCTGCACTTCCTTTTCTCCTGTAATTCAGGGCTAATGGACAGCAGAAGGACACTTGGTCCTCAGACAACACGTGCCATTAAACTATTCCAGATGAGTTACACAACCATTGCCTACGAAGGACACCTGTTCACATACTGCTGGTGCCCGGAACAAATCCTGGCACCTTCTAGATTTAAATATTCTCGCAGCAAGACATCACCTGAGATTTACAGACCCATTCATGAAAAGATACTCCAAGAAGTACTTCTTGGAATATCTTTTCATGAATACATGAATACATCTTTTCATGCTATAAGAAGCACTGCTATAAAACCAAAATTTTGTTCACTAAGGGGCACACTCTAATTTTTGCACTAGTATTTTCATTGTTCCTTTGCCAAATGCTGACTTACCCCCTGTGTTGTTTGGAGGCTTTCTAAGGAGAGGAGAGTATTGGCACTCATGACCTTGTGCCCAGGCTCTGGCCAACACCTCTCATTGCCCCAAAGCATCATGTGCTCTAGCAGAATTACTTTGGTCTCAGAGGTCCTCTCTGAGCTCTCTTTTGTAAAGCCTGCCCAGCACCTTCCCTTACCTGTTGAGCATGTTGGACTGGTAAATCCTTTTCTCCTGGGTGTTGTAACAGCTGCTCTTGGGCTCAGGGATGAAGCTGTGTTCAGACAGCATATCAGAAGCAGCCGTGGTGATTATGGCTATTCCATCCCTCACTCTGGCAGGAAGACCGTAGTCCCATTCATCGTATGAGACAGAGATGAGCCCAGTGGGGAACTCAGATGGCACTGTGTCTGTATCCCCTGCCACCAGGCTGGGCACAATCCACGTGTAACCATAGCCCGTCAGACCCACAGAGTTGGCCACCTCAAAAATGTAGGTGGCCTCTTCCTTTGTACAGTAGAGGAGGATAACTGGGCTTTGGAGCTTCTTGAGCTGGTTCTGGATCTTTGAGTCCCCATCATCCAGGGACATGTCCAACAGGAGGACCTCCTCCAGTTCCCAACCCACAAAGCTGTGCTCAATGGTACTGCGGATCTTGTTCACAAAGTCCTGGTAACCAGGGAAGTAAGTAGTAACAATGGAGAAGATGTACCAGTCATATTCTTCCATGATGTTGAGCATGACAGAAGCTTGCTGTTCTATTGATGGGCCAAACTGGAAGAACATGGATGACTCATCCTAGAATAGGAAGTCAAAGAGAGGGAGAGAGAAAAAAAAGAAAACAAGAATAGGTCAAAGGAAGTAAACAGCATTCCTAGTCAATCCGTTGAGCATGTCGGGGGGAGGCACACAGTCAGAATCTTACACTTCATGTCTTGGCCAGAGCTTAAGCATTTTTAACTTTCAAAAAATTAAAATTTAAGTGAAGCAAGTGGGGAGAAAGTAAAAGCATTTTTATGACCAGCTGTCCTTATTTTATTTTTAAAGGAAGGTTGCCGAAATTACTTAAAGGTTTCAAATGTTAGGCATGATTCTAACAGACAGGGAACAAGTGGTACACAAGTGAGGACAGAAAAAGATAATACGTACAAAATAGTCCATGGCTGCAAAAATGAAGAGCCTTAATCCCAGGATTTTTATAGCCTTATATGTAATAAACAGGATACACAGCAACTATAATATCAATTAAGTTTGGGAGAGTCACTCTAGTCTGAGTATCCACACTGAAGTACACCTAGAGTAGCCAAAGCTACTGGACACAAATAGCTCTGAGAACCTCCACTGCAAGCTCCTCTCAAAGCAATCAGTGGCACAGAGTACTACAACTGTGAAGGCTCAGTCTCAGATTAACATAAAAGACACTAAAATGGAAAAAATAAAAAAAAAATCTAAATTATCATGGGTTCATGGGTGTTGTTTATACCATGTTTTAGAGAAATGTCAGCTCAATATTTCTCTTGGTGTTGCTTTCATATCTTTCAACCATACCAAGTTTATCATTGCAAGAATCAGAACTTGTATCATTTTACAACCTGCAAGACTCCAAGGGAATTTTGTAGTGATCTCAGCTCTCCAATAGCATACTATAAGCCTTTTTCATCCTGGGATTTCATAAACCACCAGATTTTAAAGTTGTGACAGATCCAGTAAAATTCAAATCCCAGCTTTTGCCTAATTCGTGATGGAAAGGAATGGGAAAAGCATTTGTCGATATGCTCTCTCATGGATTGATCTTCTATCTTTTAAAATCAACTGCAAACTCCCACTGATTTCTGGAGTATGATTAGATCAAAAAAAAAAAAGGACCAGATTTAAAATATATGTCTCTGCAGAGATTCCCATTACAATAAGAAAGTTTTCCAAATGCAATTACCACTTCTAGGAGTGAGGTGGCAACCCCACCTTCTTTCAGTAAGCCAGAAGAGCAGAGGTCCAAAAGGAGGTAGTCAGGAGTTTTAGATCTGGGGAACTTCATTGTTAAATGCTTCAAGGCATTACCTCAAAAAATCTCACATTTAGAAAAAACTCTCTTCCAAATTCACTCTCCTACAGCCTGGCAAGTAAAGCTGTTTTTCAGCAGTGTTGCAAATTATTCATCCATCCATCCATCCACCCATCCATCCATCCCTTCTTTAGCTGTGGTTTTGATTACCTGTAGCTATTTTCCCTACTGGTAAAATATGCCATAGCTCAGCAACTCCAGAAAAACAAAAAACAAAACAAAACAAAGCAAAACAAAACTCTGATCCTGCATCCAACCTTAAGCTGTTTGTTTCTCTTTTCTAAGCTCCCTTTCAGTCATGTCCTATACAGAAGAGTCCTTGCTCCCAGATGAGCAAGAAGATATGCCTCTCTATGAGGTTTGGTGATTTAACTGTCCACTTCCTCCATACAGCTCACACCCACTTGTGCAAGTACTCTTAGGGCTGCTCTTTGCTCACTGGAAAAATAAATCTACACAAAAGGAAAAAGGAAAGGGCTGCAGCAAAAAAAAAAAAGGAAACAAGTTTAAAAAAACCATATGAGCCTCTCAATCTGTGGCAAAGAGCTGCACATACTTTCTATCACTGGAATTCACTCTCCTCTCCCAGAACTGTGCTCAGGAAAATAACTTACCCTTCCAGTAAAAGGTGCTTTTTTATCTTTAAAGCTTATGTGGAAAATCAGGAAAACCAGAGGCAAGATTAAACTATTGTCATGGAATCTGCCAGAGTTTGAAGAAAGCCTGAACCAACACCTCCAATACCCTACACTGCAGTGTGCCTTTGAAAGCCACTTGATGCAAACTGAATACTAGATGCAAGGAGTCAGCCCTACTGTAACATGAAAAGACAAGACAGGTATGCTGATGACTAGAGGGTTTTCATATTAAATTCAATAAAAGCTTTTCTATTTTTAAGCATAATAACCTCTGAATTGACTGCACATTTCCACAGTTTCTGGCAGAGAGTCTAATATCTGAAAAACCCGGCCACTGGATTGTAGGAATATTTGACAAACAGCATCTTGAATTGTCTGAAAAAAAAATACAGGGTGCTTTCATCAGTGACAAATAGGACATGGGAGATGGCAAATCCAGTGGTATTTCAAGGCTGCATACACACACGCACACACGTGGGACCTAGAAGGTGTGATAGCGAGGTGTAGAAGCTACTGCCCTCCCTGTAATTTTAAACAGGGTCAGATGCTAAAACCCCCACTGACATTTCGTTCCACACGAGTGCACAGCTCAACTGTGGAAGAGAATTCAGCCCCAAACACTCAGGGAGAAAATTCAGACCTCCTCACTAAACAGAGTATATCAGAACATCAAAAATCAATACACCAAATAAATAGCTTTATCGTAACCCAGCTGAACAATTCCTATCCACTGAGAAATTTAAGCACCCCTCCTTAACAGCACAGACTACTTGGCTGTGCATGTAATAATTGCTCTTGAGCATCTGCTTGCATTTTTATTACAGAAGCAGCAATAAAAGGCAACTTCTATTCAAAATGAGAGCACTGGGGAGGTGCAAGCCAGTCCAGCTTTCAGCTTGCCAAGATGCCTCTTGGCACTTGATCACCACGATACTTGGGCTAGCCAAATATTCTTCATTCCTATACCAACTCAGCACTCGGACAAGAAAGGGGCAAGGGAAGAAAGATGAACAACAGTGTAGAAGAAAGTGTCCCTCTCATAATAAATCAGGAAAATTGCTGGTAGAGCTGGACAGGAATCTTGGCGAGTGCCTTTTGGGGCAAACAGCAAACTAAGAAAGATGCCCGAGATCTTCTGTTTCCTCTCTCTCCTTATTTTTGACCATGCCTGATCAAAAGTCAGGGAGAAAGAGAAGGAGCTAAACTGACAGACAATCACAGGACTATCCGACAGAGCAGGATGTGACCTCACTCTGGTGTTAGTGAAAACCTTTAAATTAGGTCTAAGGTCTTTTACCATTTTTACATACATATATACCACAGACTCATTACTTCTTGATTATAGTCTAAAACCAATAAGGATTATTTTACTCCTCCAGACATTAAAGGTTTTTACAGAACATTAGAAGCTCCTCCTTTTTCCCTGCAGAAATTTCACATTCTCCACCTCTCTTTTTCTCCTTGGAGCAGGCAAGACACGGTTGAATGTTGCCACGAGAAGATAGATTTATGTTTCGGATAGGGATATGTTTAGTTCAAAGCAGAAAAAGCCCCTTGCATTGCACATCATCCGCATGAAATATAATCCCCTGGTTACTGGGAAAAGCTTGTCTTTCTCCTACAGCCCTTTCACCTGCAAGACTAGGCTCCTCATAGCTAACTGCTGCAAGAGACAGCAAGATGCTGAGGGGTATCCCTCATCCAGTATGAAAGAGCAGAGGTTCCACTACAGGATCACAATGCCTCCAAAGATCACATAACCATAGACTGTTAGGGGTTGGAAGGGACCTCAAAAGATCATCTAGTCCAACCCCCTGCTAGAGCAGATCCTAGTACTCCCCCACTGTCACCCTGCAAGGTCAGTGATCTGGAGTTTGCAAAGCTGAGATGGAGGTGGAGACGATCAATTGACACAGCACCACTCCCCAGCTGACAGATGGCTTCCCACAGAAAATCTGCTCCGAGTTTATGGCTGCTGGGACAAGTATCACCTCTCTCTCCTGCATGTTTAACCCCTCAGATAAAGATGATGGATTGCACACAGTAAAGGTGCAAAAGCACTCACCATGAAGCCTCATCTTGGAGACTGGTGGCTGATGAATTCCTAGGTGGGTGGAAGGGGGTTTGTGGAGGTCTCATGAGGTTTATAGAGAAACCAAGTATTACAGACACCAATTCTAAGTCACCCAGTGACTCAAAAGCAGGTCACTGCAGATATTGTACAAAGGCCAGGTCTGACCCCCATCTGGGTTGCAGGCCCTTAGCAAGGCTGCAGCTGATGCTCCCAGGAGCCCTCCTGCAGCTGCACCAGTTCAAAACAATCACTACCATTTAACGAACCATTTATCCCAGATATGGCAGGAGTTCCCTGGGGTGTTTTTCTCACAAGTTCTATCCTAACAGCCTCTTTGGATTCTCCAGGCAAGCAAAAGCAATTTTTGTCTTACAAACAGCACCTAAGTTGTTTGTAATTCAGAGCAAAACTGCTGCTCAGCATAGGGCAGACATGCAAACATCCCTAAAGCTGAGGAACACAGGACACCTAAAAGTGGTGTGCAGTGGGCCAGTCATTTTGAATAATTACAGAGATGTCCACCAAGCCATGGTATAACTAACTGCTGACTTGGGGAGTGATGGGATCACTATAAGTTTTCTTCATGAATGTAATCTGTTTCTGTGCACCATAGCTGGGCCACAAATATACTTTTGCTACTGGTGGCAAGTTTGTTTAGCTCCAGTCCAAGTGCCAGACTCCACAAGGACCAGAAATGTTAAGTTATGCACAAGGAACCTCAAGGGGGTACATCATTCTATGATTCTATGAACCTGAATGAGCAGCAAGTCAAAAGTGTGTGTTTGCTTCTAGGATTTGGAGAAATAAACCATGTTTATACAAAATGCCCTATAGGCTGCTGCCTCTGCACAGGTGCTGCGTTTCCACACACACACACACACACACACACCCCACACCACACCATACCCCCGCTTTTGCTGCTGCATTAAGCTTCCTGCGCAGCCACCATTTCACAACTGGGGCCTGACCTTTTCTTCCTTTCCAGTTTGCAAAGGGGATCCAAGAAAAGCGTAATGACTCAGGCCACTGTCACCCTTCTCATTTTCCTGATTTAAAAGAAAAGCTGTTCCTGTGTCTTTAGTACAGTCTTGATTTGCAAAATTCCTCTATGACCTACAGACAAATCATACAGGGCTGCCCCTTGTTTAGACTTCAGCCCTGCCTATCACACATTTTGTGGGGGCAAAAAGGAGTGAGCAAGAACTAAATAACTTCTGGGAAAACACAGACCTTAATTTTGCTACCTATGTATTTCTTCTCGTCAAAATTGAGACACCACTGTGTACCTATTTTTCACAGTCCTGGTGGGATACCTGATTCACTGGGAGTTTTATTGTTCATGATGGAAAATGCCGCAACAGTTCAAAGTCTTATAATTAAATTTTCTGTATTCTGAGTCCCTTTTGTTATAACAGATCTGACAGGAAATCGCGATCTTTGTTGCTTAAGTGTTCATTTACTCCTGTTTATTCTTACCACAAATGCATCTCTGCCTCAGGCTAGCCTGCAGTCAGGATCTTCTGCCTGTTTGTTTTTCCTCCCCACAGTTAATTTTTTTATTTAGTTTTCAACGACTCAGTACAATGAAAGTCTGTTTTTAATATTACGTGCTGCATCATCCTCTGCAAGTCCTCTCCTTAAGTGCTTGCAACAGGAATTATGGGAACACAGAGACACTACAGCCCTAGCACAATGTTTCTGTGGTGGGATTGTCATCTACTACAGCATCTCTTCATCTCACACACATACACGCTAACATTTCCACAATTACACATATTCACGGCAAAACATACTCAAAGTAAGGTTGGTGCATGATGGACTGTGTCATTTCCTATTTGCTCTCTGTCTAGTTGATGCTATTTAGTTGTATTTCAAAATACCTGTTCTCACTGGAACAGGTTCCCTGAGCTATTACTGATTTTGGATTTCGCAGCAGATGGAGTAGATGACCTCCTGCAATCCTTTCCCAGTGCTCTGATTCACTGATGAGTGGATCATTCGTGGTGAAAATCCTCAGAACTGCCCGGGGAATGTGCCATCAGTGGGAAGTTCAAATTCATTAGATGCAGAAACATGGTTTACATAACCGTATCATTTATCAGTTCCCTCCCTTGTTCTCATAATAACTACCGAACACACTGGCCTTATTTGACAAAAGAGTTCATAACTCAGGGATGATGGTTACTGAGAAGTGATTGCAAAAATTGGTGGATGAGTGAGAGACCCAGTTCAGTGCCCACTCCAATGGAAAGGCAGGCAGGATATACTGTGATACATCCGTAGAGGGTTTTAAGAGCCCTGTCTTGCAGGAGAGCATGCTGCTGTCCTTCTGGTCCCTGCTAGGCAAGGCATACAAGTGGCTAAGAAAGAGGTCTGTGGAAATTAGGAGAATGGTTGTTGGCTCTCTGTGTCTCTTCTGGAAGCCACAATCCCTGGTGACTACTGAGAATAATGGTGATAAGGAATCTAGAGTTGCTAGTGTAGCTCAATTTTGTTGCTCTGGCAAATGGTAACAAATTTACCAGATTCGTATGTGTAATGCCATCAACTACACACATAAGTGTTGTTATATACACAGTTCACAGTCATGTCTTGGACATTAATGTCTTGGTTGCAGTGGAAACATATCAGCTGCAGAGCCCTAGCCCAGGGAGAACTCTGTAAGTGCTCCAGCACTGAGGAGTTCCTGAGAGTCGCAATAAAAAGGTCTCTGATTGAAGATGACTCAAGGGCTGAAAACAGCTAAGTGATTTCCACTTAAGAGTCTACAGAAATCATTCATTCTAAGCATTTTGCAACAGAGGAAATTCAAGATACCCTAGATTCTGTAATCTTGATCTTTGGATTTTTTCACTCTATACCATATGCAGTTACTAAAAAAGATGAGAGAGTCAAACACACCAGGGCCATTGTCTGACATATAAAGTTCAAAGAAAAAAAAAATCCCAAGTTGTCTGTCTACGGAGAGGGTGCACCATTTATGAATTTTATACACAATCACTGGTCAAAGCAGGCTAGTATATGATAGTATACTATACCAGCTTCTCAGAGCATCACATATGGATGCCAGCAGTTTTCCACAGAGGGGAAATGGCAGTTAGCAAGCTGCCAGGATAAACAATTCTCACACCGAGCTTGTTGCATTCCCATTTTCACCTCCGTATGTGTGTGTTTCCTTGTGTGATGAGCTTACATGGTCACCCTGCATAGATTACTTCCATCAGGTGACATGTTCTACCATGCTGGCAACAGACACAGATAGACAGTCCATGCCTATCTTCTCTGCCCCAGCTCAGAAAAGCCCACTAGGTTGGCTTAATATCCTGACAATGCCAGCCCATATCAGTTAGAGGAAAGTCAGTGTGCCCCATTACTCATCGATCCGATTACATCATGGCGTTTGCCTGGGGCTTCTTTTCTGGCTGTCTTTTCCTCCAGACTAAGGACTGAATTTTGACTGTAAGCTGAATGGGATGTCATTGGTATAGCCATATTAATCAACAGCAGCCATAAAACTATCCAACACTTTTAAAAGTCCAGTCACAGTATTTGGCAAGATGTCACTGAATAAATTTCTCAAATCAACTATCCAGGGTGAAATACTATTTCTTTTTATCATTTCTAAATTAACTGCTCTTCCATTTCATCAAGTATGCCTTTGGTCTCTTATTATGAGCAAACCTTATTATGAGCTGAAGATCCAAAGATTCACAGAGTCTATTTAGATAAGGTCTGGAAGTTCAGCATTGCATCCAGTGCACTCTGAGCCTCCCAGGAGAGGAAGATCTCCTCTCACTGTGGCCCAGCTGGGGACAGGTCAGAGTGTGTCTGAGAGAGCCTCCCTTCCCTTTCTGCCTCATGAAGCTGCAACACTCCTTTTTACTCACATTCTGCGTTGGTTATTCACAGAATCACAGAACGTTAGGAGTTGGAAGGGACCTTGAAAGATCATCTAGTGCAACCCCCCTGCGTGAGCAGCATCACCTGGATTAGATCACACAGGAACATGTCCAGATTGGTCTTGAATGTCTCCAGAGAAGGAAACTCCAGAACCACTCTGGGCACCATTAACTTTCCGTGGGTAAGGCTGTTGGTTGTTCTGCATTCTAACATGTGGCCCCTACAGTCCTGGTGATGCAAAGATCTGCTTTCCAGACTTTATGAGTTGCCTGTGCTCATGCTCTGCTCATGGCCATGCTCTGAGCTGGCTGGACCACGGCTGAAGCAAAGTAGCCAATTTAAGGCAATGTTGTACCAGGACTTTTCTTAGAGGCTGGCCTTATTAACCAGTTTAGATCATTTTCAAGGCATTGATACAGGTTACACACCCTTCCACACCAGAGATGGCTTGCCAGTAGTACATAGGTACTACTCTTACACAAAAGAAAGAAAGAAAAAAAAATAAAAACACTCACTTAAAATAATGGGTGAGTCCTCTAGCATGGGGGTGAGTGAAACCAGGAACTGAGATCTTACTAGTTGACAGGCTTCAGGCTTCCCAGTGGCCCATAGCGACCTGGCTGCCTCTTCTCTAGCAGTGTCAGAATTGATGCTCTCAGGGAGAAAAAGCTAAAAAAAAAATTTTTTAAAAGCAAGGAAAAACAAAAAGGCCTGTCTGCCATCGCTTCGATCCCGGCTGAGCAGCGGGGTTTCCCTGGCAACCACGCACACGTAATCCGGCCCTGGCCGTAAACTCCTCACAGCCGGCGCTGGCGGCCGCCGCTGAGGGCCGTGTTGCTCCCCGCAGAGCTGCCCGCGGCCCGGCTCGGCCCGGGCGGTGTCGGGGCTGCGAAGGGTGGATGGGGCTGGGTGTCGCTAGCCTCGCCCCGAAGAGGAACTCATCCCCCAGCAGCCCGCTGGGAGGGGGCTGACGGGCCATCTGCCTCGATCTGCCGTGCCCGGTAACCAGATTTCCCCCGATCCTGCTCACCCGCCTCCTTCTCCGGGGCTGGTTCCTCACTGACTCCTGGGCGCTGTTTTCACCGGTGGTGTGAGCTAAAGGTACGGAGCGCATCCACTGCCGTCTTTGCTTCCCTGCGTTCGCGCACCACTCTCCCCTGGGGACTGAGCCCCACAAACACAGCCAGGTCTATTCAGTTAGCCCTGCGCCCAAACTCAGAAGGCAGTGAGCCCAGTTGCCCTCCTCCTAAACCCGAGAGTAAGCGTTCAGACATCTCATACTTGCACCTTTCTGACACCATGAAGATTCGTGCTACCCTTCACTGTGTCCTCCAAATCAAGATACTATACCTTTAGAAAGGAGGTGTGCTGAGTACACCACCTCCCTGCTCTCCAAAACCTGACTCACTCCAGCTCACTCCAACCCGTGTTTTACAGCATGGGCTGAGAGAGGAGCAATGTTGAACCCTTGCTGTGTACCAGACAAGAAGGCAGCTCTGCGTCGTGCATTTTAAGAGGGATTTTACCGCCTTCCTTATGCTGCCAGGGTAGTATAAAATAGCCCAGGCGTAAAATAAAGAAACAGTACCCTGATCCATTTTTGTGTGGCCATGCTGCTGGCAAGCAGCTGCCTCATTAGCACATAACGTGTACATCTGCACCAGGCAATGGGAGACACAAACGCCATGAGCTGCCCCTAAGGCATCTGTGCATTAGCACTGTGTGGCAACTCCAGCTCATGTGCAGTAGAGCTGCCATGTCAGGAAAGTTATTCAGTTCAAAGTCCACCCTGCACTGCCTTGGGGACTCTCCTGATTTCAGATCTAGATGGGTACTCTCTAGACCTAAGGAGAAGAACCAAGGGTGGGTGGATTCCTGAACCATCAGACCTTGACTCTGGATTCAGCCACTGCTTTAGGACACAACTCTATCACTGAAGTGGGTTACAAAAGTCCTTGGCTTGAACAAGCAATAAGGATTTCAATATGCAGCCTCATTTGTCATGTTTGAAGGTCTGATCCCCATCAGAGCTGGCTTGGCCTTAGCTGGTTGCCTGTCATGCTCCAGGGTGAATGTAATAATGGCAGCACCTACCTTCTCCCTATCCAGTTCTCCTGATTAACCAGTAATCAGTGCCTCTATCTGGAAGCTGCTGTCATGCCTCTCTTGCTCATCTAATTGATTTGCAAAGTTTTAAATGATTATTGATTCTCTTCTTCCTTACTGTGAAGACTTTGAGACCAATAAAGCACATGGAGTTATTTGCACAGATATTAGAAAAGAAAGAAGCACCCTCCTCAAATGTTCTTCATGAGCTCTCATCTATTAAGTCTCGGAAACTCAATAGGAGGTTTCCTACAGCTTTACAAAGACACTTAAAAATATATGAAGTCCCCTGCATGCACACATGCCCAACCAAACATTTGCAGGCTATTCTGCAAAACCCACACCTGCTGAATTACTGCTTCCTATTGTTTTGTATTAGCTTCATAGCTCTCCAGTTCCTTTTCTTTGCCCAGATGATTAACAGGATTTGCCATACCCCTTGCTGATATGAGAGTGAGGCAGAAATTGTGGCAAACCTGCTTTTCAAGGAAAAGCCATTTTTGAACTCCAATGAGTAGGAAGTTGTTCTTGGTAAAAGACAGGACCATAGGAAACTTGCAGAGATAAAGTTTGCAATCTCCCCACAGTTACAGAAACAGTTCACATAGGTGCTTGCTACAGTGGTTGGTGCTGCAAGGGCCATTGTATCCTCTGTGATCTAAGGACATGAACAGTTACACTCCTCAGATACTGATGAAGAGGATTTGGGAGAGCAAATTAGTCCATCTGACTTTGCAATAAGGGTGCTATGAGTTTCAGTTTTATACTTCTTTTTGCTTGGGTGATGAAAATCAACGAGCCCATCTCTAGTCAGTTTAATTCTGTGCTGGAGCACACATAATTGAATTCACTTTTTTTCCTATACTTGCCTGCACATTAATAGAAGGTGCCTTCTATATATTCAATATGCCCTTGACAAAACTTAAAAGCAGCAGCACAATAAATAAGATGGGTTTTTTGTACTTGAATCCAAATTTTTCTCTCTATATTAGGCTTTGTACTTTTTTAAACAAAACCCGAGGCTGGGGCTGAACTGCTATATCTTTTTCAAGATCACACATGCACATGAGGCACTGAGATGTCTGTCGAGGATTGGCATCACAGAGAAAGGGATTGATGGAGCAGCAAAAGAATTTGCCTCTGCTGGTCATTAATAATAAGAGTAACAAAAGCATCTGAGAGAATAAAAGCCAGGGTGAGGCGTGTAAGGTATAGAAATAGCTCTTTGACTGACTCAAAGGCAGAGCTGATGCATCTTGTTTTCCTGCATCTCCCGTTGTCTGTCCTCTTTCTTAAACACACACTCTGACACGACGGGGGAGTGGGAAGTAGATGGAAGTATCAGCAGGTGCTACAGCAAGCCTGGGAGAAATGAGCTATTCAGTCTGAACATTGCCTGGCCAGGGCCCGTGACAAAAGATGAACATGTAAGAATGTGAGAGGGAAAAGAAAGTCATGTCCAGCCCAGCACCTCCTGCAAGGGAAGAGCTGTTGGCTGTGATGCTTTGTCTTCCCCTTCCACTTTGTATCACTCTGCCTCGTTATTTCTTGACTTCCTGTACACAGCTGCCTCCTGGTTCTACAGTTCAAGCAGGTGTATACATACATGTATATATACATACATTCATGTATATATATATACATACAGGGGCATGTGCATGTAGGCAACTCTACATGCAGGAGAGCTTGAGGTAGGCAAATTGCCTCATTTACAATATGCCAGTTCCACTCCAACTCAGGCTGGCAGCACCTGAAGTGGATTAGCATCTGACAATGATCCCTGTAAAATGAGGTGATGGTGCAGTCCAGCCTTACTGAAGATTAGTGTCCACATCACCACACACCCGCTCAGAGCTAATTAAGCCTCTGGTTAGTGTTCTCAGAGAGAAGCCAAGGATTACACACGCTGCTTCACTACACAGACCTGGCTACAGCTCAGAGAAAGATAGCTGCACACCTTCAAATTGTGGGTGAAAGCACTGGAGACTTTATTCTTCCTGTCAAAGTGCAGTCCTTCAGGATTTATCTTTCATGGAGGCAAGTAGTCATCTAATTAATATATACCAAGAAGATCTGTGTTAAAAAAAAAAAAAACAAAAAAAAAAACCAAACTGTCTTTCCTTTAACCAGGTCAGAAGAAGCAACACTTGTGGGAAGGGAATAGCCCCACAAAAGCTTTTTTTTCAGAGTGCAGCTAAGCAATTCTGGAAGCTGAGACAAAGTCATCGCTCTGGTCATCTAGCTTCAGGATATCTTTTTTTTTTTTTTTTGCTAGTAGGAAGAATTGCCTTTTCTCCCTTACATCCAAAACCTCTGAGTATCTGCCTCCTGAGAACTACTGAGCTGAAATCCTTTCCTTCAAGATTGGTGTCCAGTGCAAGAAGCTTGACCTTTTCATTATCGCAACGGATGCAGGATGTGTACATTCCTGCACTACTAAACCACAATGTACGCATCTATCTGCACTGTGTAGGAGCCTGCAGCAGTCACTGTGCACCCTTTATCTCAGAGAACATTTTCTTCTGTGCTGAGAGTAGAAGAAATAGAGTTTAAGAACTATCTACTTTCATCAAGGCACACAGCCCTGCAGAGTGTGCATGCTGGAATGGGAGGTACCAATCCAGTCCTCTATACCTCATTTGGTATCCAGCTGCTCTTCTTATGCTACGCAGTAATTTCTAAGGATTGATAGTTGATCTGTCTCCTTTCACTCATCAGGCTAATCCCACTGACTTCAGAGTCCCTCCATACTCCCCAGGTGGAAGCGAGAACATGCTCAGGCTCCTTTTGCACTCAGCAGTAAACTATGGACACAATCTCTCTCATGAGAAAACATGGCCTTTATGTATATCATAGAATGACAGAGTGACAGGGGTTGGAAGGGACCTCTGGAGATCTTCTAGTCAATCTCCCTAACAGAGCAAGATCACCTAGATTGGGCTGCACAGGACAGGATCCAGGCAGGTTTTAAATATCCCTGTCTGGCCTTCCTCCTCACGGAATATCTCTTTATAATGTAGTTCTAGGATACCCAAGGAAGGAAAAATATGAAATATTTTTACACATTTGTGTATTTTTAAATGTACATACTCCATCCCTACATAAAGGGCTAAGCATCCTAAATCCCTTTCTTACAGGACACATTCTGAGGGCCATGAGTTTCCCTTCAGCTGTCTGCTATGGTGAACTTTGCACAGCTCACTGATAATTCCCCTATTTCATTGCTGCGCAATAAGCACATTTTTGGGTCCCCATAATATTTTCACTACACTCCATAAGCACCAGCATGTCTGTTTCAGCAGAGATTAATCACACAAGCCTTCCCAGCCTTGGACTCAAACTTTCTCAGGGCTCCTATAACTTCGCAGCTTACTTCCTTACACAAGGTCAGTTGTGTGCCTTGGACTTTGATGAAGGAAGCTCTCAGTCCTCTGGGCACACTGACAACAACATTTTAAGAGTGCACAAAGATGCTGCTCAACAGTTTACAGTCTAAACTAAAGATGAACAGCATTTCAGACAGAAATGGCAGGAGGACTTTAAGCAGGCTGGTTATAACAACAATTATTATAACAACAACAGGCATAAACTGGTCCTATTCCTAGTAGGGAATTTTTCAGGACTGTAAGTGGACAACACCTTCCATCCTACAGCTTTCACCAAATCACCTCCTCAGAGTTTAACAGCATCTTGCAGTCTTTATGGACTCAGAAAGGAGATTACTGCCTCTTGAAGTGCCAAGAGCTTTTGCTACAGCTTCTAGGTTTTCCCTGAAGTGCTCCCCTCCAGGTATTAAATGGGCTAGGTATTACAACTGGAAAGATTTTCATTTAGCAAATTTTTCTTCTCAGCTGATGTACTCAATGCAAAGGGAATACGATAGATGAGGTCTCCTTGCTCACCCATATCTGCATAAGCTTGCTTTAAGTACATTGTATGATTGCTTCAGCTGCCCAGCAACAGCCTCCTCACATCTCCAAGCCTCTCAAAACCATGCCTAGATTGTGTAATGCCACAGCCCCACATCAGAGATGCCAGAGCTAACCTGGACAACCTAGTAAGCTTAAGAAGCACAGACACACATTGTGGAAGTATCAGCTTGGATCCCAGAAGCTGAGAGTGGTTTCCTTAGAGTCTCTGAGCTAAATTTGTGATGACATGATTGTACCAGCCCTGGACCTAAGCTGCTGGGTGCTACCTAAAGGTCTACGAAAGCTGCCATGCAGCTATGACTTCAACACTCACTCCCTTCCTGCAGTACCTGGGCCCCCAAAAATCTTTGGATTGCTTTCTACCACAGCTGCCATATGACTTACCCTTGTAGGGAGCCTTGGTCAGGCTCCTTCTGCTCCCACCACCACAAGCAGTGGTTGTTCTCTGCTCCCCAGGGAACATGTCAACCCCTTACACTAGGGTCTGCTTTGGACCCTTTCTCCTGCATCCCACAGCCCCACAGGGTTCCTCTGCATTGGCTCCCCTCCCACCCACTGGGCACAGGGTGATATGGCCAGCTGGGACTGGGGCAGCAGGAGGTGAGGCCAAAAGGACAGCAGACGGTGGGTTCACGTCCACACACGCACATCCCGATTAAGGATCCAGCTTTGTTTCCATGGCAACGTGCAGAGCCTCCGCAGCACGGTCCCTTCCCACGCAGCGGTGGCCGAATTGTACCGCTAAATCCTCCCGCGGCTGCCAGCCACCGCCAGGACCTGCCAGCAGTGACCCTTACGTGCTTTCCAAAGCCCGGCAGATTAGGGCTTGCAGATTTCTCGCTCGTGATGTGCTGTCCAGAAACAGACAAATAAGGATGCGCCGACTAATAGCAGGAACAGAAATAACACCACCCATCACAGAGCTGCAAACCCTTTAGAACAGTGTTACAGAGAAACGCATCCCTATCCTGGAAGCTGGCAATGGTTATGGGGTGCTGTTCAGGGAATTAAAAAAAGATCTTTTTTTCCTACATGCAGGTAGCCCTGTAGCACACAGCCAAGCAGCCAGCATTCCCCCAGATCTACTGCCAAATGCCACTTGCAACCAAAGCCAATTTCACCTTTTGGGACAGGTTGTCCAACACAGCCTGCCTTCCCGTGGGACAGTACTATACTTCCAAACAAGGATAAGACCTGGCTGATCTGCTTCTCCTCTCAGCCCCCACGGTAGGGAGGTGATACACTAGAGGACAGCCAAAAGACCAAGTCTGGGAGCTCACACCCTGCTCAGCACCTCTCCAAGAACTGCATGTTTGACATGGCCAGATGTTTCTTCAGGCATCCTGCAGTCTGGAAGTCTACTTGCCAGATTACAGCTGAATCACAAGCAGGACTGAAGTGCTCATGATTTCCTGGACATTTCTCCTGCATGTCTTAAGGGTTGTCTGCTGAGGAATGATTGGGAAAATTAATCCAAATTAACTAAAGTTGTGAGTTTAGCATGAATTCATTAAATCACATTAGCCTTGAATGGACACAGTTCTTCCAAATTAAAGCAACCCTTAGAAGAAAATTGAACTAAACTGAATTAAGGTCCTTTTAATTCTGAAGAACAGAGTGCCTACATGGGCTTGATGTAATTAAGGAACAGCAGTCTGGAAGGGATGTCCCAGGCTTGGTCTCCCAGACAGCCTCTCCATCTTAGTCTTTTCAGGATCCTATCATGCTCTCTCTGAAGAGGGGTTACTTTTCTTGATTTCCCCATGAGGTTTGGCAGCTGGGGCAGAACCTCACTGCACCAATGACTTTCCGCTGAACCCCATTCCTGGACAGCTTATACCTAGTTGGTCTTTATCTGAGCTCTCCTACTTCCAGGGTGTTTTCCCCTCATGCTTGTTTTAATGGAGAGCAGCCTTTTATATTTTTCTCAGCCTGCATTTTGCCAGGTTAGATAAATCATGCTGTCTGAGTCTCCTCTTGTAAAACATGTTCTCCCTTCTATCTACCAATCAGATATCTTTCTGACTCCATTTTGCTTTAATTAGGATAACTGGAATCATACACAGAATTGTACACAGAGGAAATTACAGTAGAGACCTTTTAAATGATACTGATACTTCCCTGCCTTGACAGGGAATATCTTGCCTGGCACCTAGGAACATAATTGCCTTTTATGCTGATGTCTCATATCAAAGGCTCAGTCATCACATCAGTAAATAATACACCCACATTTTCTCTTTTTCATTTGCTTCTAACTGATAATCCCATTGTTTTTAGGATCAATTAGGAGTAACAAAGAAGGCCAACAGACTGTGCAGTCACCCAGACCAGCTAGAAGAAATAGAAATATGTTAGTGCTGCACTTTCAACAAAATTTCTGCTGCTCAAGTTCTTTAGATCTGGTGTGGATTCTGCCATGTGGCTCAAACCAGGCACTGTAGATCTGCCTATGCATGTCCCTGGACCTCACACCAGCAAGACTGTCCAGTTCTTCCCGCTTGTTCCCTACTCCACTCTTTGTTAATCATGCTACTCCCAAGTGTGACCAGATGTCCTCAAGAACCTGATCCCTCACACTTCTACACCAAAAAACAGAGCTGGACATTTGGAAAGATTCAAAATTCTGTGGCTTAGAAAGTTTCAAATTAGCCACACTACACTTTTTGTACACCACATTTCTGGTGTGGGATGAGGGAGCGAGGAAGATAGATTAGAAATGGATAACTAGTGGAAGCAACGAGTCAGGTGTCCTGTTCAGACAAGCACTACCTATTGCAGGACACAAACGCATTTACAGCGTGTGTCACATGAATACAGCCAGTTCTGAAAAAAAAAAAGAGAAAACAGTTTTCATACAATTTATACCCAAGCTGGGGACTATATTACTACAAGAAATCATTGTACTGAGCAGCAGAAACAAGCAAAGAGGTAAATTATTAGGTTCTGATTCAACACACCATTATTGCCATTCAAGATGCCATTTACCAAAGACCAGGTTACTTCACTGTAAAATTAGACTTTTGTCCTGGTAATATAGGCCCTTTAAAAATATTCATTCACATTTTTAATGCAGAATTGCTTAGACCTGACTTGTCTGTGTTCTTCTGCTGTCAATGGTCCTGTATAGGAGTTTTAGCTGTGTATTCATGTATGGAAATGTGCAAAACCTTGCAGAAATGTACATCTTCTGTGTTTGTATGCAAGTATTCAAACCAGAAGTGCTTGTGTGCTCATTCAACAAGGAATGGAAACAATACCAAATAGATCTCTCTGACCAACCATAATTAAGTAATGCAGCCTGTATCAATCCATAGAGTAAATATTTTTCAAGAAGTTCACTGAATAAATTCAAATAAATTTGAGGAAATTATGATCTGCACAATTGATATTTCATGAGCAGAAAAAGAAGCTAAATTCACTGAATAAATTATGTGTTGTGAATTAGTCCCCCAGCTCTAGCAATTACTATGGCTAGATTATTAAAATGGATGGATAATTTAGCATCAATAGTACTATTTTTTGTCCTGAATACTCATATGATAATACTTACGTTTTCTATAGCACTGCTCAAAATAAATTAAATGAGAGTGTCTTTTTGGTTTTGGTTTTCTTTTTGTTTGTTTGTTTGTTTTAACAGACGAGGAAAATGAAGTAGAGACACAACCTTTCTGGTTTTGGTGTGTACCAAACTTGCTGGTATGTACCAGCTTAGCAGACAGGAAGAAATATACCCCACATCCCTGAAAAGCCAACTAGAACCTACCTCCAACAACATCACAAGAACTAGGTAGGACATGATCCTTCATGCACATCTCTCTGTATGAGAAGATGGTTGCATTTGGGATGCAGGAAGAGTAGGGATCCTATTAGCCTAAAGCAACAGGCAACAGTTATTGTTTGAAAGCATCTCATCACATTTAATGGGCTAGTGAGCACTAGATTTGCCCTTTTAGAACAGGTCCTTTGGGAAAATCCATTATTAATTGTGATCTCTTCTGTAGCATCACCAAACTGATGTTCAGCAAACCATACTCCAGTCTTGAGGAGTAAATTAGTTATTTGGAGTGCTTGAAATGAGACTGAAATCACAAAATCACAGAATCACAGAATGTTAGGAGATAGAAGTGACCTTGAAAGGTCAGCTAGTCCAACCCCCTTGCCTGAGCAAGATCACCTAGATTAAACCAAACAGGAATGTGTCCATATTGGTCTTGAATGTCTTCAGAGAAGGAGACTCCACAACTTCTCTGGGAAGCCTGTTCCAGTGCTCTGTCACGCTCCCAGTGAAATCAGCCCATTACCACAAAATAATGTGTGAAGCAATCTGCAGGACCTTTTCCCAACTCCCTATTGATACATCTGAAACTCCTCCTTCAGCACTGCCAGCACAACTGTTACCCTGTCCAAGGAGAAGGGTGGAGGAGGTCTGAGCTGCCTAGTGCCTTCTGGGGGGCAGGGAGTAGGTCTGGGAGCAAAGGCAGTAGACTGGTCCAAACCAGGGGCATTGGGAGGGCGGATGCGGGGCAGCCTCCCACCGTCCTGTACCTGGGATGGCAACTATGGAAAGAATTTCACGCTGCAAAAACCATCATTTTGACACCTTGCACCAGCCTCAGAGCTATTCTGGTTAAAAGAAATGAACACAATTTCCTGGTAATTTCACTAAAAAGAAAATCCTGAGCCCTCCAGCCCTCATGTAGAGCCATGGGTTAGTGCTTGTCCATTCCTGCCTTCCCCAGGTGCTGTGCTGCTGCCACACGCAAGATTAACAAGGAGGTTATATTTAAACTTCCAAGAGGAGCTGCTGTGCGATTATGGGTCTATTTAAAATCCTCCGGGCAGCTGCAGTACATAATAACAAGTCAGCGGGAGGGAGAGAGAGAGGGGAAGGAGGAGAAGGAAAGGAGGGGTGTCAGGAACGTCACGGATTGTCTCCGAAAAATTGATTGCCAGAAGATGGCAGGGGGTGCAGTCAAGTTAAAGATGCCCTCCGCGGGGAGTGAAAGGGAGAGGGGGGCCGTGCCAGAGAGGTGCCAGCGCGGATGAGGATGCTGACAGACCGGGGGATTGGAGAGGCCGGCGTGGAAAGCTGCCAGACCTGAAACCTCACTGCCTCGGGCAAGGACGTCATTCCCTTAAACCCACTCCACTTGCTCCGGAGGGCTCTGTCACACGCCACTGGATGCCTGTCCAGGCTTCCTCAGATCACAGGCGTCTGAGGGAGTAAATAGCTATTATTAGACTGTCCGCTTCAGCCTGCCCACTCACACACCCCTCACCCTTGGGCCAGCACAGAACTACCCCCAAGAAAACACACCCCAGGGCTTTACCCGGTCCTAAGCTTTGCTATATCCTCAGGGAATCTGTTCCGATGTTTAAATTGCAATTAAAGAAGAGTTGCCTCCAGAGACCAAAGCAGGGACCCAACTCTTCCTGCCTCACCATAAATCACATTTTCTGGGTTTTTTTTCCCCAACCCTCTCACCAGCTGCCCACTTCCTATGTCACCAGGGAAGGGAAAAGATGGTCTGAGGCCCCACTAACAGACAAACATTCACAGCTCACAGCTCGCTGTGACATGGGAGCTCAGTTACACCATGTCTAGTGAGGTCCTGTGGGCAGCCCTGGGGCAGGTGAGGTGGTGGCAGCAGTGGTTGGGCAGATGGAGGAGGGCAGGGTCCCAGCACTGCAGGAGGCTGTGCTGGAGGTACCAGCTCCAGCTGAGCAAAGGGAAGGGGTCTCCAACACTCCACATCACTGGAGGATGAAAGCTAATTCACTCTTAATTACAGGAGTGAGACCTTCCAGTCACAGGAGTGTTTCATGTATGTCCCACCCCGTCGTGCAGACTCTCACCTAATGATTTCCCTTTGGTGGTATCATAGCCTCCTGCCTGCCTACCCTCTCCTGAGCAGCCCAATTTCCATGTCCTTTCAAAGACTTGCTGCAATCCAGCCAAGATGACTGCATTTCAGTGCTGACTGGAGCCTTTGCAATGAAGTCTATAAAACACTTTGGGAGCTTTCCAGAGGAAAGATGCTCAAGAAACATCACTCATAGCAGTCCACACACTTTCCCTGATACTGTCCTTTGTGACCGCTTTCTACTTCTCTCTTCCTTCTTCCCCATCCTCCCATCCCTACGCAACCTTTTTTTGGTACTGGAGAGTGGTGCTACCAGGCAGAGAAGGAGTGTCTCTCCAGAATGAGATTTGCCTCAATTTCCATCAGCAACAGAGAAGAGGGGGAAAAAATGTCCAAATTAAGCTGCTTGATTACTGAAATTAATCTTGTCACTTAGCATCCCTGTTCCACAGAACGGGGCCTTTGATTAGCCTCCTTGTTTCAGAATATTACAAGCAGACGTTTATTAAGCAGAAGGCAATTCCTCCACAGGGGGAGAGGGGCAGCTGATTCCCAAGGGAAGGCTGTTCTCAGAATAAGAGATGGTCCCAGCTTCTCCTGCATTCCCAGCAAGAGAGGGGGTGCTGCTCTAACAACACAGCCAGGGCCCCCCAAGGATTCTCCAAGATCCTCCCCCCAACATATGACTAAGGCCCATCCTGTTGCTACTGTCATAGGTTTGGTATTTATAAGGTTGACAGCTCTTGCAGCAAGTTATCACTTATTATTACCATCATCCTGACAGCCCTCAAAGGTTGTGAGGTGCTACGTCCTCCTTGCTTGGCTCTCTCTGAGAGCTCAGGAAATGCAGTCAGATGGGGAGCACTTCCCAAAGTGACTGGCAGACCTCAGGATGGGGGGTGGGGATGTGGATTTTCAGCACCCACATATCCCTCCCCACTCCCTCTCCAGCTCTGCACAGCATCCCAAACCACATGGCTGTGACTTTGCACATTCGTGCCATCATAGGCAGCTATGTGCTTTTTCTCCTCCACAGGGCACATGCTCAGAAACCAGTTCCTCATCATAGGCATGGGCTGTACTTGCTGGGTTGCCTGAAGGGAGAGCTCAGAAAGGGCAGTGGGATGCCCCAGGAAAGCCCTTGCAGCAGTCAGCCAGTTTTCCCTAGAAGGTGCCATCCAGGATCTCCACAGCCCAAAACTGGCTGGTACAGAATTGGAACAAGAGAGGGCAGAAGGTTACCCTTCCCAGCCAAAAGGTGTTTGGATGTGGTTACTGCCATAGAGACATATTCACCAGCATCCCACACAGATCATTGGCAAATTTTAAGAATGCTGAATGGATTGCTGAGTTTCAAGATGCACTGGTCAGTCAGCCAGCACCAAGAGGTTGTAAAATCAAAGATCAACCTTTACATTATCTTCCCTTTGCCTTCATATTCAAGGGAAGTTTTTGGTATTGCCAAACTAATGTTCCCATTATTCCTACTAAAATGACTGTATTCCAGTGTCTGTGAGCTACTGCATCAAAGTGCCAGTGCTTCATCCTGCAGGAGAAATACAGATCTGAGGGAAAATGGGGATGAGATCTGCATAAGCTTTAAGTACAACTTTTACAGGCTGTTGATGTGGCAGCTGGCAAAATTTAGCAGTTATAATTTGAAACTTTCATCAGATAGCCTCAAACTACTTTCGCAAAAATTAATTTAAGTAAGTTTCGCAAACAAAATTGACCAAGTAGTTGCACTCACAAGTGAAGTCAAACTTGCCAGCCTATGGGGAGGTATCATTATTATCTCTGTTCTACAGACAGGGAAACTGAGGCATGGGGGACACAAGTGATTCAGAGAAAGTCATGCAGATGAGCCAAAAGCAGAAGAGAGCTTTTATTGCTTTGGGTCTTCCTTAGCACTCTGCAATACAAAAACTCAGCTTCCAGGCTGCATTCAGCAGTCCACATAAAACAGCAGATCAAAGATCCTAGAACTGATCCAACTTATTTGAACCTGCAAAACTATTCTGAGGAGCCCTGATGGGTACAGGGACATGGGTGTGTATCAAGCTCTAATTTTTGCTGATTTGGGCTTGTTCGTCCTTTCTTCTCGCTAGGGTGGTGGCCAAGGTGTACAGGCTGAAGAAGAAACTGTGCTCAGATGAGGCATCTACAGGTTTGGTGCAGTTTTGTTTGGGGGTTCACTGTTTCATGGGTACTAGGGCTGCGTGAAGCATTGAAATTCCACCCTGAGCAGCAGTGAGCGGCAGAACCTGGTTTCCATAGCACTGCCATGGAAACCGTGCTTTGCGAATCTGTGCCTTTGGGCCCCTCTGATACTGAAGCATCTATCTGCTCCTCCCCAGCACCCACCTCCACACTCCAAGCCCCCAGAACTCCTTGTATGATTAAAGAGTGCGATACATAGGAAAACAGGACCTTGTTTGGCTCCTCCTTGAATCATAATATGTAAAAGCGTCCTTCAAAGAAAAAAAGGCTAATAGCTTGCTTACTTCCCCCCTTCCATACATAAAAGTAGAAAAACCTACAGTTAAAATTCCTTAACTTGAAATTGCAAAAGTAAAATTTTGCCTGATAATATATTAAGGAGCAAACCCAATAATCTCATGCAATGGGTTCTTTTATCTTCCTTTGTCTGCCTGGAACACCAGCTTCTGAAAGTGAAAGATTTAATTAACTGTTAGACTAGAACAGGCTCCCCTTAATCTTCTCTTCTGGGTTTGGGGGTTTGGGGTTGTTTTTTTGTTTCTTATCCCATGGCTCATACTGAAAAAAACCTCATGGCAAGGGTTCCGCAAAATGGAGGGAGAAGTCAGACAACATGTGTTTGTAAGATCTGCATTATTTTCTCCACTGACTCCTTGGGGAAGTATACTCTAGTGCATGTGGAGCTGGTATTTTAACATTGCAACAAGACTCAGCCTATGAGCATTATCAAGCCATCTCCATTGGTTTTGAGGCCACAGGTCCATTCATAAGCTTGATAGGTCAAATTCATAACAGCCTTGTCATGACGAAGAGTTTGAGTGAGTGCTTAGATCCTCTACCCCATGAATGGGACAGGAAAATGAAGGTCTAAGTTTCAGAGGAAGAGCACCAGAGAAGCCAATGAGAGTCAAGACCTAACAGACAGTGAGCAAACAGCAAAATCTTCTTCTTGTGACCCCCCCACCTTGGCCCCTGAGGGAAGAATCATATCCAGCATGAGAGAATCCAGCCTCTCTGCTTTACCAACACCCTGGTCTCTAGTACAATTCTGGTGAAGGATTTTGTGTTACCAAGATAGGCCAGAAAATGTTCCAAGTGGGTTGGAAAACATCCACAGTCAACGATACAGAGCTGCTTTATGTACTGCTGCCAAAAATGGCAGCTTGCATCTGACATGCACAGAGCAAAGTGAGCCCTGGATGGGAGAGGGACCAGACGTAACTAGCTTAGGTTAGAGTCCACCAAGGCCACAGACTCTCACATCTTCTTTTCCCAAGCAAGTGTCAGAATAACAGCAATCAACAAATATCAACATAATACCAAATTTTGCATATTTATAACCTACTCAAACAATCACACTATGTTGTCTCTCAGACAACCTGTACTGTCACATGAACCAGCTCTTCTCCTGTGCAGAGAAAAAGTTGAGTCTATCAGTCACATCGTGACCAGGGCCACATCTCTTTCACCTGCTGTGGCTGTAACTCATCTGAAGCTGTGCTGAGCAAAATGACTGAATATTTGTAGTCCCTTATAGAGCATGAAGAAGTTCACCTGTCTTCCATCATACACGTCCACCTGACCTGACAGTCTCCTGCAACAAAAGAGTATTTTCTTGTGTCTCCAGGCCCACCTCTAGCTTTTCTTCTCCAGCATGTATGTGCATAATATCATTTCATAAAGAAAGGAAGCTTCTCAGCCCCCAGAGGCTTTTAGCTTTTTGGTTTGCCTTCCTTGTGCCTTCATATAACTAACTCCAAAATCCAAATGACTTTGACCCCAGTTCTGGACACCACATTTCTGTTGAACAAAAAGCCTGCAGGAGGCAATTCTCACTCCATTGATGCCATGCTGTGATTTAAAAGAGCTTAATGCAGATCAAACTATAACCCTCATCCTTTTCACTCTGTTCTTTATTATTTTAATGAGTTTTTCAACCCATCTGTTAAATCATGGATGAAGAAAACTAGCAGTTACATGTCAAAATCCATGCAAACTACTTAAAATTCATGCCTACTAAACTGGCCTATAGTCAGATGTTACAAAGTCAGGTGTACTGTGTCTGGAAAAACAAATTTGGTATGCATCATCACCTACTTAGCTGGAGTGTCTTCTAATAAGGTTAACTCGAGGAATTGAGAATAATAACTTAGGACAAGTACATACTGAATTGTTTTATTTTTGTGCTGTGTTTTCTTTTCAAGGCAGCAAGAAAAGATCAGTGGCTACTTTGCTGCAAGGGGCCAGTTTTCCTTGTACCACTAAATCTTTTACTTGACATGGCCTACATTTTTGGTATGTGTGTGAAAAGCTTTGACAGCCTCTTCAACATCACTGCTCTTCTGAGCTCCGGATAAAACCTCTTTGGCCCCTCTCAAGTTCCTTTTAAATCCCTAAATTACCTTCATATAATCTTTCGTCTCTCATCTTGTATTCACTGGACATCTTTAAACAGAAGTGCTGTCAAGACCAGGGCTGCTGAAATTAAATGAGGCACTGACTTTTCTTACAAAGATCACGGTACTTTTTCCTTGTCTGTGGGGCAGTATTAGCAATGCTGTGATCTACCTGCATGAACAGAACTTCAGAGTATGTCACTTACACTAGATTGGTACTGGTTCCTCACACATCTTCTCAGATCATCTGATAATAGCTTTATGGAGTTTTAATACAGCTCAAAATCTTCACTATCTAAATGTTGGTGCCCTCAATATCAGAATTCTTCCCTTTGCTCTAGCAGGAAGCATCTATCTGCTCTATTTTTAAACATTTATTTACTCTTTTAGATCTGATGTGTCCAGCTTTACACACTTCATCACCTGATGATTTCCAGAGGAACAAACTCTTTGATTTACTTTAGTCTCCACTTACATCCAAAAGGGAATTTTCTAGGGTCACAAATCACTGGCTGTCTTGCCTTCTACCACTCTATCCTATAGCTAGAAACCTTCCCTCATCCCAGGAAAATATCCACAAATGGTACCTTGAGGAGACCTAGGTTTAGCTGATTTTGAACCTTACAAAGATAGTATTGCAGATAATTCCTTTGCAGGTTTGTTGGGCTTTTAGCCATACTTTTAATTCAGCCACTTCCCTGCAAAAGACCAACTCACCCCCATACATCCTGAATTTCCCTATTTTATTACTTTGTTCCATTAGTTTTCCCTTCAAAGCTAATGTCATTTCTTCTGGCATCAGATTCATATACTTCTATACAATTTCACTTCAAGAAGTATCCCACTTGCTTTGACGTTTACAACAAAACCATCTCCTATTTCAGAACTGTCCTTTGCAGATACAAAGAGCTGCCCAGTATTAATGATGATGTTGACATCTTTTTTAACTATGTTGGGAATACATTTGCAGAGTAAACCACAGCGCTGCAGTTCTTACACCCTTTTCTCGAATGACGGCACGTGGTGGTTATTGCTGTTTGTTGCAGCATCAGTAGTTCCCTGTGTCATTCTTGGTGGAAGATGACTTTGAAGGAGGAAGGTGGCCAGAGAGCTTTTTTGCAGATTTCTCTTTTTGCAGCATATCAAATTCCTCACCAAATCCAGACTCTGTATTCAGTGATTTCTTCCCTTGGAAAATTCAGAGCACTCTTCCAAGGTTTACCATGAAAAAATGTGGTGCTTGTGTTCCAAGCAAGCTCCAGTCATGCTTAGAGAGTTTCGTCCTCTCTTACCAATCTTTTATCAGGAAGCAGTTTAACCTCTTAGAATTGCCACACAAGGTCTACATCCTTTCCAATTTCACAAATCCTCTTGATTTTTTTGGTCTTCTTTTTCACTCTGGTTCAAAACCACAGCTTGAATTTGCACTGACTGTAGGATCACTCCATTTATATGGTCCCATTCCAAACAAATCCTCAAAGTCCCCTGAGAATAGCCATTCTCCCAGTTACCCACAGTTTTTGTTTTGCTTGCAGGTTTAGGGTTGGTTACTGTGCAAGTGTTATGTCACCTGCATTTTCAGAAAGACTCAGCTCTTGCAAGGTTTTTGTCTGCTCTGTTCTTCTACTCAGCATGTTTTCTTAGCTCATTTTACTCCTGGTGCCATGTGCTTTCCAGCAGTCACTCAGAGCCAAGGAACCAGCTTCATTTAGCATCCATTCACAGGCTGCTCCACAGGAGTAAGGGGAGCATCCCTGTAACACAACAGCTGGCTACAGCTGGCTTCTGCCAAAGCATCTTAAAGTTGCATGTCCTCACAAGCCCTGGAGAACATGTCCTATGTTCAAGGGCTTGCTCAGGCAGCTCAGAAACAACTAGTCGAAAGCTGTTCAAAATAAAACACACGTTACAAACCAACATTACCCTTAGTGAGCCTTTCTTGGAAAGGCCTGGTCAATACTTCATTTTCCAAGGGTTTATGGCCATGCAGAAACACAAGCAGATGCTATTGGTGAGTGAGTGGAGATTCTCATTACAAACTCTGGAAGCAGACTCAGTCTCCCATGCACAGCTACAGAACAAACTCCCTTTAACAGGCATTTCTGGGTCAGTGATTTTATAAGCTACACCCCTCCCAGAGCTATCATTTCTGCACCCCCATATTCCCCGGATATTGTCCATAGCAGTGTAGTTTGGACTGACATTGCTTTGCAGAAGATCCACGAAGGTCACCCTGCTCACAGTTGCACAATACATCAAACTGCAGACACGTCCACTTGCAGAAGGCAAAATTCTAAGCATTCTGGACAATCACCATACAGATTCCCAGCAAAGCACCTCTCATACCCACACGGCTACTCATCAGGACTTGGCAAGAAGAACACAGACCTATATGGGAAAAGGATGCAAGTCTTTCATAGGTGTGGTTTAATATATACGTGGCCCAGGCAGCAGCATGTCATAGCAAAGTCAAAAAGCATCCTCTTTTTTTAATCTAGAGCCTCCCAAATATGTATTTGCAGACACAAGTATGCAGACATGACATCTTGGACCCACACAAGCTCCCACTGGATGCAGCAGAATAAGATGTCAGTATGTCAGACATCAACACTGAGTTCTGAGCCCTAACATACCATGCATGTGTCCTCCGAATGGAAATCTCTTGCTTCTCTGCTTGTCCCTGTCCTGCCCCTCCATCCCATCTGCCTTCCTCAGATCTCTGACAGCTTCAGCTCGATGTCCCCTCACGGCTCCTAGCAAACATAGCCTCTGTCTCCCCAGTAATGCTGCCACAGGCTGCATCATCCTGCACTTACAAATCCCTACTGACACACCTCCTCCCCTCTCTCCCTCCTACAAGCCCCACAGGCCACCACTGCCCCTCAGAAGGGATATGGGTCCTCAGACCAAAATGGGGACCCTCAGCAGAGAAAGAAGCACCAGGGAAACCATATGTAGTACTCTTCTGCTACTGTCCTCCACTCCCCATGCTTTCTGTACATAACCCATCCCACTTTCTAAACTCTGCAGCTAAATATGTCCTCAGGATGGGGAAGCATCTGTGCAGTGGGTGGTGATGGGGTGATGAGGCTGAAAAGGCTGCAGACTACCAGGATCAAGGGAGAGTTTTGATAGTAACGGACCCTGCATGTTTTGGGCTTTTTCTGATGAGAAAGGCACCAGAGCAGCTCAAGGGGCATTCTAGCAGCAGGTTTTGTCTCAATGGCACATGTGGGTAGTTGGGCTGCATTTCTTAACCTGGCCAGAAAACAGAATTGCTGTTTTGTTAGTATTTGGAAAGCAATTTTTTTTTCCATTATCATGTATGAAAAGAGAATTAACTGAAAAACTCTATTTCAGGACATCACAAACAAGACCTTTTTTTTAGCCTGTCATCTCCTCAGCTGGCAGGCGAGGGATCTGGAAGAACCGCATGGCTGCTCTGCAGACCAACCAACCCACCTCATTTCCATCCACAGTTGTGACAGGCCTGACGTGTTCCCAGGGGACTTTTCAATACTGTAGAATCAACGTTTCCAGCAGAAAAACATTCCACTGTAAAACCTTTCAGGCAGCTCTACTATACATTTAGAAATGTTTCATATACACCAGTATGCTGAGTGTATATTCATATGCTATTCACATACTATAATCTCCAGATACTTTAAGGACCTGTCCCCAAAGAAAGAACAAAGCAGAATATGCCCCTTAAAACACCAATCACAGTTAAAATGACAAATGATCAGTACAATTTTTTACAAGAGGAACACATCAGTGGGCTCAAATTTTTATTATTTCCCTTCATCTCCATCCAAAGGCTATGGTTCTCTCCTCAGTTTTGGTTAGCAGCATTTAGCGGCTTCGGGCTCTGATCCCACTGCTGACTGCATAGCAGTTTCTGTCATGCCTGTGAAGAGTCTCACTGGCATTCATAAGGAACTGCCAAGGAGCTGGAGACATACATTATATCAGCACACAGAATCCGAGTGTGCCATCCCTGTACATCTCCTGCCACACAGAAGCATGTGGAAATTGCACATGCACGCTGAATTGCAGTCTAAGCTTCATCTTTTTTTGAAAGCTCTCCTCATTCCCACGAGCTCTCTCCTGTGGGACTCCATAGCTGGGAAAATTTAAATTTTGTTCCTTCAAATGCTACGTCTCTGTTTTTCCTAGAGGCGGCTACAATTCTTTCTCTGTGATCTGAAATTGCAGCAATAATTATATTTCCTATTTTGTTCACTGTAGTTGACTGTTTTGGCAGTCATCCTGTAGCAGTAATCCACACATAAAGAGTCATCTTGCATTTTTCAATCCAATTTAAAGGGAATTGTTTCTCAAGAAAAGCAAGGGGGTGAAAATGTTCCCCTCTGGCAAAAACTTCAAGTACTTGGGTATTACATGCAAGAATTTTACCCACCTGTCTTATTCATCATTGCATTTTACAAGCACTGATTTAAATTCTTTGCATTTCTAGGGAGGCCTGAAAGTTTCTTAATGTTGCTTTTCCCTTAGTCCCCCCTCAATTCTTCCAGACATTCAGAAAGAGAACTTCAGTTCCCCCTTTCCAGATGATGCTCAGAGCACTGAGTGCTCTTGTTTTGTTCTTGTTTTGTTCTGGGGCTGTTTGTTTGTTCTAGACCAGGGCAAGGGATGCAATAGAAATTAAGGCAGGAATGCAGTACGAGGCAAGGGAGTAATTATTTATTCTTGCTATCAGCTCATTCTCTTGGTTTGATTTACACAAGTTGCCCCAAAGTTTTCTTTCTAATTATTTTCTCTGAAATACCCAGAAGCCTTTAATAATGGCATTTACATGTATAATGTAGCATTATTAATGTTAAACAAAGCCTTTGAAATCCCCTCCATTCTGCAACCCCCATACCCGTTCAGAACAAATTATTTTCACAGTAACCTCTCCCAGACACACACACACACACACACACACACACACACACACACACACACACACACACCCCACCACAAATTTTGTTAAGTCCAGACACTTTTTCCCATCCATTTTCAATCTCGATATTCTCTAAGTCACAAAGATATAAGAGAAGCACAATAATGAAGATGCTGGGACCAGAAAAAGTTAGAGTCAGGACAGGCATAAATCAGGTAACTAGAAATTCAGCCTTTAAATCCTGCACATTCCAACTGCTGAAGCCTTCTCTGCATTCCAGACAGGGCAAGCATCTGAAATAATAGCATTACAAGAAGTCACATTTCAGGATACCTCAAGAACAGCTAGAAGAAGAAGGTACTGGAAGTTTAGGAAGCAGAATTGGTGGTTGGGAAGCACCTCACCTCCACATCCAAGCCCATCCAAGTTTTCAGCCCTCTTTCCAGCTTGCACCACCAAACCCACTAATCACCTGAGGAAGCTTCAGATACATCTGCTGCATTACAAAGAGTCTTAGGAGCTTTACTTCGTTTTTTTCAATTGCTGTTTTTATTGACTTTTTCCTCTCTCAGGCATTCAACTATTCAGGCATCAGTTGTTTCTACAAGACCTCTGCTACATCCCACCCCCTGTGACCTCCCTGCTGCTCTGCTCAGCAAACTGAGCTCTCCCCAAGCCATGAGCTAACACCTTGCTCTCTGCTAGCAGGGGCCTGCTCCAGTGTCCCCATGTAGCTGGGCAAGCAGCACTACAGACACAGTGTCAAGGCACTTCTGCAGCAGCGATTCAGCACGTCGCAGCTTCCTGGGGATACAGGATCCGCTCCTGGCTCAGGGAGTGCTGAGCACCCACCTTCTCAGCATGGCCACCCAAAGCTTGCAGTGTGCTTGCTAGAGGGAAACAGCAAAGGGACAAAAACCTAATGGATTAATGCTGATGTAGACTGAAATCACACAGGGGGCCATCACACAAAAGAATTTTTGTACCTTAAGGGCAGTTCTGGGAAGTTTCTGCACCTCAGCCTCATGTATCACTTCTGAGGCATCTTCATACCACTTCATGGCATCACAGAAACACTGGCAGGACAGGATATCTTAAAGGATAGCCTCACAACAAGACCAACATCACACTAGATCCAGTCAGCTGTGGCTGACCTCAGGGCTCTTGTTCTAGCACTGCACTAGTTTTCTACTAGAAAATAAATTCTTGATGTCCAAGGAGCCACCATAGACTCTCATTAAAAACAGTGTGACTCCACCATCTTTGCAACCACCACTGAAACGGTGATAGACACCTATACCTCTTAGCCATATCTGAGGGGGCACAGCCCAAAAACATCCCTTGTGATGGCACAGAACATGTATCTGTGTCAGGGCCAGCTCAGTTAGATAATACAAGTAATAACCATGGTCTACACATCCTCCTCATTTCCACTGGAGAGTCTCTAAAACTCCCCAAAGGGATGCAAAAGAAACCCAAATGGTATGAGGATGGATAACACAACCGGAAATTTTTGAGAATCAACTAAATAAATCACAATTGTCCTATGGAAAAGTGACATCTAGGGAGGAATAGGACCTTTAGGTTCAGGGGGTAGATAGAGAAGGTGAAGAGGTAATAACTGTCAGCTACATTTTTTTTTCCAGTAAAGAATGAGGGGATATCTAATGAGAATGCCAAGTGGCAAGCTTCCAACAAAGAAGAACTTCTTCACCCTATGAGCAGTTAAGTGGTGAAGTGCCTTGTCTCTCGGATGCTAAAAACGTGCATGGGTTCACAAATGCCAGGAATTTGCACGTGGGTAGAAGTATGGAAGAAAAACCCATCCGGAACTACTAAACACAAAAACACACTGCCTAGGTTAGAAAGGCCCAAGCCATAATTCATGGGCTGTTTGGAGAATATTCTGAGGAAGTATCACCCACTGATCCTCTATCAGTTGCTGTTGGATGCAGAATATTGGGTTAAATCAGCTTTTGACCCAAATCCATTCGTACAGCATTACAAAAAGGTTTCTAAACCAACATTTATTGGACATCTTTCAGTATATGGGGATGATATAGTGAAATCCCTACAGCTATGGTTTGGGCTGATTTACAAGTCCACACCCATCTTTGTTTAAATGCTGCATCAGTAACAGAATCAAAACTTTTGGCTTCCTGGAGAAGAGTTGTGTGCCTGATCACCCCACCAGTCCAGCAGGGTATTAGTGCTGTCCCATGGCAGCCAAAGGTGCAGAACACCTGGGATTGAGCCAAAGGACTTGGCCCATGGCACATCATTCTGCTACTCTCTTCACAGTGAACCACTCCCCACTACAGAACACCTTTTATGAAAAATATCAACACTGTACCATGGCCAGATTGGGCTTTGAGTCTAATCTTCTCAAACAAAATTTCATCTTCACTCCAAAGATTTCCAATCCATTATTTTTGCCCTCCTCTGATTTTCTGTCCTCTGCTATACTCCCAAACTATACATGTAACTCCCAAAATATACCGTAAGTTTAAAAACATGGTCTTGTGGGTAGTAGTCCATGTAAACAGAGGAAGAATGAGCCCATAGCACCACCTTTTTGTTTCTGATGGGTATAAACCATGGACTGTACCGCTGTGCCATGCATCGCCTCACAGTTGTGATGGCACTGCTGGGGCAGCAGATCTGCTCCCAGCCCCTGACGACATCCAACCACCCGGACCTGCTGATCACAGGCATGTCTCCATTTCTGTGAGTTCCCAATGCTGCCTGTGCCAACTCCTTTCTCTCCCTACTCCCTTGGGTCAGAGGCATAGCTTGAGGAAGACAATTTGGCAGGTGCATCCCTGTGTCAGACTAATCCCAGCTGCCACAGGAGCCCCAGGAGTCTGTCGGCAGCCAGAACAAATGGAGGTGGGTCTGACTCATGCCCAATCCCAAGCCATCAAGGGGAATATACAGGTGCAGAAGTGGTGTAAAGCCACTTGTCCATTTCTGTGTACAGAGACATACCAGGCACAGCTCAGCATATCCAAAGAAGGCCCAACAGCACACCACGAAGAAACAGGTGATTCCTGTGGTCTTGCTGTCACTGCCTGCCCCAAAGGGGACAGGACCTCGGGAAGCCAAGGCTGCCGGACAGATTTGTACATGCCAGCACATTTATGTTTCCCCAAGTTTACTTCACTAGCTTTTCTAGTCCCAAGACATATTTTAAGCTAAGATGCTCTCACCCCAGCACCCAGGTCCAGACTGCCCTGGCAGCACAGGGGCAGAGATGAGGCAATGGTGCACCGAGCAGGGAATGAGCACGCCGCGGTCACACACTGCCGTCCCCACTAACCTTACAGCCTTCACGCCGCTCCCACTCCTCCTCGCCCTGATCCTCCAGGGGTTCATGGAGGAGCCAAAAGTTGGTCCTCGCAGAGCCAGCACGGACTTCAGAGGAATTAATTCAGACGGGCAAAGTCTGATCCCTTTCAGGGAGCATGCGAGAGAGAAGGCAGCACTCAGCACTTCAGACATCAAGGGAGGGTAAGAGAAAAGAGATGAGAGAAAACCTCGCTTAGGAAAGGCAGCAGGAAAAATGTCCTAATTTGGAGAGACAGGCCTCATTGCTATGGCAACCCAGAATCGCCCCAGAGCGGCCAGATCCGACTTTGTATGTGGTGTTAAACGATTCAACCATTAAGGGAAGATACTGAGGGGAAAAAGATAATGGGGCTGTGGAAAGGAAAGTATTTGGCAACAAAGAGTTTTCCTCTGGGGGCACTCGGGCAACTGAAGTGAACCTTTTGAGTCTTAAGTTGTATTTTTTCCCCCCATTTTTAGGTGCAGACACATTTTTGTGCATTTGCTTCATTTCTGGAGAGTGAGTCACTCGTTCCTCGCTGCACTGGCTTCATTCCCCAGCCTGGTGCTCAACAGCATTGTGCCAGATCCTGCCTCCTGGGCTACTGAGGGAGAAAAGGCACTGGACCCCCATTCCCTTCTTCAAAGCCTGCTACAGACACTTCCTAAGACAAGGCAAGAACTGGGAATGTATTGCAAACTCCATGGGGATGGTGCTGAGTGGCAGCACAGGTCACCAAGTAGGTGGCAACATGACACACAAAGCCACCAGCAGCTCCAGCGTGTGCTCCGGGGCCTTGAGAAGTCATGTATGGGATGCCTGCAAGAGAGCTGAGGGCTGTTGGGTACATTGGCCTTGGCATAAGAGAGAGATGTTAGGGGAGAGGCTCACTAGAAGTCACACAATGCATGTATTGCTGGCAGAGAGAGGAAGATGCATCCCAGCAGTCATTAATTAATTATCTGATCTCATCCCGAGGCCTTTCTGCCTGGTTTAGTCTATGAATTACTCTGAACATCGCTTCAAGCCCCCTCTCCCCCACACCCTTGCTTCCTTCCACCCTCACTTTTGAGGTATCCTGGATCCTCCCTCCTCAGTGCTTCCTCTTGTCAATCACCCCCATCACTGATCTCATCCTTATCTTTACCCCGGACACTGCTCTGCCACCTCTCAGCCCCTACAAGAAGTCCCACCCATTCTGCAGGGGTAACCTCTCAAAGGGTGCTAGCACATGGAGGTAGACCACTGGTAGGAAGAGTAAGGTCAGGTGAGCAGCAAGGAAGGAATATCAGAATATGCCTTTATCCTCTGGAGTTTTCCTCTTTGTAACTGAAGGAACAAATCCCTGTGGATGAGTTCCCCAAGGACCATCTCTTACAGATTCCTAAGTGCAAAGAGGTAAATTGATTGTCACAACAACTTCCTTTTTGCATCATAAGCACCTAACCTACTTGTGTCATCTCATTTCCATATTTGATTTATTCATCAAACAGCAGCAAAACATTTGGGCGAAAGGATTCCTTGTTAGTGGGGATGCACAAGGAGGGCAGGATATGCTTTTGCACAGGCATGGTAACACACACATCTTCCACATGCCACTCCCATAGAAAACCACTTCTCCCTGTCCACAGAAACCCAAACATGCCCGTCAAGAAAATCTTTTTCCTAGTATGCAGTTAAGATTGAAGCAGGAGGGATGGAAAGCAAACAACTAAACTCACTCTACTACCAAACAAAAAAATGTGTGATTTGAGATATTTGTGTATTTTACAGCAGCGGCACGGCAGGAGCTACTGGCTGGCTATGGGCACTCTGGAAGCACAAAATGCTTCCCCACAGCTTGTATTGTCGAGTATTATTGCCAAGTATTATTACAGGCATATCTCAAGACATAGAGCAACACGCTACTGGACCAGTACAGTGACCGGTGAGCAACACTGTCAGACAGTAATGTGGCCTGAAGCACATCGGGACACAAACACCACCCATAACATCTATTTCTCCTCCTGGTGGTCAATATCACAGCATGATTTTGCCAGCCCATTGTGCCTCTGGTGAGAAATCTACCAACCACAGCTCCAGTTTATAACAGTTAAGCAGATGAAACCTAAAATCTGCATGTGTGCATAAAACCTTCCAAAGGAGCTCAGGCAAGAGCAAAAGCATCAAACAGAGAAGAGCTGGGACAAGCCCTGGTGAAGATGAGCCCTGTGGCCTCACACCAGGACATGAAGACAGCGAAGGTTAACGGCAGCATGGCTCACTGGGGGAGAATGGACCACGGGCATGAGGAACAGCTCATGGTGAGGTCTCCAGTCATTCCCTAAATTAAGCTGTTCTACCATCTGCAGGCGAGCACAATTTGACATTAAACATTTTGCATGAAGGCCTAATTAATGGAGCACAAAGTGACTTATTAAATCTAAATTAAGGAACTAACTGACTAGAAAAAAAAAAAAGAAATTACATTTCTGGCCAGGTAATAGGTGTATCAAATATTTGGATGTTCCCAAAGCCCAGCAAAGATCATATGGCAGATTCTAAACAAGCAAAAGTTTACCAAAAGATAATCATATACTTTTAAAGCAAAAGAGAGGGAGGGCATATGACTTTGGGGAAATGACCAAAACTAGCAGAAAGAGAAAGCTATCCAGTTCCCCCTGTCTTCTTCCACTTCAGCAGTGTTGTCTCCCCTGCAAGCATGCACATACTCCAAAATTTTATCAGTCCTATATTTTGGTGTTCAGACTGCAACTGCCCACAGAGCCAAAGATGGCTTGCTGCTCAGAGGCCTGTCCAAAATTTTCTGTTCTACTCCCTGCCCTGCATTTCATCCTGTACCACCTTTCCGACCTTCCCATCTCATCCCTTTCCAGGAGCTCAGCCATATCAGCACACCCCTTCCTCTAGATCAAGGCATACATACTCCCTTATTTTCAATCTCAGGATGGGTCCTCCTCAGCCCACCCAAGGCACATGCTGGGCAGAGCATGCTGTGAACATAGGAAGTTCTGTCTAAATATAAGGAAGAACTTTTTCACTGTGAGGATGAAAAAACACTGGAACAAGCTGCCCAGAGAGGTTGTGGAGTCTCCTTCTCTGGAAACATTCAAGACCAATCTGCGTGCTGACCTGTGTGCTTTAATCTAGGTGTTCCTGCTCAGGCAGGGGGTTGGACTAGATGATCTTTCAAGGTCCCTTCCAACTCCTAATGTTCTGTGATACTGTGATGCTGTGATCTCCAGTGACATCTGAGGAACCCAAACCATTCCAGTTTGCTGTAGCCATGCCACAAGGATGACTAACAGTAAGGCTGGACAGAAAGCCCAACCAGACTAAAGGCAGAAAACTGATGTGTGATTGTCAGCTGGGAAGAAAACCAAGGTGCAATTCATATTTTAAGTGTAATTGGAAATACACTTAAAGTCACGTGCCCTCCCTTTCCACAGAGGATACTAACGGAATAATCCAATTATGGCTGCTGTCATCAGGATAATTTCTTTTCTCCAGAGGTCTCTTTTTGGATGGAAATATTAAAATCTCCAATTCTTGTGCCACATTCCCCCTCAAAAGCTAACCGATAGGAGCACGTGACACTGAGCAAGTGCCTGTTCATGACTATGTCTCATTTGCTGCTACGATCCGAGCCACCGCAGTACGGTAGCATGAGTCACAGAGCACACACACACGTGTGCTGAGCACAAGCGTGAACCGAACATCCAAGCCCGAGAGACAGCGCCGCTCGCATTACACGCTCGTCTACGCGAATCACAGAGCAGGACCTCACTGGGGTGAATCACAGCAACTTGCCGTGGGAGTGCGTGGCAAAGGAGGGCAAGCGTGCTGCAAGCGTGCCTGGGACGTGCATTGCACGGGTCACTTGTGCAGGAATGGCAGCTCCTGAGACACTGCGACGCAGCGCTGCGCCCACCTTCTGTGTGCATTTTTAGCCTGCGCTCTTTAGGAAACGAGGCTCTCACGGACCTGGGATGTGTGTGTGCGTGTGCGTGTGCGTGTGAGTCAGGCTTCCCAGTAACTACTGAACCTGCTGGCCAATTTCCACCCGATTTGACAGAGAGGCAGAGGACTCAAGGAGAATTAAATTCTTACAGTGCTGTTCAAAATACAGCCGCAACTGCATGCAGTCCCAGAGCCTTTGTCTGGCCCCACAGCAGCATGTATGATTCACCCACTCACAGTCAAAGGCTCAGTAGGCAATCAAATAAACTTCATCCTGACCTGGCAGCATGTCTGCGGTGGACAGCCCCTATACACAGAGCCCCCTGGGCACCTCTGTGCATCTCTCTTTTGCCCAGCCAGCAAGTATAAAAGACAGAGGGGAAACTGGGAGCAAAGCAATAGGAGATGAGACCTGGGGGAAAAGGGGTTGTTGTAGGGAGGATGTGTAGCCAGCTCCTGAAAAATAGAAGCTGCTCTGGGCACACCTACTTACTGTGACTGGACATCTAGTTGAAACAGGGAGGTAGGTGGAGAAATTAGATCTTTTTAATGCCCCTGGTCCTCACCGCTGGGGGAAGTATGAGTTCAGCTCTTCTGAAATCTCTTCACTCAGCTCAGTCCGCTGTGGACTCTCTGGTGTCTACTAAGGGCTGAGCTTACATTACAGTCTTAGTATATAATTCAGTTAAAGAGTCAATTAACCATGAGGTGTGAATCCACTGAAAACGGGATTCATTCATTTGGGAGCTGACAAAATTACTTCTATCGCCCTTCCGCTCACTCTGTCTTCTTAACAAGCTGTTCCGACGTCAGGTCATAATATTCACTTTCAAGTGATTTCAAGGAGGGGAGGGGAGGAGAAAGGAAAGGAAAAATAAAGATGGGTGGGGGAAGGAAAGGTCTCTAGCATGGATTTGCAATAGCAATGAGGGACTTGGGGTGTCCGTTCAGTGGATACAACATGCAAAGCCCAACTTTCAGAAGGTGGAGATGTCCAGTGTTTTTCTCAGATTTAGGCTGCCTTAACCTGTCTCATGTCAGATGTCAAAAAAACAAAAAAAAAAAAAAAAAAAAAAAAAAAAAAAAAAAAAAAAAAAACAAACCAAAAAAAGGCACCTATTATCACTGTTCACACTCAAACACTAGCCTATTTCTTCGACTGCCATTGCTTCCTGGGAGGTAGGCAGAACCTATCCACATCCCAGGTGTCCAGCGCCTGGCAGCTTGGCAGGCAGCACCAAGTGGAAAAGGCCCTCCACCTGTCCCGATGCCACCTGTTCCCAGTCTCCTGCCTCCCACCCAGCCCTGCCGTGCTGAGAAACAGGCTGAGCCTGGCCCACTGCCCAGACCATGAAGGAGCCCAAATGGAGCCAGACAACTTGGAGACATGGAAGCCAGACACTTCTGAGAGATGCTCTCTCCACACACCTCTGTCTGACAAAGACACCGTTATCCAACAAGAGTCTCTCTCCACTTTCCCAAGTGACTGTCTCCTTTGTTAAGAATCCATTGACCGCTCCTTTTTATGTACAGTACCTTCAGAAGAGGATTGTCTTCCTTATGTTTCTCCTGAGCTCACTAGGTGCTTTTTGGTTTTTTTTTTAATTGCCTGTAGCAGATAACTGAAAGGTATTTGGTAACCATTGGCTTGGCACATCCCCTGAAGGAAAGCACACGTTGGTCTCTCTCAAACTCCTTCCATTCTGCACCAGCAATGGGAGATTCCCTGCTCCTCACAAGCCTTTGTGAGCTGGAAGTGATGGAAACACTGTATTTCTATTACTATGTGTGGTCACTTGCAAGGAAGAACATTTCTGGGGATAGCAATTTTGCCTCACACTCAGCCCCATGCAGGGTGTGTGAACCCTATGATTTGATAGGCTTAAATAGAAGTGAAGACAATAAATCCCTCCCAGATATCTGACCTTTGTTAAATGTGGAGAGCTGGTTAATGTAGTGCACAGACTACTGAAACTTCAGTTCAAGCAGGTTTGTGTTGAAGGGAACCCAGGTCAACCAGGAGGCATGAACCTTCACCACACACACCATGTCCTTGCAAGCAGCTTTGCCTCTGCTGAGGTGGCACCATGTATCGCCCCTGGCCAGGTCCCTATGGGTTCAGCAACCTCATCCCTCAGCCCAAAGGGAGCACCAGCAATGTGCAAGCCTGCCACAAACCTTTCTTCAAGCTTCGCCTCCCCTTACCCACTCATCTGTGACATGGTATAGACAGTGCTATATTGTGTTCAGCTGCAGTGAGAGGATCACCAGCTTGTCAAACTGGTGATGTGGAGAACGGTGTTAACTGAGTAATTAAATCATTTCTGTAATTACTCTCACACAGCTATAAATAATGTAAGCCCACACGTTCTCTCTGGAAGCCACAATAGTGAAAGAAAAGATGGTGAGGGATGCAAATGAAAAAGGAGAAATAATAATAATAATAATAATAATAATAATAACACTTAACATTTATACAGCACTTTGCATTTTCAAAGCACAGTGCAAACAATAATTAAGAAATGCATAGAGTGACAGACAGGAGAGGTTGAGAGGAAGGGAAACAGGAGAAGAGAGAGAAGGGGAAGGGGAGCAGGTGTGGAATGGGTTTTGAGACTCAGCAAGGCTGGCAGCCCTGTGGACATGCTGACCAGCCCTGCAGCACAGCCACACAACCTGGCTCTTCAGCCCTCACCCTAGCAGGCAGGACACTGCTCTGCCTCCACAGAGTGCAAGCGGCAAAGCAAGAGCTGGAGTGGGAGCTGGCACAAAGCCTGGCACTGCATGAGCACACACATGGAGGAGACAGCAGCTCCATCACGGAGCATCCTCCTAACAGCTTCTACCTGTCCTCTCCAGTGCAGAGGCCCGTCAGTGACCACGGTTACCATGCTGGCCCTGAGCCAGGCAGCTGGCAGCTGGTGGAAGCTCTGGGATGCTCACCCCATCATCAGGAGCTCTTCCTGTACTCACCATGCCTGGGGCCCCAGCACAGGATACGTTGGCTACATGAGGGGCAATGGTTAAGCCAGCCCCAGGCATGCTTTGGAAGACCCTTTCCCCCAGTGGGGAGCACTGATGTTAGCGTCCCCATATCCATCCATCCATCCATCCATCCATCCATCCATCCATCCATCCATCCCCTGAGGAACCATTTCTGACTCCCATTGTGGCTCAGTGCAGAGCCAGGAGGGAATATTTCTGTCCAACCAGAGTAGGGGGCAGCATGCAGGGATAGCATTGCTGCCTGACCCTGCTGCACTGTGCTCTGCGTCAGCCCAGACCCACTCTTCTCACCCAGTTGCCACCTGACAGCTTTCCACCCCCATTTCACACCCCATGTCCTGTTTGCCCAGTGCTTCTACCACCCCCCTACTTCCCAGCTCTTGCTCCCATGGCAAGCTAGGCAGCATCACCTGGGCAAGGACCTCTCCTCCTCTTTCCTCTCTACCTTTTCCTATTCCCAGTCTCCTGCTTCCCACCTTTCTCCAGCTCCCTCTCCTCCTTTCAGAATCTATTCCAGATGCTCCTTCCCCACACTGGTTCATCACCTCATCTGCCCCCCACACTCCCACTGTGCTTCAGCCTCTCCTGCCACACAGTGTATTTCTCCCAGCTGGATCCCACTGGGACCCCACCAAGGATCCCCAGCACGGTCCATGCAACCTCCAGGTCCATGTGCAGTTTTGAAGCAAGGACAAGATCTCTTTGAGAGATACATGACAAACATCTAAATAGACTCCTTTGCATATATGCAGTTTCTCACCTTTATAACAAGGACAAACTGGGGGCAACCTATGCACAGGTAACAAGAGCCCATTTCTGGTTAAAATTCCTCTCCTGCAAGAAAGACACTCTCTCCAGACCCGGGTTCTTGCTCTGAGTGTGGCCAGGCAGAACCTTCAGAGGAAAAGGTGCCAGCACTTAGAACATAGATAAATTACGTATCTTCCTGTGCCATATTTTCAGAGAGAGATGTTTTATTTTCCAAATAAATAGTGAAATAAATCAATCAGCTTGAGGCATACACCTGGCATTGAAACTTTGCTCAAACAGCCATAGTCTGGCAAAGCTACAGGAAAACCCCAAGAGGACGTTATAATGGGGAACGCTGGGCAGCCTTACAATAGACAGCACTATCAGCCCCGCATACAATAAGCTCTCCTGCATGCCGCAACTATTCAACCGCCTCTAATGGGGGTTACAGCTTCTCCTCCTGGAGTCCAGATTTTCATATCAAGCATTGTATTTACTTCAGCTAGAAAAATCCATTAATTGTTCCCTTGCAATTAGGTAGCCTTTGCCTTTTGTAGAGCTCAAAGTACTTCACAAAAACATTGATACCGTCTTCTTGAAAAGGGCAAATTGCTCTAGACAGAAGTTGAGTAACTGCCTTGAAGTCACCTTTCAGAGGAGTGCTGCTGTGAGGACCCTGGTGCACCAGACCTGCTTGACTCTGCTGGCACCCTGTAGACCAGTCCTCACTGTGTGCACCCATGCTTTGGGTTTTTTTCCCACCTGACTTTAGACTCTCCATTTCCTTGATTCCTTCTTCCCCCTTTCCTCTGAAACACACATTTATTGGTTTTATCAGAAACCTCGTAAAGACACAGCCAGAAGCTATTGCCAAAGCACAGAGAAAAACTGCCTCAGTGGAGTCTTTAGGATATTTTTTTCCAGTCACTCTCAGAATTTATTTTAATCAAACCCTCTCTTCCCCTCTGCACTCCTTGTTTTTTTTCTTTTTTCTTTCCCCCCCCCCCTTTTTTTTTTCCTCTCTCTCTCTCTCTCTCCACAATCCTCCATTCAGGATAAGTATTCCTGCCTCTCATCTTGTTCATCCTCTTTGTCCTCCACTTTAGCTATGCTACACGTTCTCCAGTACTTTGTTCTGTCCTGGCTGAAAACAACTGAAGCAATGTGGTTTCCATGTCCCTAAGAAAACCAGAGCACATCTTAATAAAACTCAGTGTCTGATTTTTTTCTTAATTCACATATATATCATTTAATAATATCATATAACATATCACAATATATTATTTAATATCTTTCCTTAACTTTATACTGTCTCTTCTACTTCTGGCAGCTACACCAAACATTATTTTCTCTAATCTTAGCCTACATCTACTCACTGTGTATATAAATCATACCCTGACTCATTGTTCACCCAGACTACAATGCACACATACAGCTGTTTCAGTCTTTCTTCGTATATCAGTTCCTCCAGAGCCCTAACATAGTCACAGACTACAATTACATCTTTTTCTGTACCCTATTTTTTTCCAGCCTGTGTATATGTAATTCCCTTAACTTCCTTCATAATCCATCCCCTCCAAACTTGGTTAATGAGGCAAATAAGACGCTAAAAAAGAATAAGAGATTCCCTGGAAAGAATTGTTTCTCTCTGTGCCCCGGTTACTAGGGAATGACATATGGATCTAAAGCAGCAGCATCGGGCAATTTCACACTCCATGTTTTCAATTTCATTTTGAGGCCAGTTTAGGGTAGGGACAAATTTGAGTGTAATTAATTTAGATTTTGTGAGACAAGTAACCGCTTGGGGTTGCAATAAAGGACTGCCTGCTCCAGAATAAAGAAACTAATCTCCTTGTCCGGCTGGGGATGGCACAAATTGATTTAATACTTTTGTGTTGGATTTTTTGTTTTGGAGAAAGGGGTTCTAGTAATGATTATAAATAACCACGGGTCAGATCTCATCAAGCTCCCAGATTTGATTTGTTTTTTGGTTGGGTTTTTTTAGGGTTTAGTGAGAGTTTTTTAGGGCTCATTTGGAGATTTACCTAAACATCATCAGTGTGAAAATCAAGGTTATCTAGCAAGAAAGAACTTTTATTCACAAAATCCCATTACTTGCCAGGTGCAAGCTGGGTAGAAATCAACCTTTTCCTCACAGATATTTCAATACTTCTATTTCCATGTAGACAATGGTGACACTGCATTTAAACATTAGTAGGAAAGAGGTTAATTCAGCTTCTTTCTCCCTCAGGTAGGTTGCAGCAGTTGTGTTCAGAGCTAGGTAAGGAAAGGTCTTCTGTCACTCGAAAGAAAACATCACTATAACAACAGAACAAAACTAACACTCAGTACTCCTGGAAGAAGAATTCTATGACCCAAAATAAAGCAGCTTATAAATAGCTACAAAAGGCTGATGTAAAGCGATCAGACTTTGGTTTTTCTTGGTGTTTGTTGTCTGGGACAACTTCTACTGAGGGAAGACATCTGTGCCTTGGCACAGGATGTTTCTTCCACATCCTCCCCCTGCCCCAGCACTGCCACTGCCTAAAAGCACCCCAGAGTTTCTTGGGGGGTGAGAACCTCATCAGGGTCCCTCCTGGTGTCCCCTTCCCCAGCCCTGTGGCACCAAAGCAAAGAACCTGCAGATGCCCAAGGCTCTGCAGTTCTGAGGCTCAGGGCAGATTGAAAGAGCATCCAGTAGAAATTATTAGAGGGGGAACAAAGTGATGGGGATATTTCAGTGGAATTTGCATTTTTGTAAGATTAATTTTTTAGTCCAGATTTGTTGTAGCTTTTCTTACCTTAAGTAACAAAAAAAAAAAAAAAAACAACAAAAATAACCCAACAAATCCACAAACCACCCTCTGTATTTTTTCTTGTGGCCCTTGAAAACAATATACCCCAAAAAAGTGAAGTCCTTGAAATTAGGTTCATTCCAAGTAAATGGGAGACAAAATAGAGGGAAATTTTGAAAAATTTAAAACCAGATTATTTTAATAGGATATTTAATAAAAGAAACAATACATTCATCTGAAAGGTCTTTTTTATTATTGAAATAATACTGATGAAAATACTTGAGCTCTTGTTTGGAAAACGAGAGTTAACATTGAAGGATTTAATGGCCCTGGGGAGAGGTTAAAGCTCTTAAAAGTTCATTTTCGGGTTTCCTAATATCTGAGGGATTTTAAGTGCTGTAATTTATTTGTAAAGTAATAAAAATTGTTTTATGGAAATTCTCAGATGTTAATTAAACTCTACAGAAATGCACTACCTACATTCCCTTTCTTTATATGAAAAAAAAAATAATTGTGTGGACATATTAGAGACAGATGTAAATGTAAATTACAGCTCCACCTGGCCTGTTATTACATGTGTATACTCAAGGGAAAAACCACATTTGCGTACAATACTGGCTTTTATCCTCTGTCTTCATGACCTACCTTTCTTCTCCCTCCCGAACTTCTTCAGCAGACTCAGAGTTTGAGTACACATGACATTTAGTTCATTATTTGTGAGCAACACAGAGCTTTCACTTGGCAGCAAAAGGAAACTAACTACCAAAAGCAAAGGAAGTATATAATTCATGTCCCCAGTAAAATTATTAAAAGCTTGAAGGGAAACTTCTGGGGGTTTTATTTTATTTTTTAAAATCAAACTCATCCTTGCTGATCATTACATTAGTCTAAGAAACATATAAACTATTACTATAATCAAATGCAGCTTCAGAGAAATGAAAATGTTTTGTGAACTCCATATAATTTTGCTTTGGAGGGAAAAGCAGGGATAGAAATCTTCAAACAATATTAAACCATATGCTTTCAATGGTTGCAGATCAAAATGTGTCTTATTTTCCCTCTTTTAAGCAGTATTTTTTTTATTTATTTCTATCACTTCAGTTCATATAAACCATTCAAAGGAAATTTTTTCTTTTGGCTTTTTTTTTTAAAGAACCTGAATTTCCTTCACACAAGGGCTCTAACATTTTCAGAAGTCATCCCTAATGGAAATGAAACAAATTCACACCCCCAAAAATGAGGTTTGCATTCCCCATGCATCTCTCTTATTTAACCTTTGGAAACTTGAGAGTGAAAGTGCTTTTCTTTTAATTACAGATGTTCTGCTTTTAGCAGCACTGTCCCAGCATCTTTGATTTTGTCCTGGTTTCAGTGAGTATCTAGGTGCTCAGCTTATCCAACTAGTTTTGGCTTTGCTGTACCTGAAGCAGCATTGTGCTCCCTCTGACAGCAGCTAGTTTTCCTCCCTGGTGTGTTACAGCCGTTTGGCCTTGCCCC